>JAXCHB010000244.1:1780000-2130000 GCA_036926305.1 Uropetala carovei | reverse complement strand
CTTCCATGTAATAATAAAAATATTGTTTGTGTGCATTTTTTCTTTTCTTTAATTTCCACTGCTATATTACTTAACACCTACTTTCTGAATGTTATCATTGACCCGTTTGAAGTTCATACATATACAAAAGGATTTTTAAAAAAGCAATTTTAATATATGTTTTTCATAAATGTTTTCCGATAAAAAGTGTATTTTTCCAGATTTTCTATGTAAATATTTTATCTACATTTTTTCTACCTGTTCTTGAAAGCAATATTGGTTCTTTCATTGTTTTACTTTTTTGAGTTTCAGAGCAATACACCTCATGTCGTTAGTTGTATCATATGCTGATTTATGTTGTTATACAGTATTTATTTTCTTTTTGTACATACCATACTAATTCCTAATAAATACTCTTAGTTATAACACTTTTTTATTGTAATACACTTTATCTTCTTGAGGAATACATTTGATTTTAAGTACACCTTTAACATAGGTACTAGTATATAAACCCATCAATGTGTTCAGAAGGAATACATTATTTAACTTAAAATCTTGTACTTATTATTCTTATAAAAATTTATTCAGATCTTTCACATATCAAAAATGTATTCAAAAATATAGTGGCAAATAACTTCGAATTATATCATCACATATATAAATTTTAACAACCGGTTCCCTATTCTGATTCGCAACACGACCGTGGCGCTGTAGTTGCAAGTTTTGAAGTTATTCAGCTGTTATTTCATTTCGTACCGAAACGTTCATAAGGGAAAAATAGTCAGTAAAACTAGTGCGAGAGGCAAGGAGCTAACAAAAAAGAAGCGTTAAATAAGAAAAAAAATTCTATGAACTGAACTAATAAAACAAATAAAGTAAAAATATACATTTTTTATCTTTTTCAATAAATCACCTTTTCTACACCAAGAATCCAACTCGATATTAGGGATTAAAATGAATTCAACATGATTAATTTACACCACATATTTAATTTGTCACTAGAAAAAAATCCATTTAGCTAATTATTGTGCTATTAAATGTCACAGAACAAAAGGCTCTAAATTATTAATACACTGCCGAATTTTTTCTCGATAGGTAATTTAAATTGCGTATTTTTATTATATCTTGAAATTATCGGCATACTTGAAGATTACGAAGGAAAGCTGACATCTTTGCAGGTGTCGTCTATGTGTGTCAAAGGAAGCCGACAGTATTAAGACGTGTATAAAAAGGATCAAGATAAATTCATATACTAAATTTGTAAATCATTTTCAAAATTAACTCTTTTTGCTATATGCGATTAATTTATGTGATATTTTAATGTTCTGGATTATATTTTATTCAATTGTAAAATTATATTACTGTAACGAAATTCAACACTGGGAAATAATTCTTATGAAACCAAACATCTATCGGGTTTGAATATTGGATCGAGCGGACTCAGCTTTCTGTAGAAATTTTTAACAACTTGTTCTAAAATTGCTTCAAAATTTAACCACCGCTTCGCGTGAACCAGTGCGAACCAGCTGCAGCTCACCACTGCATACAGTTAGATATAATAAAAGAATACAATGAACATTCTGTAGACATTATTAATTTGTAACAAAACTTTAATTATTTTTGTAATAAAAAGTAAACCTTTTTACACAATTGCAAGAAATAAATAAAATTTGCATATCATTTAAATAGTTTTTCCAGAATATTTGTACTTTTTAATATGTACAATATTGTGAAAATAGTAACAACAAATACTTTATTAAATTGATAATTTGTCATCAAATCCCTTACTATTTTCGCATCATTTTTTTATTATCAGGTCATTTTGAAGTTTGAACAGAATATCTTTGTTCGCCAACATAATGCTAAAAGAATCAACATTTTCATCTCCTAATCTGTTTCGTAATTTATTTTTAATATAACATAAAATGTTGAAACTTCTCTCACAATGAACTTGTGTGACAGATAATGTAAGTATAATTTTATATGCTTTATAAAGAATGTTATCAGCAGAAATGTATAAACTAGCTGTACCCCGCATAACATATGCTGATCTAGCAGACCTTAAAGGTTCTTAATTAAACATTCAAGCATTTATTTTTTGAAATTATATTTTTTATACAAAGATTTCTCTAAAGACACAATTGCCAATTTCTGGGTTCTTTCCTAACATGACAGTAAGTGAATCAAACGATCTGACCCTTGATAGAGCAACACACAATTGTCCATGAATAAAAACAGGCTTAGGTAGGTAAAGACATTTTATCAAATGTTTGGCCTTGTGACTTATCGATTGTCACTGAAAAAGTCAATTGTATGGGGAATTGTTTTCATTGAAACTGAATAGTAAATTTGTATCTGATGGAATGAGTGAGATTCTTGGAATGAGTACCATGTCTGAGTTTGCTGCACTGATCACTTTTGCTTTGATTATGTGTGTTTGTATTTGAGTAACAGTAAGTCTTGTACCATTACATTGTCCTCTCAATGGCATTATATTTCTAAGGAGCATGATAACGGCTCCTACTTTAAGCTTCAGTTCATGAGGAGGCATTCCGGCTGGAGCTGTACCCACGTAATGTTTACACAGATTTATTTCAATTAATTTATTAATAATAATGTGAATCAATTAATGGTGCAAATTACATCTCCGTAGAAAATTATTCTGTTAATGACGTATTTTACTATATTCTTGCATTATTGATACCTCTCTCTATCCCCCCCTCTCTCCTGCTCCCCCTCTTTGTCTCTCCCCTTTCCCCTCTCTCTTTCCCCCTATATCCTTTCTCCCCTGCCTCATTCTGTCTCCTTTTCCCATTACCCTCTCTATTACTACATTCCTGCATAAACCTTCTTCCCTATTTCCCTCCTCCCTCTCTTTCCCCTCCCTTCCCCCTATCCCCCTCTCTCCTGCTTCCTCCTCCCACTCTTTCCCCTGTCTCTCTTTCACCTCTTTTCCTTTCCCTCCCTCCCGTCTCTCCTTAACCCCTCCCTCTCTCCTCCCTCTCCTTTTCCCCTTACCCCCTCTTCATTTTAACTGCTTATAAAACATGTTAATTTTACGCCCATAAGCTATATAAATGTTCATACTATTAAAAGGCAAGAATCCCATATAAAAGCATTGTAGTGTTACTATGGTAGATAAAATTTCCCATTGTTATAAATTTTATATAATCTCGATTTTATGCAGTTAAAATCAAATATTTAAGCTAATTTGGCATGAATTCGTATTCTCTTTTCAAAAATAATAATTTTCACTCTTTTTTCCATTCAATACTTCAAGTCCGGAGTTTGTATAATAATTTTAAGTAATTTTAAAATGAAATTTAAAAAATAGCTTGTACCGATTTCAGTGCTTTTCTTATGGGGTAATGAAATGGTAGTTTGAGGTCAAAAAGAGCTCCTCAAATGGAAAATGTTCAGATTTTTTATTTTTCCTGTTGGTTGTGACCCATGACTGATCATCTCCTCAAATTTCAAGTTTCTAGCATATCTACAAGTACCTAAATTTTCATATCTCAAACCGACACAAGTATGTACGTAATATCTCTTTCTCAGAAACAAATCTAAGCCTTTTATATATAGAGAGAGATTATACTCATTTAATACTTTGAAACAAAAAGGTAAACAATTTTTGCAAGATTTACATTCTGTCATTTTATCATCATTTAGTAGCTCAAAAATATCAGCAAAATTATCTTCAAGTTCATTTTCTTCATTAACTTCTGAAGTTAAGTATTTATCAGGGACTGTGTTTTTTTAAAGAGGTCCATTTTTGCACAAAATCGGTGTACTCATCGACTAAATCTGATACTTGAAAATCTTTGTAAAATTTCTTCATTAATTTTTCAAGTTTAACAAAGTCCTTTCTATTCTCATCTTTATTGAAAAAATCTGGATTAAATAAATTAAATTCATTTATCAAATCATTATTATTTAAAAATGGTTTATAAAAGTCTGCAATTACGTTGGAACAAATCTTTTTGAATACATTTCTTCAAAATTTTAAGATTTTCCAAATCAATTTCTTCGAAACTTTTGCCTTTGTTGTTTTTTTTTCGGGTTGAAGAGGAAGAAAATTATGAAAGAAACCTTTTAAAATTGAAAATCAAGAATGTGTGTGGTGTTGATATTTGTTATAACAATAAGTGCAATAAAAAGTTACCAAAATGTTTTATTTGCGAATACCAGAATGAAATTATCAACTACTGGATTGAACTATCACCTCCCAGTAAGTTGAACTGCCTGAACAATGAATTAATAAGACAAGATAGCTTGAGAAAATGATTGATGTTATCGTCACCTTTTTCGAGTGCCGAGAGCAAGCAAAATCTGTGGCGTATCTAGAAATTAGTAGAATAATGGTGAGGGTGGGGATGAGGATAAGAAGAGAGAAAATTCGGCCAGCCAATACCAGTGAATCTCTGGCTGCGAGAGCGGGCTTACTGTTATTATCCCATACTTCT
Source organism: Uropetala carovei (assembly GCA_036926305.1). NCBI lineage: Eukaryota > Metazoa > Arthropoda > Insecta > Odonata > Petaluridae > Uropetala > Uropetala carovei. Next base: position 2,125,558 of record JAXCHB010000244.1, on the reverse strand, counting down.
AAGACTTGTTTATTCTGCTGCATGCTATTCGAGAAAGGCTACTTCAATCTCAACCAACCTCCTTTGTTTACTGAGTACGGAGTTGGCAAAGATGCTGATGTGCAGGGAAATCCCTGGACTGGAAGTTGAGTACACAAAGGAAGAGAGGGGAGCAGGTAGAGAGAGGTGATGAAGAAGGGGGAGAGAGGAAGGGTATATGGTAAAGAATTTGAAAGGGAACCCACAGGAAATTTAGTTAAAGACGGACATAAAAATTTTTTCTTCCATAACTAAATTCATGGATACTAAAATGATAAAACTATGCTTTCGTCAGTAGACCGACCCAGCCTCATTTTGCACCAGCTCACCAGGACATGTCCCAGTGTCCCGCCGACCAGTCCAACCTTGATCGTGTACGACATGTTAATTTTCAATTTTGTATGCAGTCTATGTTATCCTGGACCCCTTTCGAAAAATAATTTTTTGAGATAACCCTTTCACACAAAATGTAAGCTTGCAAACCCATGACTGATCTGCCTGTGGCAACATTTACCCACCTGATCATTGTTATTCTTTTTGGAAATTAACTACAATTTTACAGGAGAATTATGAACATACAAATCATCGAAAAAGTGCAGCATTTGTAATTTGTTACATTTGAATATTCCAATTAAGCATTTTGTATTATGTTAGTTTATGCCATCAACATACCTTGCTCATTTTCTTACAACTTGATATGCTAGTATTTTAGTTCATTGTTTGTCAGTTTCAATTGAATGTTTTGGTCTTTTTCTTAAGCTTGATTTAACATTGTAAGGCTAGTTTCATAGATTAAAATTCAACTTTCACGAAACAATCAATGCAGTGAATCATAAATATTGAAATGAAAGAATGAGATAAGGATATGTTCTAAGACAGTCATCTGATTTAGGAATTCATACAAAAGAGGTTCAATTCTCTAAGAGAGGTTTTATATCAAGGTGATTGGTGATGTGATTGTGATTTTAAGGTAACTTCAGTTGCTCTTGGACAACACATTCATTTAAATGGAGCCATTTATACCAAGTTGACGGAAATGTGATGGTGACGCAACTTGGAAGCGACTCGGCAACTCTAGTCACTGAGTGACTTTTCCTGCCGATCACCCGTGATTCTATTCACCTGCCAGTCGCCTATTATCACCTTCAAAAATATAGTCACCTAAACTTCCAGTGTCTATAATTTCGCTACCACTTATGCTGTAAGGAAAGCAAAGACATTTTTAAAGCCTGAACTTTAGCCTAATAATCTATGCTTGTCAAATTTTGCATACTAAAAATTTTCTTTTCCGAAAGCCACCCAGATAACGGCAGCATAGACAGGATATTTCCTAAGTGAAAAAAATGTAAAAATTTAATTCTTGTATGTGAACGCTGAAACTTTCAACACCTTATTACTAATATGAATATACTAGCAGGTTTCTTATTTCTTATTAAAAACGTTTTCTTTAACATTTAACTTTTTTTTTAAAAACCACAACAAATTTAAGTAAATTTTAATAAAAATATTTTAAAATGTAGGGTCCAGTACTTCTTTGTAAGCCGTACCTTTTGTTTTTACTTTTGGGTAAAGTGACAAGATTTCAGATCAGCTAAACCGGTACACTCATTTTTTGCCCCTGGAGTGCAGGCAATTTCAAGAAGGTTATTTGAATACGAGTTCATATTCGTAGAACATTGGGTAGAGCTTTCCAAAAACGTATTATTAAAACAGTAATCCCTGTCTCCTTCTTCTTTGCTCATTCGCTAAAACAAGTGAAATTTTTTAGGTTGTTGGTTTAACTCATGACTTAATATAAAAGAGCTATGTGGCAATTTAAAAATATTAATTGGGTGAATACTAAATCTTCTATCATTCTGCTTACTACGGTGACGCTGCCACCGTAATGTGCAGTAAAGAAGTGTATCCCCTTCGCTGTAGGGCACGTTTGATACTAGGGAAAAATAAATATCATATCACCATCAAAAATCAGTTGCTTTGATATAAATACATTGGTGACAGTGATTTGTTGGCAACTTCATTTGCCGTCAAATCAGATCACTGTCCCCAATCACCTTGGTATAAAACCTCCTTAAACAAAACTTCAAATTTGTATTTAAATAGGCAGAGCTGAGGCATGTATAACAATATATCATACTTCAACATTCTCAGCAGTTCTATTAACAGAATTTCACAACAATACTTCTACTGTGTTTCATTTTGTATTTCTCTCTTAGCTAGTTTAATCAAAGACACTATAATATAATTTAGACATTTAATGATTTTGATTCTTTATAAACTACTTTAATAATAACACAGTGATTATTCATTAAGTTTAAATGTGATTAGAGGAATTTGAACCAATGCATAAGTGTCATGCAGTGAGATGATGGTGTGTAGATTATATTGTAGATAACTAGTTAATCATCCATGCCTGATTTTAGGATTATGTATATGTTTTTCACAAAAGGTGATCTCTTAACAATAAATAGGCACTGCTAACCCAAGTCCCTTACTACCTATTTCTCATTTAATCAAGGTCTTGTCGTTCACTATATTTCCTTGAGAACTACAATATGAATGTTTCAATTTCAGTTGTACTTGATCAACAGACATGCTAGGAGAAAATGCACAGAAAGACATTGAGACTTTCATGATATGAAGCCATCAGTTGAGAAATTTCTTGAGGGGTTTCATGCACACTGCAATTCCTGTGTTACGTGGTTAATATACATTTTTCATTGTGAACATTACCATTGCTTCAAATAAATTAGTGCTGACCAAATTTACACTTAAATACGGCTTGTATTTTTATCAGGATCGAAGTAGACAAAATTTATAGTAATTATTTATCTTTGTAAGTGTTAGCTGAATGATTTTTTTATTTCCGTTGGAATTGATTGAAGAATTGTCAAAAAAATAGTAAAGTAAAATGACTTGAATTTTCATGAAAATCAGGATTTGGATTAAAATTTACCATGGATGGCAAATCGATGGCATGCATGCCACTTTAGATATGTGAGATGATTTTCTTTGGCTCTCAGCAAAAATCGTTTATTTGGTGTATACTTAATATTTTTCCATTTCTCACTAAATATAAAAGACTATTTCTAGCAAGATTGCAACTATTTTGATAAATAACTGTATAATAGTAACCTTTTGCCGAGGGTCGAGAAGCTGGTAGCTCCATAATTGTAGTCTGTTCATAAATTATCTTGGGCAATGTATCTATTTAGATAACTTGAATTTTATGTAATCAATGCATTGTTTTCTGAGCTCTAGTCTGAGAAAAAATGATCATGGTTAAACCATAAAATTATTTCTTTTTGGGTGGCTTTTCAATTATTAGTAGGTTAAAGAGAAGCCAAATTTTGTAATTTTGGTATGCAAGCAAAAACAGCCATATCTGGAATATACCATATTCTCCACAAAGAAAGATGACATCGAATTTATTTCCAACTTTCTGTAGAATTTCATGGCAACTTGAACTTGAAAAAAGGTTTTATATTTTTATTGGTACAGTTGGTTCCGCTTATTAGAATCAGTGGTTAATTGAATCAGCCGCTTTATTGAATCAAAATTGTATAACCAAAACCATTTTGTATCTAACGTTTTAAAAAACCTCCCATTATTGGAATCACTTATTTCAGTTTATTGAATCGTGGGACAATGAATGAAAGCAGGGTTGTATAGCTAAAGTTGCGAAATGCTATGGAAAAGTGGATTTTCATCACATCGAGCAGAAATGAAAACCGAAGAGGTGGAAGTTGAGGAAGAGTTCAGTAGATCGAATTCGATAGATGGCGACATTGTTGAAGCTCCTATTGACATAAGATGACATTGTCATAACACGAAAAGTGAAATTTGCATTTAAAATTTTATTTGTTATAAACTTTCTTATATTATATATCTCAAAAATTAGCATAACGATGACATTTTTATATATGAAAGAGATATGAACTTTATTCTAACATTTTCTTATTTGCCATAACTAAAATACGCCGACTCCAGATTATTGAATCAGCCATTTAATTGAATCAAATAACGGATTCCCGACTTGATTCTAATAAGCGGAATCTACTGTATCACAATGTGAGGACAAATTCATTCCTTAGTGCTACATCATTATCAATTTATTAGAGGGAAATTGTTGACTTAATGATCTATCCTCATTTCTAAGTTGTTAACTTATTTATTTAATCACTTTCTGCTGCTCCTCTCTTGGGAAACTGCTATACTGTATAGCACTGAGTAAGAACTCCCTGGATACGAGTTCATATTCGTAGAACATTGGGTAGAGCTTTCCAAAAACGTATTATTAAAACAGTAATCCCTGTCTCCTTTTTCTTTGCTCATTCGCTAAAACAAGTGAAATTTTTTAGGTTGTTGGTTTAATTCACGACTTAATATAAAAGAGCTATGTGGCAATTTAAAAATATTAATTGGGTGAATACTAAATCTTCTATCATTCTGCTTACTACGGCGACGCTGCCATCGTAATGTGCAGTAAAGGAGTGTATCCTCTTCGCTGTAGGACACGTTTGATACTAGGGAAAAATAAATATCATATCACCATCAAAACTCAGTTGCTTTGATATAAATACATTGGTGACAGTGATTTGTTGGCAACTTCATTTGCCGTCAAATCAGATCACTGTCCCCAATCACCTTGGTATAAAACCTCCTTAAACAAAACTTCAAATTTGTATTTAAATAGGCAGAGCTGAGGCATGTATAACAATATATCATACTTCAACATTCTCAGCAGTTCTATTAACAGAATTTCACAACAATACTTCTACTGTGTTTCATTTTGTATTTCTCTCTTAGCTAGTTTAATCAAAGACACTATAATATAATTTAGACATTTAATGATTTTGATTCTTTATAAACTACTTTAATAATAACACAGTGATTATTCATTAAGTTTAAATGTGATTAGAGGAATTTGAACCAATGCATAAGTGTCATGCAGTGAGATGATTGTGTGGATTATATTGTAGATAACTAGTTAATCATCCATGCCTGATTTTAGGATTATGTATATGTTTTTCACAAAAGGTGATCTCTTAACAATAAATAGGCACTGCTAACCCAAGTCCCTTACTACCTATTTCTCATTTAATCAAGGTCTTGTCGTTCACTATATTTCCTTGAGAACTACAATATGAATGTTTCAATTTCAGTTGTACTTGATCAACAGACATGCTAGGAGAAAATGCACAGAAAGACATTGAGACTTTCATGATATGAAGCCATCAGTTGAGAAATTTCTTGAGGGGTTTCATGCACACTGCAATTCCTGTGTTACGTGGTTAATTTACATTTTTCATTGTGAACATTACCATTGCTTCAAATAAATTAGTGCTGACCAAATTTACACTTAAATACGGCTTGTATTTTTATCAGGATCGAAGTAGACAAAATTTATAGTAATTATTTATCTTTGTAAGTGTTAGCTGAATGATTTTTTTATTTCCGTTGGAATTGATTGAAGAATTGTCAAAAAAATAGTAAAGTAAAATGACTTGAATTTTCATGAAAATCAGGATTTGGATTAAAATTTACCATGGATGGCAAATCGATGGCATGCATGCCGCTTTAGATATGTGAGATGATTTTGTTAGGCACTCAGCAAAAATCGTTTATTTGGTGTATACTTAATATTTTTCCATTTCTCACTAAATATAAAAGACTATTTCTAGCAAGATTGCAACTATTTTGATAAATAACTGTATAATAGTAACCTTTTGCCGAGGGTCGAGAAGCTGGTAGCTCCATAATTGTAGTCTGTTCATAAATGATCTTGGGCAATGTATCTTTTTAGATAACTTGAATTTTCTGTAATCAATGCATTGTTTTCTGAGCTCTAGTCTGAGAAAAAATGATCATGGTTAAACCATAAAATTATTTCTTTTTGGGTGGATTCTTCCATGGCTTAGGTACCTACGGCTCAGTGTGTTTTCAGAAAGTGGTACGTTTTGGAGAAGTATTTACTTCATTCCTGTTTTCTGTAAGATACAGGAGGGATATAAATGAGAAGAAAGAAAGGAGGATTTGCTTGGTGTTCGGCAATTAATTGCTGAAATAACTCTGGAATGCCGAACAACAACTACAGTTTCTTCCGTTTTCCGAAGGATCCCATTAGGTAAGTTTTACATGAGCCTAGGCTTACAAAGTAAATGTAAATGATGTCTTTTTATTTATTTTATACTCTAGGGAGCATTGATATTTTTCAAATTGACTATACCTTCCTTTAATATGAGTACTTTCCAACTTCTGAACATGTGTTTACTCATCAGGTGCAAGGAGTGGGTTATTCGCTCACGCCTGAAAGATCTCGAAAATAAGAGTGCGAGCTATTTGCATGCCAACTGCAGAATATGTAGTGTACATTTGAAGACAATATGTTCCTCAACTATGTAAAAAATAGACTGCATAGCCATGCAGTGCCGACTAAATTCGACGTGCCCAATCCACCACCCCTGATAGTAAGCCAAAGAAAGCCTCCAAAAGAAAGGCAATCTGTAAATGCAGAATGTTCTTCGGAAAACACTTCAATTGGCGTTAGTCGTATATTTGCAGGTATGTATGTACGTACATGTGTATATGTAGTGACTGGGTTTTTTGTATACGGGTTAGCATTGATGAATGAGATTGGTATTTATACTGCTGAATGCTCTTTTATACATACGATATATATACATACACAAATGCACTCATACATGTTTTTGCGAGTGCGTGTGTTTATTAATGTGTGTATATGGTAATTAATAATACAATATGTGCAGTTGATTCGTACTTCCGTGTGTAAAAATCCTTTACAAATAAATCTTAGTGTAGGAGGAAGTAGGCAAATAAATTTCTGATAAGACATTAATTTTAAAACCTTAAATACCCAGTATTTTAGAAATGTCACATTGTGGCATAGCACATTATTCATTCGACTCAAGTGACGTAAAACTTAATAAAAGTTTTTCACAAATAATTTGTTACAGTTTAGCCTATTTTAACTTATGTGGCTGTATAAATCTATATAAGCATTTGTCATTTATTTCTGTTCATAATATGTTATATTTTTTTGAACATCTGTTAGGTTGAATGTATTACTTGTATTTATTTATTTTATTTTTTTCATTCTGTTTTATTTCATTTATTTATCAATTTTAAGTAAGTAATCCATTCATTCATTTATTTTTGGCAATCTTGCTTTGAAATATCTAACAGAGGCCTTTATTTCATTTTTGTGTTGTTAAGAGAATTCATCTGCTTTACTGCATATGTGTAACATCCATGTATGTCCTATGTTTGAGTAATTAATTATAATTGTAGCAATTGAGATGATATCAGAATGTTTTGCTGGTTTTTTACACTCTCCTTCTTTAGTTTTTTCCTTATGAAGTGGGCTTTTTATATATTTTGTCCACTGTTTTGTACATATATATTTTTCTTGCTTTTCAATATCTTTATATGTATTAAATTAGCTTTTAGCTTGATAAGGGGTTAGATGGAAGAGGAGACTTATTAGTCTCAATCCTGCCTCAAATACATTATTCATTTATTCATTCACACTTCTCTTGTAATAGGGGATAATGCTACAAAAGTCACTGCTGATGAATATGGAAGTGAAAATTTGGATATTCTATCTCCACCATCTTCTTCACCTGCTGGCAACAGTATGATTGATACCATCATTAGATTAAAGAAAATCATAAACAGGCAGAGAGTCGAGATTCACAGGCTGAAGAAATTGAACAATTTCTTGAAAGAACAGCTGCAGGATGCTCAAGCAGGAGTTACGTCACTGGAGTCCCTTTGTGATAAATATTTACCAGAGAAGATGAAGACTTTAGTCTTAAAGTTTGAAAAAGGTAAAAAGAATAAAAACAAGGGTAATATAAAGGCAATGGCTTTAGGCCTTCACTTTTTAAGTCCAAAAGCATATATGTACATGAGAACCTTTTTGCCACTTCCATCACCTAGAACAATTCGAAGAACTCTGAGCAACTTACCCGTAAATATAGGTATTTCTGAGTGGGTTCTGATTAATTTACAATTAAAAGTAAATACTCTGTGGTGATACCATTTCATAGACCGCATATGACGTTGAAAGTTAAGATAGTACATTATTTGGCGGCTGGAGGTTTTACTATCTTTGGCTGTACAATTCGTAAGCTGTTCCGATATTGAGTTTCACGACAGATCTCCCCAGTCCTCTGACATCAATCAACAATTTTGTCCAGCAATAATGCTTCACCACCTCTCTCCACCAATTCACATTATATGTAGTTGATATTTATGTATTGTATAACTAATTATCAGACTTGATTTTCACTCTTATGGGGTCTATATATTAGTACCATTTACATGCAATAATTGCGCGGGACTCAGCTACTTGAATTATTATTTGTAAAACTAAATGCGGAAGTTATAATTTAGTATTTATCTTGTCTCCTAAAAGTCTGTAAAGTTTTTCTTATATTAGAGTAGTAATCCCATCATAATTTGTTTTCTCTCACTTTTACAACAACGTCCACTTTATGATGATCATTCCAGACCGTTGTCATATATTTCTGTACATGCACTACACCACCAAGCATGCAGACAAACAGAGGGATTGCTGTAGCCGCAGCCAATCGTCCTGGTTCTCCTGGATAACTGGAAACATCAAAACCATCAATTGCCTACTACAGCTGATTTTGTATTCTACAAACTCGAATGACGATCGTATTCTGATTTTAGGCGGTGGATTCTAACGCCATAATCAAATGTGCGCGGTTCTGTCACCACCAGAATTTCTCTCTGAACCTGTGATGCTATGTAAAAATAAAAATGTGTTTCTGAAAAAATAAAAAATAAAACAAATACGCACTTTTTATTTAAAACATCGATGAGTATATTACACATACTCGAACAAAATTCCGATGTAAAATAAGAGAATAAAACTTAAGATCAAAAGAAAACTAATATATTATACTAGTAGACCAGTGGTTCTTAAACTTTTTTGGCTGGGACCCAAATTCTGGTTGCGGCGACCCATTTCCTCCAATATCTCAATTGTAATAAGTAAGAAAATTAATAGGAATTTGACAAGTAAATGAAAATAAGCTCTCAGGACATTAGCATTGAAAGGGTTGTTAGGAGGAATGATATATATGGATATAGAGAGCAATGGAAAATCTTTGACGGTCCACTCAAAATGGTTTGGCGACCCAAATTTGGGTTGCGACCCAGGGGTTAAGAACCACTGTAGTAGACGGTGCTTGCTTTCTGCAAGCATTTTTAAATTACAGCATTTTTACAATTTCAAATTTTTCCCAATCTAATTTGTCCAAAATCATGTAACCGTGCCAAATTTCAAGTCTATAGCTCCTTTAAAAGTGCCTTATAATTCTCGTATTGGGCAAAACAGCCCATTAGATTTTGAATTTTTACTATATCGGATATTATTCCTTCTGTTGTAACAAAAAACACATAATTTGCCAAATTTCAATTTGTATCTCATTAAGAAGTGCCTTGTAATTTTCACACTCATATTGGGCAGAAATGTAGCGAAACGGGACCTAAAAATTTGAATTTTTGCAATTTTTTAATTTTACCTTCGGTTCCAACGACATTTCTATAATCGTGCCAAATTTCAAGTCTCTAGGTCATATGAAGCTGCCTAATCTTTTTATTCGCTTATGGAGAAATACTGGGGCAGAACAGCCCCAAAAATGGGGATTATACCAATATCGAATTTCCTTCATTAATCGAGGTTTAATTGTAATGGCATTAAAATATAAGCCTCTGATTCCCATTAAAAATTACCCATATGAAAGCATTGCTTATTGTTTCCACCCAGAAAAATTACCATTTTTTCGATAAAAACCAAAAATTTACTTTAATTCCACCCGGATTTTAATTCTGTCTTCAGAAATAAGAAACTGCGATTTATTTCCTATCCGATAGTTAAAGTCTCGAGTTCGTAACTCGATGGGAAATAATTTTAAAATGCAAATATAAAAACTTCTACACCAAATTACGTGTTTTCTTATGGGTCAAAAATGGGGCAAAAAGGGGCCAAAATAGCCCCTCAAAATTGAAATTTCTCCAGTGTTGGATTTTTTCCTTCAGTTGTGACCAAAAACCTATAATCCTACCAAATTTCAAGTTTGTAGCACATCTGGAAATGCCTCATAATTTCGTATTATACGACAAATGAAACGCTTGCATAGAATCGAACCTAGTGAAGACCATAGTAAGGCAGCCGAGTGCACTGACCAGGAGAGAGGACTACTGATTCCCAACCGATTCGGCTGAAACTTCGTAGAGATAATGTTCATGACGCCCGATCAAGGAATATATATACATGTTAGGGCCAATACCCAGCCGTTTTTAGTTTATTAATAAAAATAACTTAATATTTCCCGAGTCAGCGCGTTAGTATCAAACACCGTAAGAAATCTCGTACGTGTTGAGGCTGGCGTAGGGGGTAAAGCGCTTGGTTTTAAGTGGCAGGATCAGGTTTTCGAGCCTCTCTTCTTCCGAACTTTTTAAAAATTTTTCATTGTGTAGCAATTTATTAGTTTACGTAGGGAAAAGATTAAAAAAAGTTCGAAATAATAGGGGATCGAACACCTGATCTTGACATTTTAAACCAACCGCGCTAACACCTACGCCAGCCTCAACACGTACGTTTCTTACGGTGTTTGATACTAACGCGCTGACTCGGGAAATATTACGTTATTTTTATTAATAAACTAAAAACGGCTGGGTATTGGCCCTAACATGTATATATATTCCTTGATCGGGCGTCATGAACATTATCTCTACGAAGTTTCAGCCGAATCGGTTGGGAATCAGTAGTCCTCTCTCCTGGTCAGTGCACTCGGCTGCCTTACTATGGTCTTCACTAGGTTCGATTCTATGCAAGCGTTTCATTTGTCGTATAATACGAAATTATGAGGCATTTCCAGATGTGCTACAAACTTGAAATTTGGTAGGATTATAGGTTTTTGGTCACAACTGAAGGAAAAAATCCAACACTGGAGAAATTTCAATTTTGAGGGGCTATTTTGGCCCCTTTTTGCCCCATTTTTGACCCATAAGAAAACACGTAATTTGGTGTAGAAGTTTTTATATTTGCATTTTAAAATTATTTCCCATCGAGTTACGAACTCGAGACTTTAACTATCGGATAGGAAATAAATCGCAGTTTCTTATTTCTGAAGACAGAATTAAAATCCGGGTGGAATTAAAGTAAATTTTTGGTTTTTATCGAAAAAATGGTAATTTTTCTGGGTGGCAACAATAGGATGCCAACGCCCGGAAAGAGAACTAAATATCCGCAAAATTTCGAAAACAATTGCGTACTTTTGAAAATCTCGACCGTGTAACATGTAAACATTGCAAAAATAAGATAGTTTAGAGTTTTATCCCTCGAATAAAGCAAAAGCGAAGAAAAGCGGTTAATATATACGTGTTTTAATGTATGAAGGAAAAAAACCTTGCACTCTGAAAAATCGAAAATCCCGTGGATTCGAACCCGGGACTTTAAGAAAGTCAAAATAATTTTCCAGGGGCCTCCTAGCTTGTAGATCAAAGCGTAGTTTACCGCATATCTCTACGAGAAACGGGTTTTGGGATACAGGGGAGACGGACGGACGGACACTTCCAAAATTATATATAGGAATATTTGTTAGTAACACCTTTGCGTATAATCTTACTTTTTTTGCAGTATTTCTGGAAGAGTGTTTCTGCTTCAATTAAGTCCGCAAATCTATCACACAGAGCGAATACAACAGTAGCGCACGCTGAACCACACCTAAATACTACTTCGATACAAGGGTTTGCACGAGGTCCCTCACGGTACCAAGAAGCTCTTGGTTCTTTGTGACGTCACGCACTCACGCCAATACTTTCAAATGAGACCACCTCCTATTCTATTCACCTTGGGGGAGAAACCTCCTAGAGAGGGGGGAGGAGGGGGGAGGAGGTCGCGTCGGCAGCTAAGAGCGAGGGCGGCGCAGAGTGATGAGTGCCTTCGAGACAGTTGTGGGATCCTCCGCGAGAAAGGCAAAGCGAGGATACGGCAGCAATTATCGAGATGGCCACAATGAGTAAGGCTGCAGGTAGGTGACAGTGATTTCCGTGCAGTGCTTTCGACAGAGGATCGCGGCAGAGTTAAAAGGGAATGCAAGAGGTCTTCGCAATTGTTCACACCTTTGGCGGACTCTAATCATAGGATTAAAGATAGTTTCTCAAGGGACGTTGTTATGCCCACACGATAGGGGCCACGTTCTTCTCGGTGCTGGATTCAGCTTTTCGTAGCATTACCATCGGTTGTTGTATATCATATAGCATAGCGTGTGATCCGAAAGTTATGCAACAGTTATAATTTCAATTTGAATATGGTTTGGTGACTTTGTTTTCAGATTAATCGCCAACACCCATTAAAAGTTCTGTGACTAGGTGCAGCAACACCTTGTTCGAGTTGATCAGTCACGAAGTGTTGGAACATGTCATTCTTATCAATATTATGACCCACCTGATCGTGATCATGGTCTTTGAGAAATAGATATTTTTTTTATTTTTGAGCTAATCTCATAATGTTATAGGTTGCCGGGAGTAGTTTTAGAAATTCACAACCGTAACTTCTTCCTACTTCGTGAATATTTTGCGTCTTATAATACAATTTACAGCTGTATTCCGCTAAGAAATTTCAACAGAAAAATTAATAATAATAATAAATAATTTAAAAAATTATTACTTAAAGTACATTTACGACCGCTTATCTAAAAGAATGCATTGTAATGGTAATAAATAGTGAAAAATATATTCTATGTTGAATTTTTTGAGATAGTATTATGCATTTAATGTTATTTTATTGGTATTTCGTAGCTTTGTTAACGCAATACAGTAAAGGTAACACTGTATTTAAATTATTATCTTTCAGCTCTTTCGTATTTTAATGCTATCCTGTTCAAAGCTTTGTATTTCCATCCATAGTATGTGTGTCTGATTACCATTAGTTATAGCTACAACAAAACTGGTCGATCAAAAGATAATATTTTGCTTTAGATAATGGGGTGAAATAATGATAACATTATAATAAAGGTTTTCATTAATATTTATTCTCTAGCTGTATCTTCTATTGGAATTTCCGTTTTTAATAATGTTTCATGAGGTTCAAGAGGCAATGAAAAGAAAAAAACCTTAATACGTATTCACTTCATTTCTTTGTAAAATATAAACTAATGGAAAGTAGTGGAGTAATTTGACCCTCTAACTTACATGGTATCACAAACCGCACCTCCATTACAGAAGGTCAGAGACATTTCTTAGATAAAGGTTTCCTTGTCGAAGGCCTTCGAAAGGGAAACCTTTACTATCCATGACTCAATGCGGAAATGGAGATGCATTTTGTGATGTTCTTTCCGAAAACATTTCGTTGAGCTCAGGAGCGAATCCAGAAATTCCCCGATGGGGGAGGGGAACGTTCCTCACATCGACTCTTCCGCTGCCACTGACCCGTTATTGTGTAACTACCTATCCCTGTTATAATCCTTTTCTTTCCTCTACGCACCTAAGGGTTAAATGGAAGAGGGGACCTTATGGTCTCAATTTCGCCCTGAAAATAAAGCCACTTATCTATCTATCTAACCCGCGACGCCGAACCGAGGAATTTGGCGCGGAATGGATTTAAGAACGCATCCAGGGAGAAGAGGTCGATGACCCTTATCCCACTTCCCCTGCCACTGCCTGAGCTCTGAACAACACGCGAATGTGTTGTAAAGTGTGGTTCGATGAAAGTAAGTGGATTGTTAGTTTGTGGTGTAGAGTAGCGCTGTCCAACTGGCGGCATTATTTTATCCGTCTCGAGGCAGTGGCGTGTCCAGCGGAGGGTCAGAAGGGTCACTGCACCCTCTGACGCTGGAGTCGTCTGTTGTGCCGCCTTTTTAAAATTTTTGTTAAATTTTTTTTAAGAAATACGTTATGTTAACATTTACGATCCGAACAAGTACTTTTGTCACAAAAAATGTATCCCTATACGATCGCTAGAATGTCTTCAATGCCAGAGGTTCTGAAGTGTGGCCACCAGACAATTTCTGTGCGGTCACATTAAAATTTCAATAATTGGAATTATTTAAATAAAAACATTTATTAATGATAAATAAGTAACCGTTGTCATTGAATTAGAAGGCATGTGTAAGTTTTTACATGATTATAGTTACATTTTCTGTAATATTTCATTGATGCGGCCACGAGGGATTGCTCGTAGTTGTGGCAACTACAAAATATCTCCTGAGAACCACTGTTCTATGCTGTGTCAGAATGGAAAAATGTTAAGGGAACAGTGAATAAATACATATGTTACGTGCCAACCCAAATCTCGCGCGCCATAAGTTTTCCATCCCTGACCTAGAGTAACTCGGTTAAAATGCCTGGCCTGAGGTATCCACGGCTGCCTGGGACGCCATGACCTATGGACCATAGGCTATGGCGCGCTTTCCCAACGAACTCCAGTAATAAATATCTCTGAAAACGCGGAATATCAATGGCATTCCTTCAGTTTTTTTCGGAGTCGACGTTTTAATTTCTCAGGACTTGTAAAGAAGTTAGCGTAAACTTTTAAATGTCTTCTTAAAATTAGTCGAAGGGACCGCACGGGGAGTCTAGATCAGAATGTCTCGGTGAACCAGACCCGTCCTTATAAGGAGGAGAACCGCCCACAATCCCGAGTTTAAGTTTGAACCGGCTTTAAGAATCGTAAATGAATTGTTTAAAACTAAAAATTATATCATTTTCCATTTGATATAAAAGTCAAAAGAAGTTTCCTGTGCTGAATATTAATTGTTCAGATATAATTAGCAACAGATCTGTGATTGTATTAATGTCCTACTACAACCTCAATAGTAAATAGATTAATATTCTTAGTTAAATATTTGTGTATATTTTCAAAATTATCTTTGATGAACTATTCCTCCTTAACTCCCATCCACACCACAAACCCTTCCTAATTAGAGGGATTTCATGAAGCCAACCTCACACGATCTCATCCTCGCGGATAATGAACTCGTCTTACGCGGCCTCTCCTTTTGCCTTATTCAAAAGTTCAACCTCTCCTGCCATCGTCGTGGGACCCGGATTTTTTGACAAAATGGTTGGTGGGATATAAGATGGAAAAGGTTGAGAACCGCTGTATGAGAGCGCAACTACGGTTTTGGTGGACTATGCCTCCATCCACTCCTTTCTGTCACGCCTCTCTTCCCATCCTGCGCTATCCTTAACCTACCGTTTCTTCCCCACACATCATCACCTTCCTGGAGGTAGGCCTCTCAATCCGGGAAAGAAATATCCAGTGTCCATACTGAACCCTGCAACCACCTTCGATAACTCCGATATGAAAGCTGCCACCCCTTCAACACTAAAATCACAGTTCCCCACCCCCGCCGAGGGTAGAGAATCTGCACGGAAGAGGAGTGAGTCTCTTGCCTAGAACATATTGCCATACCAACCGAAAGATTTTCTTTCTCTCTTGGTAGAATCGTGGCTATCTACTATAACCGCCAGCAAAAAAAAATATATGCTTTAAAGCAGGTGTCTCAAGCTCACGGGCCGCATGAGGCCCGCGCGATGCATTTGTGCGGCCCGCGAACAATTTAATTTATACTACGCGACCCGAACTCAAATCTATTTTTATCAAATATTTCACGCAAATATTTCTAAAGAATCTAAGAAGTGTATTAAATCATTCCAATTTATATCAGCATGCACGGTTGGGTTATCCCACTCATTGTTCATATTCTGTTTTATTGCAGTGTGCATTCAGATGGTAAGTAATTGAAACAGAGAGAAAAGGGAAGATATTAACTTGTGGTGACTTTATATTTAAGTGATTAGATTTGAGTTTCCTCCTTCCTATTGTTAGAGGGATTTAGTTTGTTATATGATGTGTATGAAAGAATTTAGTGAGTTTTTAATTTATAACCGGTATGTCAAACTGGCGGCCTGTGGGCCATATGAGTCCATTTCTTTCCCTTACAACAACACATAAAAACATTTGATTGAACCTAAGCACTCAATATTTTATATAAATGCTTTATTTTTATGAAAAGGACAATATTCTGTCATTGTTACTGAGGTCGTATAGAACATGTTTGATAAATTGCTGTTTTTATTGTCAAAAAAGGCGTCCAGTCTTCTAGAATAAATCATTTTTTTCCAAATCTTACTCTCATAAAGTAACTGCAATCCTAATGTGGCCCTTCTATAAAATTCATCGCTTTAATGCGACCCTGCTATCTCTTCAAGTTTTATATGCCTGATATAAATGTGCAGACATCAGAGTTTAACTGTTAACATTTTGGTCTCAACATTCAATCTCTTCTGGGCCTACGGGCTTTGCACAGGCAGTATCTATGTGACTGGAATCACGTTTAAAACTATAGAATTTAAACAAATATTTTTTATACTTTTTAAATAATAGGGGGGCGTAATAATTCTTCATGTAAACCCACTAAATGTGCTGAAATGCAATTTTATTATACTGAGTCGAGTTCTCCTTTATTCATTTCCTCGGCTTGTTACTTAGTTCTCTCACTTGGAGACAGGATCAGTCCAAGCTGTAGGTGACATACCTTGCTCATTTTCTTACAACTTGATATGCTAGTATTTTAGTTCATTGTTTGTCAGTTTCAATTGAATGTTTTGGTCTTTTTCTTAAGCTTGATTTAACATTGTAAGGCTAGTTTCATAGATTAAAATTCAACTTTCACGAAACAATCAATGCAGTGAATCATAAATATTGAAATGAAAGAATGAGATAAGGATATGTTCTAAGACAGTCATCTGATTTAGGAATTCATACAAAAGAGGTTCAATTCTCTAAGAGAGGTTTTATATCAAGGTGATTGGTGATGTGATTGTGATTTTAAGGTAACTTCAGTTGCTCTTGGACAACACATTCATTTAAATGGAGCCATTTATACCAAGTTGACGGAAATGTGATGGTGACGCAACTTGGAAGTGACTCGGCAACTCTAGTCACTGAGTGACTTTTCCTGCCGATAACCCGTGATTCTATTCACCTGCCAGTCGCCTATTATCACCTTCAAAAATATAGTCACCTAAACTTCCAGTGTCTATAATTTCGCTACCACTTATGCTGTAAGGAAAGCAAAGACATTTTTAAAGCCTGAACTTTAGCCTAATAATCTATGCTTGTCAAATTTTGCATACTAAAAATTTTCTTTTCCGAAAGCCACCCAGATAACGGCAGCATAGACAGGATATTTCCTAAGTGAAAAAAATGTAAAAATTTAATTCTTGTATGTGAACGCTGAAACTTTCAACACCGTATTACTAATATGAATATACTAGCAGGTTTCTTATTTCTTATTAAAAACGTTTTCTTTAACATTTTACTTATTTTTTTAAAACCATAACAAATTTAAGTAAATTTTAATAATAATATTTTAAAATGTAGGGTCCAGTACTTCTTTATAAGCCGTACTTTTTGTTTTTACTTTTGGGTAAAGTGACAAGATTTCAGATCAGCTAAACCGGTACACTCATTTTTTGCCCCTGGAGTGCAGGCAATTTCAAGAATACGAGTTCATATTCGTAGAACATTGGGTAGAGCTTTCCAAAAACGTATTATTAAAACAGTAATCCCTGTCTCCTTTTTCTTTGCTCATTCGCTAAAACAAGTGAAATTTTTTAGGTTGTTGGTTTAATTCACGACTTAATATAAAAGAGCTATGTGGCAATTTAAAAATATTAATTGGGTGAATACTAAATCTTCTATCATTCTGCTTACTACGGCGACGCTGCCATCGTAATGTGCAGTAAAGGAGTGTATCCTCTTCGCTGTAGGACACGTTTGATACTAGGGAAAAATAAATATCATATCACCATCAAAACTCAGTTGCTTTGATATAAATACATTGGTGACAGTGATTTGTTGGCAACTTCATTTGCTGTCAAATCAGATCACTGTCCCCAATCACCTTGGTATAAAACCTCCTTAAACAAAACTTCAAATTTGTATTTAAATAGGCAGAGCTGAGGCATGTATAACAATATATCATACTTCAACATTCTCAGCAGTTCTATTAACAGAATTTCACAACAATACTTCTACTGTGTTTCATTTTGTATTTCTCTCTTAGCTAGTTTAATCAAAGACACTATAATATAATTTAGACATTTAATGATTTTGATTCTTTATAAACTACTTTAATAATAACACAGCGATTATTCATTAAGTTTAAATGTGATTAGAGGAATTTGAACCAATGCATAAGTGTCATGCAGTGAGATGATTGTGTGGATTATATTGTAGATAACTAGTTAATCATCCATGCCTGATTTTAGGATTATGTATATGTTTTTCACAAAAGGTGATCTCTTAACAATAAATAGGCGCTGCTAACCCAAGTCCCTTACTACCTATTTCTCATTTAATCAAGGTCTTGTCGTTCACTATATTTCCTTGAGAACTACAATATGAATGTTTCAATTTCAGTTGTACTTGATCAACAGACATGCTAGGAGAAAATGCACAGAAAGACATTGAGACTTTCATGATATGAAGCCATCAGTTGAGAAATTTCTTGAGGGGTTTCATGCACACTGCAATTCCTGTGTTACGTGGTTAATTTACATTTTTCATTGTGAACATTACCATTGCTTCAAATAAATTAGTGCTGACCAAATTTACACTTAAATACGGCTTGTATTTTTATCAGGATCGAAGTAGACAAAATTTATAGTAATTATTTATCTTTGTAAGTGTTTGCTGAATGATTTTTTTATTTCCGTTGGAATTGATTGAAGAATTGTCAAAAAAATAGTAAAGTAAAATGACTTGAATTTTCATGAAAATCAGGATTTGGATTAAAATTTACCATGGATGGCAAATCGATGGCATGCATGCCGCTTTAGATATGTGAGATGATTTTGTTAGGCACTCAGCAAAAATCGTTTATTTGGTGTATACTTAATAATTTTCCATTTCTCACTAAATATAAAAGACTATTTCTAGTGAGATTACAACCATTTTGATAAATAACTGTATAATAGTAACCTTTTGCCGAGGGTCGAGAAGCTGGTAGCTCCATAATTGTAGTCTGTTCATAAATGATCTTGGGCAATGTATCTTTTTAGATAACTTGAATTTTCTGTAATCAATGCATTGTTTTCTGAGCTCTAGTCTGAGAAAAAATGATCATGGTTAAACCATAAAATTATTTCTTTTTGGGTGGATTCTTCCATGGCTTAGGTACCTACGGCTCAGTGTGTTTTCAGAAAGTGGTACGTTTTGGAGAAGTATTTACTTCATTCCTGTTTTCTGTAAGATACAGGAGGGATATAAATGAGAAGAAAGAAAGGAGGATTTGCTTGGTGTTCGGCAATTAATTGCTGAAATAACTCTGGAATGCCGAACAACAACTACAGTTTCTTCCGTTTTCCGAAGGATCCCATTAGGTAAGTTTTACATGAGCCTAGGCTTACAAAGTAAATGTAAATGATGTCTTTTTATTTATTTTATACTCTAGGGAGCATTGATATTTTTCAAATTGACTATACCTTCCTTTAATATGAGTACTTTCCAACTTCTGAACATGTGTTTACTCATCAGGTGCAAGGAGTGGGTTATTCGCTCACGCCTGAAAGATCTCGAAAATAAGAGTGCGAGCTATTTGCATGCCAACTGCAGAATATGTAGTGTACATTTGAAGACAATATGTTCCTCAACTATGTAAAAAATAGACTGCATAGCCATGCAGTGCCGACTAAATTCGACGTGCCCAATCCACCACCCCTGATAGTAAGCCAAAGAAAGCCTCCAAAAGAAAGGCAATCTGTAAATGCAGAATGTTCTTCGGAAAACACTTCAATTGGCGTTAGTCGTATATTTGCAGGTATGTATGTACGTACATGTGTATATGTAGTGACTGGGTTTTTTGTATACGGGTTAGCATTGATGAATGAGATTGGTATTTATACTGCTGAATGCTCTTTTATACATACGATATATATACATACACAAATGCACTCATACATGTTTTTGCGAGTGCGTGTGTTTATTAATGTGTGTATATGGTAATTAATAATACAATATGTGCAGTTGATTCGTACTTCCGTGTGTAAAAATCCTTTACAAATAAATCTTAGTGTAGGAGGAAGTAGGCAAATAAATTTCTGATAAGACATTAATTTTAAAACCTTAAATACCCAGTATTTTAGAAATGTCACATTGTGGCATAGCACATTATTCATTCGACTCAAGTGACGTAAAACTTAATAAAAGTTTTTCACAAATAATTTGTTACAGTTTAGCCTATTTTAACTTATGTGGCTGTATAAATCTATATAAGCATTTGTCATTTATTTCTGTTCATAATATGTTATATTTTTTTGAACATCTGTTAGGTTGAATGTATTACTTGTATTTATTTATTTTATTTTTTTCATTCTGTTTTATTTCATTTATTTATCAATTTTAAGTAAGTAATCCATTCATTCATTTATTTTTGGCAATCTTGCTTTGAAATATCTAACAGAGGCCTTTATTTCATTTTTGTGTTGTTAAGAGAATTCATCTGCTTTACTGCATATGTGTAACATCCATGTATGTCCTATGTTTGAGTAATTAATTATAATTGTAGCAATTGAGATGATATCAGAATGTTTTGCTGGTTTTTTACACTCTCCTTCTTTAGTTTTTTCCTTATGAAGTGGGCTTTTTATATATTTTGTCCACTGTTTTGTACATATATATTTTTCTTGCTTTTCAATATCTTTATATGTATTAAATTAGCTTTTAGCTTGATAAGGGGTTAGATGGAAGAGGAGACTTATTAGTCTCAATCCTGCCTCAAATACATTATTCATTTATTCATTCACACTTCTCTTGTAATAGGGGATAATGCTACAAAAGTCACTGCTGATGAATATGGAAGTGAAAATTTGGATATTCTATCTCCACCATCTTCTTCACCTGCTGGCAACAGTATGATTGATACCATCATTAGATTAAAGAAAATCATAAACAGGCAGAGAGTCGAGATTCACAGGCTGAAGAAATTGAACAATTTCTTGAAAGAACAGCTGCAGGATGCTCAAGCAGGAGTTACGTCACTGGAGTCCCTTTGTGATAAATATTTACCAGAGAAGATGAAGACTTTAGTCTTAAAGTTTGAAAAAGGTAAAAAGAATAAAAACAAGGGTAATATAAAGGCAATGGCTTTAGGCCTTCACTTTTTAAGTCCAAAAGCATATATGTACATGAGAACCTTTTTGCCACTTCCATCACCTAGAACAATTCGAAGAACTCTGAGCAACTTACCCGTAAATATAGGTATTTCTGAGTGGGTTCTGATTAATTTACAATTAAAAGTAAATACTCTGTGGTGATACCATTTCATAGACCGCATATGACGTTGAAAGTTAAGATAGTACATTATTTGGAGGCTGGAGGTTTTACTATCTTTGGCTGTACAATTCGTAAGCTGTTCCGATATTGAGTTTCACGACAGATCTCCCCAGTCCTCTGACATCAATCAACAATTTTGTCCAGCAATAATGCTTCACCACCTCTCTCCACCAATTCACATTATATGTAGTTGATATTTATGTATTGTATAACTAATTATCAGACTTGATTTTCACTCTTATGGGGTCTATATATTAGTACCATTTACATGCAATAATTGCGCGGGACTCAGCTACTTGAATTATTATTTGTAAAACTAAATGCGGAAGTTATAATTTAGTATTTATCTTGTCTCCTAAAAGTCTGTAAAGTTTTTCTTATATTAGAGTAGTAATCCCATCATAATTTGTTTTCTCTCACTTTTACAACAACGTCCACTTTATGATGATCATTCCAGACCGTTGTCATATATTTCTGTACATGCACTACACCACCAAGCATGCAGACAAACAGAGGGATTGCTGTAGCCGCAGCCAATCGTCCTGGTTCTCCTGGATAACTGGAAACATCAAAACCATCAATTGCCTACTACAGCTGATTTTGTATTCTACAAACTCGAATGACGATCGTATTCTGATTTTAGGCGGTGGATTCTAACGCCATAATCAAATGTGCGCGGTTCTGTCACCACCAGAATTTCTCTCTGAACCTGTGATGCTATGTAAAAATAAAAATGTGTTTCTGAAAAAATAAAAAATAAAACAAATACGCACTTTTTATTTAAAACATCGATGAGTAGATTACACATACTCGAACAAAATTCCGATGTAAAATAAGAGAATAAAACTTAAGATCAAAAGAAAACTAATATATTATACTAGTAGACCAGTGGTTCTTAAACTTTTTTGGCTGGGACCCAAATTCTGGTTGCGGCGACCCATTTCCTCCAATATCTCAATTGTAATAAGTAAGAAAATTAATAGGAATTTGACAAGTAAATGAAAATAAGCTCTCAGGACATTAGCATTGAAAGGGTTGTTAGGAGGAATGATATATATGGATATAGAGAGCAATGGAAAATCTTTGACGGTCCACTCAAAATGGTTTGGCGACCCAAATTTGGGTTGCGACCCAGGGGTTAAGAACCACTGTAGTAGACGGTGCTTGCTTTCTGCAAGCATTTTTAAATTACAGCATTTTTACAATTTCAAATTTTTCCCAATCTAATTTGTCCAAAATCATGTAACCGTGCCAAATTTCAAGTCTATAGCTCCTTTAAAAGTGCCTTATAATTCTCGTATTGGGCAAAACAGCCCATTAGATTTTGAATTTTTACTATATCGGATATTATTCCTTCTGTTGTAACAAAAAACACATAATTTGCCAAATTTCAATTTGTATCTCATTAAGAAGTGCCTTGTAATTTTCACACTCATATTGGGCAGAAATGTAGCGAAACGGGACCTAAAAATTTGAATTTTTGCAATTTTTTAATTTTACCTTCGGTTCCAACGACATTTCTATAATCGTGCCAAATTTCAAGTCTCTAGGTCATATGAAGCTGCCTAATCTTTTTATTCGCTTATGGAGAAATACTGGGGCAGAACAGCCCCAAAAATGGGGATTATACCAATATCGAATTTCCTTCATTAATCGAGGTTTAATTGTAATGGCATTAAAATATAAGCCTCTGATTCCCATTAAAAATTACCCATATGAAAGCATTGCTTATTGTTTCCACCCAGAAAAATTACCATTTTTTCGATAAAAACCAAAAATTTACTTTAATTCCACCCGGATTTTAATTCTGTCTTCAGAAATAAGAAACTGCGATTTATTTCCTATCCGATAGTTAAAGTCTCGAGTTCGTAACTCGATGGGAAATAATTTTAAAATGCAAATATAAAAACTTCTACACCAAATTACGTGTTTTCTTATGGGTCAAAAATGGGGCAAAAAGGGGCCAAAATAGCCCCTCAAAATTGAAATTTCTCCAGTGTTGGATTTTTTCCTTCAGTTGTGACCAAAAACCTATAATCCTACCAAATTTCAAGTTTGTAGCACATCTGGAAATGCCTCATAATTTCGTATTATACGACAAATGAAACGCTTGCATAGAATCGAACCTAGTGAAGACCATAGTAAGGCAGCCGAGTGCACTGACCAGGAGAGAGGACTACTGATTCCCAACCGATTCGGCTGAAACTTCGTAGAGATAATGTTCATGACGCCCGATCAAGGAATATATATACATGTTAGGGCCAATACCCAGCCGTTTTTAGTTTATTAATAAAAATAACGTAATATTTCCCGAGTCAGCGCGTTAGTATCAAACACCGTAAGAAATCTCGTACGTGTTGAGGCTGGCGTAGGGGGTAAAGCGCTTGGTTTTAAGTGGCAGGATCAGGTTTTCGAGCCTCTCTTCTTCCGAACTTTTTAAAAATTTTTCATTGTGTAGCAATTTATTAGTTTACGTAGGGAAAAGATTAAAAAAAGTTCGAAATAATAGGGGATCGAACACCTGATCTTGACATTTTAAACCAACCGCGCTAACACCTACGCCAGCCTCAACACGTACGTGTAATAAAATTATTACTTAAAGTACATTTACGACCGCTTATCTAAAAGAATGCATTGTAATGGTAATAAATAGTGAAAAATATATTCTATGTTGAATTTTTTGAGATAGTATTATGCATTTAATGTTATTTTATTGGTATTTCGTAGCTTTGTTAACGCAATACAGTAAAGGTAACACTGTATTTAAATTATTATCTTTCAGCTCTTTCGTATTTTAATGCTATCCTGTTCAAAGCTTTGTATTTCCATCCATAGTATGTGTGTCTGATTACCATTAGTTATAGCTACAACAAAACTGGTCGATCAAAAGATAATATTTTGCTTTAGATAATGGGGTGAAATAATGATAACATTATAATAAAGGTTTTCATTAATATTTATTCTCTAGCTGTATCTTCTATTGGAATTTCCGTTTTTAATAATGTTTCATGAGGTTCAAGAGGCAATGAAAAGAAAAAAACCTTAATACGTATTCACTTCATTTCTTTGTAAAATATAAACTAATGGAAAGTAGTGGAGTAATTTGACCCTCTAACTTACATGGTATCACAAACCGCACCTCCATTACAGAAGGTCAGAGACATTTCTTAGATAAAGGTTTCCTTGTCGAAGGCCTTCGAAAGGGAAACCTTTACTATCCATGACTCAATGCGGAAATGGAGATGCATTTTGTGATGTTCTTTCCGAAAACATTTCGTTGAGCTCAGGAGCGAATCCAGAAATTCCCCGATGGGGGAGGGGAACGTTCCTCACATCGACTCTTCCGCTGCCACTGACCCGTTATTGTGTAACTACCTATCCCTGTTATAATCCTTTTCTTTCCTCTACGCACCTAAGGGTTAAATGGAAGAGGGGACCTTATGGTCTCAATTTCGCCCTGAAAATAAAGCCACTTATCTATCTATCTAACCCGCGACGCCGAACCGAGGAATTTGGCGCGGAATGGATTTAAGAACGCATCCAGGGAGAAGAGGTCGATGACCCTTATCCCACTTCCCCTGCCACTGCCTGAGCTCTGAACAACACGCGAATGTGTTGTAAAGTGTGGTTCGATGAAAGTAAGTGGATTGTTAGTTTGTGGTGTAGAGTAGCGCTGTCCAACTGGCGGCATTATTTTATCCGTCTCGAGGCAGTGGCGTGTCCAGCGGAGGGTCAGAAGGGTCACTGCACCCTCTGACGCTGGAGTCGTCTGTTGTGCCGCCTTTTTAAAATTTTTGTTAAATTTTTTTTAAGAAATACGTTATGTTAACATTTACGATCCGAACAAGTACTTTTGTCACAAAAAATGTATCCCTATACGATCGCTAGAATGTCTTCAATGCCAGAGGTTCTGAAGTGTGGCCACCAGACAATTTCTGTGCGGTCACATTAAAATTTCAATAATTGGAATTATTTAAATAAAAACATTTATTAATGATAAATAAGTAACCGTTGTCATTGAATTAGAAGGCATGTGTAAGTTTTTACATGATTATAGTTACATTTTCTGTAATATTTCATTGATGCGGCCACGAGGGATTGCTCGTAGTTGTGGCAACTACAAAATATCTCCTGAGAACCACTGTTCTATGCTGTGTCAGAATGGAAAAATGTTAAGGGAACAGTGAATAAATACATATGTTACGTGCCAACCCAAATCTCGCGCGCCATAAGTTTTCCATCCCTGACCTAGAGTAACTCGGTTAAAATGCCTGGCCTGAGGTATCCACGGCTGCCTGGGACGCCATGACCTATGGACCATAGGCTATGGCGCGCTTTCCCAACGAACTCCAGTAATAAATATCTCTGAAAACGCGGAATATCAATGGCATTCCTTCAGTTTTTTTCGGAGTCGACGTTTTAATTTCTCAGGACTTGTAAAGAAGTTAGCGTAAACTTTTAAATGTCTTCTTAAAATTAGTCGAAGGGACCGCACGGGGAGTCTAGATCAGAATGTCTCGGTGAACCAGACCCGTCCTTATAAGGAGGAGAACCGCCCACAATCCCGAGTTTAAGTTTGAACCGGCTTTAAGAATCGTAAATGAATTGTTTAAAACTAAAAATTATATCATTTTCCATTTGATATAAAAGTCAAAAGAAGTTTCCTGTGCTGAATATTAATTGTTCAGATATAATTAGCAACAGATCTGTGATTGTATTAATGTCCTACTACAACCTCAATAGTAAATAGATTAATATTCTTAGTTAAATATTTGTGTATATTTTCAAAATTATCTTTGATGAACTATTCCTCCTTAACTCCCATCCACACCACAAACCCTTCCTAATTAGAGGGATTTCATGAAGCCAACCTCACACGATCTCATCCTCGCGGATAATGAACTCGTCTTACGCGGCCTCTCCTTTTGCCTTATTCAAAAGTTCAACCTCTCCTGCCATCGTCGTGGGACCCGGATTTTTTGACAAAATGGTTGGTGGGATATAAGATGGAAAAGGTTGAGAACCGCTGTATGAGAGCGCAACTACGGTTTTGGTGGACTATGCCTCCATCCACTCCTTTCTGTCACGCCTCTCTTCCCATCCTGCGCTATCCTTAACCTACCGTTTCTTCCCCACACATCATCACCTTCCTGGAGGTAGGCCTCTCAATCCGGGAAAGAAATATCCAGTGTCCATACTGAACCCTGCAACCACCTTCGATAACTCCGATATGAAAGCTGCCACCCCTTCAACACTAAAATCACAGTTCCCCACCCCCGCCGAGGGTAGAGAATCTGCACGGAAGAGGAGTGAGTCTCTTGCCTAGAACATATTGCCATACCAACCGAAAGATTTTCTTTCTCTCTTGGTAGAATCGTGGCTATCTACTATAACCGCCAGCAAAAAAAAATATATGCTTTAAAGCAGGTGTCTCAAGCTCACGGGCCGCATGAGGCCCGCGCGATGCATTTGTGCGGCCCGCGAACAATTTAATTTATACTACGCGACCCGAACTCAAATCTATTTTTATCAAATATTTCACGCAAATATTTCTAAAGAATCTAAGAAGTGTATTAAATCATTCCAATTTATATCAGCATGCACGGTTGGGTTATCCCACTCATTGTTCATATTCTGTTTTATTGCAGTGTGCATTCAGATGGTAAGTAATTGAAACAGAGAGAAAAGGGAAGATATTAACTTGTGGTGACTTTATATTTAAGTGATTAGATTTGAGTTTCCTCCTTCCTATTGTTAGAGGGATTTAGTTTGTTATATGATGTGTATGAAAGAATTTAGTGAGTTTTTAATTTATAACCGGTATGTCAAACTGGCGGCCTGTGGGCCATATGAGTCCATTTCTTTCCCTTACAACAACACATAAAAACATTTGATTGAACTAAGCACTCAATATTTTATATAAATGCTTTATTTTTATGAAAAGGACAATATTCTGTCATTGTTACTGAGGTCGTATAGAACATGTTTGATAAATTGCTGTTTTTATTGTCAAAAAAGGCGTCCAGTCTTCTAGAATAAATCATTTTTTTCCAAATCTTACTCTCATAAAGTAACTGCAATCCTAATGTGGCCCTTCTATAAAATTCATCGCTTTAATGCGACCCTGCTATCTCTTCAAGTTTTATATGCCTGATATAAATGTGCAGACATCAGAGTTTAACTGTTAACATTTTGGTCTCAACATTCAATCTCTTCTGGGCCTACGGGCTTTGCACAGGCAGTATCTATGTGACTGGAATCACGTTTAAAACTATAGAATTTAAACAAATATTTTTTATACTTTTTAAATAATAGGGGGGCGTAATAATTCTTCATGTAAACCCACTAAATGTGCTGAAATGCAATTTTATTATACTGAGTCGAGTTCTCCTTTATTCATTTCCTCGGCTTGTTACTTAGTTCTCTCACTTGGAGACAGGATCAGTCCAAGCTGTAGGTGACATACCTTGCTCATTTTCTTACAACTTGATATGCTAGTATTTTAGTTCATTGTTTGTCAGTTTCAATTGAATGTTTTGGTCTTTTTCTTAAGCTTGATTTAACATTGTAAGGCTAGTTTCATAGATTAAAATTCAACTTTCACGAAACAATCAATGCAGTGAATCATAAATATTGAAATGAAAGAATGAGATAAGGATATGTTCTAAGACAGTCATCTGATTTAGGAATTCATACAAAAGAGGTTCAATTCTCTAAGAGAGGTTTTATATCAAGGTGATTGGTGATGTGATTGTGATTTTAAGGTAACTTCAGTTGCTCTTGGACAACACATTCATTTAAATGGAGCCATTTATACCAAGTTGACGGAAATGTGATGGTGACGCAACTTGGAAGTGACTCGGCAACTCTAGTCACTGAGTGACTTTTCCTGCCGATAACCCGTGATTCTATTCACCTGCCAGTCGCCTATTATCACCTTCAAAAATATAGTCACCTAAACTTCCAGTGTCTATAATTTCGCTACCACTTATGCTGTAAGGAAAGCAAAGACATTTTTAAAGCCTGAACTTTAGCCTAATAATCTATGCTTGTCAAATTTTGCATACTAAAAATTTTCTTTTCCGAAAGCCACCCAGATAACGGCAGCATAGACAGGATATTTCCTAAGTGAAAAAAATGTAAAAATTTAATTCTTGTATGTGAACGCTGAAACTTTCAACACCGTATTACTAATATGAATATACTAGCAGGTTTCTTATTTCTTATTAAAAACGTTTTCTTTAACATTTTACTTATTTTTTTAAAACCATAACAAATTTAAGTAAATTTTAATAATAATATTTTAAAATGTAGGGTCCAGTACTTCTTTATAAGCCGTACTTTTTGTTTTTACTTTTGGGTAAAGTGACAAGATTTCAGATCAGCTAAACCGGTACACTCATTTTTTGCCCCTGGAGTGCAGGCAATTTCAAGAATACGAGTTCATATTCGTAGAACATTGGGTAGAGCTTTCCAAAAACGTATTATTAAAACAGTAATCCCTGTCTCCTTTTTCTTTGCTCATTCGCTAAAACAAGTGAAATTTTTTAGGTTGTTGGTTTAATTCACGACTTAATATAAAAGAGCTATGTGGCAATTTAAAAATATTAATTGGGTGAATACTAAATCTTCTATCATTCTGCTTACTACGGCGACGCTGCCATCGTAATGTGCAGTAAAGGAGTGTATCCTCTTCGCTGTAGGACACGTTTGATACTAGGGAAAAATAAATATCATATCACCATCAAAACTCAGTTGCTTTGATATAAATACATTGGTGACAGTGATTTGTTGGCAACTTCATTTGCCGTCAAATCAGATCACTGTCCCCAATCACCTTGGTATAAAACCTCCTTAAACAAAACTTCAAATTTGTATTTAAATAGGCAGAGCTGAGGCATGTATAACAATATATCATACTTCAACATTCTCAGCAGTTCTATTAACAGAATTTCACAACAATACTTCTACTGTGTTTCATTTTGTATTTCTCTCTTAGCTAGTTTAATCAAAGACACTATAATATAATTTAGACATTTAATGATTTTGATTCTTTATAAACTACTTTAATAATAACACAGCGATTATTCATTA
The DNA here is from genome assembly GCA_036926305.1 of Uropetala carovei. Taxonomy (NCBI): domain Eukaryota; kingdom Metazoa; phylum Arthropoda; class Insecta; order Odonata; family Petaluridae; genus Uropetala; species Uropetala carovei. The sequence continues at coordinate 2,096,043 of JAXCHB010000244.1, read as the reverse complement.
AGTTTAAATGTGATTAGAGGAATTTGAACCAATGCATAAGTGTCATGCAGTGAGATGATTGTGTGGATTATATTGTAGATAACTAGTTAATCATCCATGCCTGATTTTAGGATTATGTATATGTTTTTCACAAAAGGTGATCTCTTAACAATAAATAGGCGCTGCTAACCCAAGTCCCTTACTACCTATTTCTCATTTAATCAAGGTCTTGTCGTTCACTATATTTCCTTGAGAACTACAATATGAATGTTTCAATTTCAGTTGTACTTGATCAACAGACATGCTAGGAGAAAATGCACAGAAAGACATTGAGACTTTCATGATATGAAGCCATCAGTTGAGAAATTTCTTGAGGGGTTTCATGCACACTGCAATTCCTGTGTTACGTGGTTAATTTACATTTTTCATTGTGAACATTACCATTGCTTCAAATAAATTAGTGCTGACCAAATTTACACTTAAATACGGCTTGTATTTTTATCAGGATCGAAGTAGACAAAATTTATAGTAATTATTTATCTTTGTAAGTGTTAGCTGAATGATTTTTTTATTTCCGTTGGAATTGATTGAAGAATTGTCAAAAAAATAGTAAAGTAAAATGACTTGAATTTTCATGAAAATCAGGATTTGGATTAAAATTTACCATGGATGGCAAATCGATGGCATGCATGCCGCTTTAGATATGTGAGATGATTTTGTTAGGCACTCAGCAAAAATCGTTTATTTGGTGTATACTTAATAATTTTCCATTTCTCACTAAATATAAAAGACTATTTCTAGTGAGATTACAACCATTTTGATAAATAACTGTATAATAGTAACCTTTTGCCGATGGTCGAGAAGCTGGTAGCTCCATAATTGTAGTCTGTTCATAAATGATCTTGGGCAATGTATCTTTTTAGATAACTTGAATTTTCTGTAATCAATGCATTGTTTTCTGAGCTCTAGTCTGAGAAAAAATGATCATGGTTAAACCATAAAATTATTTCTTTTTGGGTGGATTCTTCCATGGCTTAGGTACCTACGGCTCAGTGTGTTTTCAGAAAGTGGTACGTTTTGGAGAAGTATTTACTTCATTCCTGTTTTCTGTAAGATACAGGAGGGATATAAATGAGAAGAAAGAAAGGAGGATTTGCTTGGTGTTCGGCAATTAATTGCTGAAATAACTCTGGAATGCCGAACAACAACTACAGTTTCTTCCGTTTTCCGAAGGATCCCATTAGGTAAGTTTTACATGAGCCTAGGCTTACAAAGTAAATGTAAATGATGTCTTTTTATTTATTTTATACTCTAGGGAGCATTGATATTTTTCAAATTGACTATACCTTCCTTTAATATGAGTACTTTCCAACTTCTGAACATGTGTTTACTCATCAGGTGCAAGGAGTGGGTTATTCGCTCACGCCTGAAAGATCTCGAAAATAAGAGTGCGAGCTATTTGCATGCCAACTGCAGAATATGTAGTGTACATTTGAAGACAATATGTTCCTCAACTATGTAAAAAATAGACTGCATAGCCATGCAGTGCCGACTAAATTCGACGTGCCCAATCCACCACCCCTGATAGTAAGCCAAAGAAAGCCTCCAAAAGAAAGGCAATCTGTAAATGCAGAATGTTCTTCGGAAAACACTTCAATTGGCGTTAGTCGTATATTTGCAGGTATGTATGTACGTACATGTGTATATGTAGTGACTGGGTTTTTTGTATACGGGTTAGCATTGATGAATGAGATTGGTATTTATACTGCTGAATGCTCTTTTATACATACGATATATATACATACACAAATGCACTCATACATGTTTTTGCGAGTGCGTGTGTTTATTAATGTGTGTATATGGTAATTAATAATACAATATGTGCAGTTGATTCGTACTTCCGTGTGTAAAAATCCTTTACAAATAAATCTTAGTGTAGGAGGAAGTAGGCAAATAAATTTCTGATAAGACATTAATTTTAAAACCTTAAATACCCAGTATTTTAGAAATGTCACATTGTGGCATAGCACATTATTCATTCGACTCAAGTGACGTAAAACTTAATAAAAGTTTTTCACAAATAATTTGTTACAGTTTAGCCTATTTTAACTTATGTGGCTGTATAAATCTATATAAGCATTTGTCATTTATTTCTGTTCATAATATGTTATATTTTTTTGAACATCTGTTAGGTTGAATGTATTACTTGTATTTATTTATTTTATTTTTTTCATTCTGTTTTATTTCATTTATTTATCAATTTTAAGTAAGTAATCCATTCATTCATTTATTTTTGGCAATCTTGCTTTGAAATATCTAACAGAGGCCTTTATTTCATTTTTGTGTTGTTAAGAGAATTCATCTGCTTTACTGCATATGTGTAACATCCATGTATGTCCTATGTTTGAGTAATTAATTATAATTGTAGCAATTGAGATGATATCAGAATGTTTTGCTGGTTTTTTACACTCTCCTTCTTTAGTTTTTTCCTTATGAAGTGGGCTTTTTATATATTTTGTCCACTGTTTTGTACATATATATTTTTCTTGCTTTTCAATATCTTTATATGTATTAAATTAGCTTTTAGCTTGATAAGGGGTTAGATGGAAGAGGAGACTTATTAGTCTCAATCCTGCCTCAAATACATTATTCATTTATTCATTCACACTTCTCTTGTAATAGGGGATAATGCTACAAAAGTCACTGCTGATGAATATGGAAGTGAAAATTTGGATATTCTATCTCCACCATCTTCTTCACCTGCTGGCAACAGTATGATTGATACCATCATTAGATTAAAGAAAATCATAAACAGGCAGAGAGTCGAGATTCACAGGCTGAAGAAATTGAACAATTTCTTGAAAGAACAGCTGCAGGATGCTCAAGCAGGAGTTACGTCACTGGAGTCCCTTTGTGATAAATATTTACCAGAGAAGATGAAGACTTTAGTCTTAAAGTTTGAAAAAGGTAAAAAGAATAAAAACAAGGGTAATATAAAGGCAATGGCTTTAGGCCTTCACTTTTTAAGTCCAAAAGCATATATGTACATGAGAACCTTTTTGCCACTTCCATCACCTAGAACAATTCGAAGAACTCTGAGCAACTTACCCGTAAATATAGGTATTTCTGAGTGGGTTCTGATTAATTTACAATTAAAAGTAAATACTCTGTGGTGATACCATTTCATAGACCGCATATGACGTTGAAAGTTAAGATAGTACATTATTTGGCGGCTGGAGGTTTTACTATCTTTGGCTGTACAATTCGTAAGCTGTTCCGATATTGAGTTTCACGACAGATCTCCCCAGTCCTCTGACATCAATCAACAATTTTGTCCAGCAATAATGCTTCACCACCTCTCTCCACCAATTCACATTATATGTAGTTGATATTTATGTATTGTATAACTAATTATCAGACTTGATTTTCACTCTTATGGGGTCTATATATTAGTACCATTTACATGCAATAATTGCGCGGGACTCAGCTACTTGAATTATTATTTGTAAAACTAAATGCGGAAGTTATAATTTAGTATTTATCTTGTCTCCTAAAAGTCTGTAAAGTTTTTCTTATATTAGAGTAGTAATCCCATCATAATTTGTTTTCTCTCACTTTTACAACAACGTCCACTTTATGATGATCATTCCAGACCGTTGTCATATATTTCTGTACATGCACTACACCACCAAGCATGCAGACAAACAGAGGGATTGCTGTAGCCGCAGCCAATCGTCCTGGTTCTCCTGGATAACTGGAAACATCAAAACCATCAATTGCCTACTACAGCTGATTTTGTATTCTACAAACTCGAATGACGATCGTATTCTGATTTTAGGCGGTGGATTCTAACGCCATAATCAAATGTGCGCGGTTCTGTCACCACCAGAATTTCTCTCTGAACCTGTGATGCTATGTAAAAATAAAAATGTGTTTCTGAAAAAATAAAAAATAAAACAAATACGCACTTTTTATTTAAAACATCGATGAGTAGATTACACATACTCGAACAAAATTCCGATGTAAAATAAGAGAATAAAACTTAAGATCAAAAGAAAACTAATATATTATACTAGTAGACCAGTGGTTCTTAAACTTTTTTGGCTGGGACCCAAATTCTGGTTGCGGCGACCCATTTCCTCCAATATCTCAATTGTAATAAGTAAGAAAATTAATAGGAATTTGACAAGTAAATGAAAATAAGCTCTCAGGACATTAGCATTGAAAGGGTTGTTAGGAGGAATGATATATATGGATATAGAGAGCAATGGAAAATCTTTGACGGTCCACTCAAAATGGTTTGGCGACCCAAATTTGGGTTGCGACCCAGGGGTTAAGAACCACTGTAGTAGACGGTGCTTGCTTTCTGCAAGCATTTTTAAATTACAGCATTTTTACAATTTCAAATTTTTCCCAATCTAATTTGTCCAAAATCATGTAACCGTGCCAAATTTCAAGTCTATAGCTCCTTTAAAAGTGCCTTATAATTCTCGTATTGGGCAAAACAGCCCATTAGATTTTGAATTTTTACTATATCGGATATTATTCCTTCTGTTGTAACAAAAAACACATAATTTGCCAAATTTCAATTTGTATCTCATTAAGAAGTGCCTTGTAATTTTCACACTCATATTGGGCAGAAATGTAGCGAAACGGGACCTAAAAATTTGAATTTTTGCAATTTTTTAATTTTACCTTCGGTTCCAACGACATTTCTATAATCGTGCCAAATTTCAAGTCTCTAGGTCATATGAAGCTGCCTAATCTTTTTATTCGCTTATGGAGAAATACTGGGGCAGAACAGCCCCAAAAATGGGGATTATACCAATATCGAATTTCCTTCATTAATCGAGGTTTAATTGTAATGGCATTAAAATATAAGCCTCTGATTCCCATTAAAAATTACCCATATGAAAGCATTGCTTATTGTTTCCACCCAGAAAAATTACCATTTTTTCGATAAAAACCAAAAATTTACTTTAATTCCACCCGGATTTTAATTCTGTCTTCAGAAATAAGAAACTGCGATTTATTTCCTATCCGATAGTTAAAGTCTCGAGTTCGTAACTCGATGGGAAATAATTTTAAAATGCAAATATAAAAACTTCTACACCAAATTACGTGTTTTCTTATGGGTCAAAAATGGGGCAAAAAGGGGCCAAAATAGCCCCTCAAAATTGAAATTTCTCCAGTGTTGGATTTTTTCCTTCAGTTGTGACCAAAAACCTATAATCCTACCAAATTTCAAGTTTGTAGCACATCTGGAAATGCCTCATAATTTCGTATTATACGACAAATGAAACGCTTGCATAGAATCGAACCTAGTGAAGACCATAGTAAGGCAGCCGAGTGCACTGACCAGGAGAGAGGACTACTGATTCCCAACCGATTCGGCTGAAACTTCGTAGAGATAATGTTCATGACGCCCGATCAAGGAATATATATACATGTTAGGGCCAATACCCAGCCGTTTTTAGTTTATTAATAAAAATAACTTAATATTTCCCGAGTCAGCGCGTTAGTATCAAACACCGTAAGAAATCTCGTACGTGTTGAGGCTGGCGTAGGGGGTAAAGCGCTTGGTTTTAAGTGGCAGGATCAGGTTTTCGAGCCTCTCTTCTTCCGAACTTTTTAAAAATTTTTCATTGTGTAGCAATTTATTAGTTTACGTAGGGAAAAGATTAAAAAAAGTTCGAAATAATAGGGGATCGAACACCTGATCTTGACATTTTAAACCAACCGCGCTAACACCTACGCCAGCCTCAACACGTACGTTTCTTACGGTGTTTGATACTAACGCGCTGACTCGGGAAATATTACGTTATTTTTATTAATAAACTAAAAACGGCTGGGTATTGGCCCTAACATGTATATATATTCCTTGATCGGGCGTCATGAACATTATCTCTACGAAGTTTCAGCCGAATCGGTTGGGAATCAGTAGTCCTCTCTCCTGGTCAGTGCACTCGGCTGCCTTACTATGGTCTTCACTAGGTTCGATTCTATGCAAGCGTTTCATTTGTCGTATAATACGAAATTATGAGGCATTTCCAGATGTGCTACAAACTTGAAATTTGGTAGGATTATAGGTTTTTGGTCACAACTGAAGGAAAAAATCCAACACTGGAGAAATTCCAATTTTGAGGGGCTATTTTGGCCCATTTTTGCCCCATTTTTGACCCATAAGAAAACACGTAATTTGGTGTAGAAGTTTTTATATTTGCATTTTAAAATTATTTCCCATCGAGTTACGAACTCGAGACTTTAACTATCGGATAGGAAATAAATCGCAGTTTCTTATTTCTGAAGACAGAATTAAAATCCGGGTGGAATTAAAGTAAATTTTTGGTTTTTATCGAAAAAATGGTAATTTTTCTGGGTGGCAACAATAGGATGCCAACGCCCGGAAAGAGAACTAAATATCCGCAAAATTTCGAAAACAATTGCGTACTTTTGAAAATCTCGACCGTGTAACATGTAAACATTGCAAAAATAAGATAGTTTAGAGTTTTATCCCTCGAATAAAGCAAAAGCGAAGAAAAGCGGTTAATATATACGTGTTTTAATGTATGAAGGAAAAAAACCTTGCACTCTGAAAAATCGAAAATCCCGTGGATTCGAACCCGGGACTTTAAGAAAGTCAAAATAATTTTCCAGGGGCCTCCTAGCTTGTAGATCAAAGCGTAGTTTACCGCATATCTCTACGAGAAACGGGTTTTGGGATACAGGGGAGACGGACGGACGGACACTTCCAAAATTATATATAGGAATATTTGTTAGTAACACCTTTGCGTATAATCTTACTTTTTTTGCAGTATTTCTGGAAGAGTGTTTCTGCTTCAATTAAGTCCGCAAATCTATCACACAGAGCGAATACAACAGTAGCGCACGCTGAACCACACCTAAATACTACTTCGATACAAGGGTTTGCACGAGGTCCCTCACGGTACCAAGAAGCTCTTGGTTCTTTGTGACGTCACGCACTCACGCCAATACTTTCAAATGAGACCACCTCCTATTCTATTCACCTTGGGGGAGAAACCTCCTAGAGAGGGGGGAGGAGGGGGGAGGAGGTCGCGTCGGCAGCTAAGAGCGAGGGCGGCGCAGAGTGATGAGTGCCTTCGAGACAGTTGTGGGATCCTCCGCGAGAAAGGCAAAGCGAGGATACGGCAGCAATTATCGAGATGGCCACAATGAGTAAGGCTGCAGGTAGGTGACAGTGATTTCCGTGCAGTGCTTTCGACAGAGGATCGCGGCAGAGTTAAAAGGGAATGCAAGAGGTCTTCGCAATTGTTCACACCTTTGGCGGACTCTAATCATAGGATTAAAGATAGTTTCTCAAGGGACGTTGTTATGCCCACACGATAGGGGCCACGTTCTTCTCGGTGCTGGATTCAGCTTTTCGTAGCATTACCATCGGTTGTTGTATATCATATAGCATAGCGTGTGATCCGAAAGTTATGCAACAGTTATAATTTCAATTTGAATATGGTTTGGTGACTTTGTTTTCAGATTAATCGCCAACACCCATTAAAAGTTCTGTGACTAGGTGCAGCAACACCTTGTTCGAGTTGATCAGTCACGAAGTGTTGGAACATGTCATTCTTATCAATATTATGACCCACCTGATCGTGATCATGGTCTTTGAGAAATAGATATTTTTTTTATTTTTGAGCTAATCTCATAATGTTATAGGTTGCCGGGAGTAGTTTTAGAAATTCACAACCGTAACTTCTTCCTACTTCGTGAATATTTTGCGTCTTATAATACAATTTACAGCTGTATTCCGCTAAGAAATTTCAACAGAAAAATTAATAATAATAATAAATAATTTAAAAAATTATTACTTAAAGTACATTTACGACCGCTTATCTAAAAGAATGCATTGTAATGGTAATAAATAGTGAAAAATATATTCTATGTTGAATTTTTTGAGATAGTATTATGCATTTAATGTTATTTTATTGGTATTTCGTAGCTTTGTTAACGCAATACAGTAAAGGTAACACTGTATTTAAATTATTATCTTTCAGCTCTTTCGTATTTTAATGCTATCCTGTTCAAAGCTTTGTATTTCCATCCATAGTATGTGTGTCTGATTACCATTAGTTATAGCTACAACAAAACTGGTCGATCAAAAGATAATATTTTGCTTTAGATAATGGGGTGAAATAATGATAACATTATAATAAAGGTTTTCATTAATATTTATTCTCTAGCTGTATCTTCTATTGGAATTTCCGTTTTTAATAATGTTTCATGAGGTTCAAGAGGCAATGAAAAGAAAAAAACCTTAATACGTATTCACTTCATTTCTTTGTAAAATATAAACTAATGGAAAGTAGTGGAGTAATTTGACCCTCTAACTTACATGGTATCACAAACCGCACCTCCATTACAGAAGGTCAGAGACATTTCTTAGATAAAGGTTTCCTTGTCGAAGGCCTTCGAAAGGGAAACCTTTACTATCCATGACTCAATGCGGAAATGGAGATGCATTTTGTGATGTTCTTTCCGAAAACATTTCGTTGAGCTCAGGAGCGAATCCAGAAATTCCCCGATGGGGGAGGGGAACGTTCCTCACATCGACTCTTCCGCTGCCACTGACCCGTTATTGTGTAACTACCTATCCCTGTTATAATCCTTTTCTTTCCTCTACGCACCTAAGGGTTAAATGGAAGAGGGGACCTTATGGTCTCAATTTCGCCCTGAAAATAAAGCCACTTATCTATCTATCTAACCCGCGACGCCGAACCGAGGAATTTGGCGCGGAATGGATTTAAGAACGCATCCAGGGAGAAGAGGTCGATGGCCCTTATCCCACTTCCCCTGCCACTGCCTGAGCTCTGAACAACACGCGAATGTGTTGTAAAGTGTGGTTCGATGAAAGTAAGTGGATTGTTAGTTTGTGGTGTAGAGTAGCGCTGTCCAACTGGCGGCATTATTTTATCCGTCTCGAGGCAGTGGCGTGTCCAGCGGAGGGTCAGAAGGGTCACTGCACCCTCTGACGCTGGAGTCGTCTGTTGTGCCGCCTTTTTAAAATTTTTGTTAAATTTTTTTTAAGAAATACGTTATGTTAACATTTACGATCCGAACAAGTACTTTTGTCACAAAAAATGTATCCCTATACGATCGCTAGAATGTCTTCAATGCCAGAGGTTCTGAAGTGTGGCCACCAGACAATTTCTGTGCGGTCACATTAAAATTTCAATAATTGGAATTATTTAAATAAAAACATTTATTAATGATAAATAAGTAACCGTTGTCATTGAATTAGAAGGCATGTGTAAGTTTTTACATGATTATAGTTACATTTTCTGTAATATTTCATTGATGCGGCCACGAGGGATTGCTCGTAGTTGTGGCAACTACAAAATATCTCCTGAGAACCACTGTTCTATGCTGTGTCAGAATGGAAAAATGTTAAGGGAACAGTGAATAAATACATATGTTACGTGCCAACCCAAATCTCGCGCGCCATAAGTTTTCCATCCCTGACCTAGAGTAACTCGGTTAAAATGCCTGGCCTGAGGTATCCACGGCTGCCTGGGACGCCATGACCTATGGACCATAGGCTATGGCGCGCTTTCCCAACGAACTCCAGTAATAAATATCTCTGAAAACGCGGAATATCAATGGCATTCCTTCAGTTTTTTTCGGAGTCGACGTTTTAATTTCTCAGGACTTGTAAAGAAGTTAGCGTAAACTTTTAAATGTCTTCTTAAAATTAGTCGAAGGGACCGCACGGGGAGTCTAGATCAGAATGTCTCGGTGAACCAGACCCGTCCTTATAAGGAGGAGAACCGCCCACAATCCCGAGTTTAAGTTTGAACCGGCTTTAAGAATCGTAAATGAATTGTTTAAAACTAAAAATTATATCATTTTCCATTTGATATAAAAGTCAAAAGAAGTTTCCTGTGCTGAATATTAATTGTTCAGATATAATTAGCAACAGATCTGTGATTGTATTAATGTCCTACTACAACCTCAATAGTAAATAGATTAATATTCTTAGTTAAATATTTGTGTATATTTTCAAAATTATCTTTGATGAACTATTCCTCCTTAACTCCCATCCACACCACAAACCCTTCCTAATTAGAGGGATTTCATGAAGCCAACCTCACACGATCTCATCCTCGCGGATAATGAACTCGTCTTACGCGGCCTCTCCTTTTGCCTTATTCAAAAGTTCAACCTCTCCTGCCATCGTCGTGGGACCCGGATTTTTTGACAAAATGGTTGGTGGGATATAAGATGGAAAAGGTTGAGAACCGCTGTATGAGAGCGCAACTACGGTTTTGGTGGACTATGCCTCCATCCACTCCTTTCTGTCACGCCTCTCTTCCCATCCTGCGCTATCCTTAACCTACCGTTTCTTCCCCACACATCATCACCTTCCTGGAGGTAGGCCTCTCAATCCGGGAAAGAAATATCCAGTGTCCATACTGAACCCTGCAACCACCTTCGATAACTCCGATATGAAAGCTGCCACCCCTTCAACACTAAAATCACAGTTCCCCACCCCCGCCGAGGGTAGAGAATCTGCACGGAAGAGGAGTGAGTCTCTTGCCTAGAATATTTTGCCATACCAACCGAAAGATTTTCTTTCTCTCTTGGTAGAATCGTGGCTATCTACTATAACCGCCAGCAAAAAAAAATATATGCTTTAAAGCAGGTGTCTCAAGCTCACGGGCCGCATGAGGCCCGCGCGATGCATTTGTGCGGCCCGCGAACAATTTAATTTATACTACGCGACCCGAACTCAAATCTATTTTTATCAAATATTTCACGCAAATATTTCTAAAGAATCTAAGAAGTGTATTAAATCATTCCAATTTATATCAGCATGCACGGTTGGGTTATCCCACTGCCAGCGAGTTTCTTGCGTATCAGAAGGACTTAAACCTCGACGCCAAATCTGGCATTTTTTTAATGACTGCCTGTAAGACGCGTAATAGAGCGATTCCTCTCTTGTGGAAATGGAGAGTGAATATAATACAGAGAATACGAAAAGGTGTGAAGACTGGGAAAGTAATGAATGCGGCCCGCGGATCGTCAGAAGGCCCGCACACCAATGTGAGTTTGAGACCCATGCTATAAAGTAAGCCTTGAAATTGTATAGTACGCAAAGATTATGCGACTAATTCATCCGCCAGTCGTTATTTTTACTATTTCAATCATCGGTTTGAGTTGTGGATTAACATTATTATACATTGAATTGGAAAACTTTAGCAACGGGAACCCTATGGGCATCATTTTATATTGGCTCACGCCAAGTTCGAACCTTGATTACGCGTAGCTTAAATTTTCTTAGCTTTCGAAAATCCGGAAGCCTCCACTTCCTCTTCGTTTCTGGGGAAAATACCGTATCTGCGAATAAACAAATATCGTGTCAATTGTAAAAGCAGTTGCTCTCGCATTTCACGGAGGTGGCGATCCTGGAAAAATATGAAAAGTCCTGACTCACGTGGTGCAAACAATATATACGCTTCTTTATTAAATAATGGCAGTGTAATTTTACATCCGTCTAAAAGTAACTGTTAACAGAAAAAATTCACCTTAAGAATATTTAGTATGTATTTTTAGCGATCTTTTTTTTTAATGCGCTTATAGTTTCACTTTGGCATCTGTTTCTGGTTTTTTACAAAAAATACGCTTAGGTGCTGATATTTATTTGTTGTAGTATTGTCTCTTCATATAATGCTTTTAATGGGAATTTATAATCTATATTATGATGCCCTCGATTTAAACCATACATGTAATCTTATGATAACGTTATAATCCTAAAATAAGAAATATGCTTTTTCATTGATTTTAACATAATGAAAGGTAAACTTTTGTAAAGGTTTTCGAAAAAACAACTGCTTTTAACTACGGCAGGGATTTAAAGAAGTGTAATGTGTAATTTGCTCTGCGATTCTTTTCTCACTGTTTTTAACTCGCAGAGAAAGAGGCAACGAATAGTGTAGAGTCCGGTGTAAAGTGCAAAGTGATAAAGCGGGCAATCTTAGGACAAAATAACGATTATAAAACTATTCACCCTTGTTAATCTGTTACAAATTTTATAAAATGAAATATATTTTAGACTAATTCTGTTATCTCATGAGCTTTATACATAGGTATATAATTTTCTTCTTTCGCTTTCCCTTGTTACATTAAATATCGAGTTGAAAAGATGCATGCAACCTTCGGAAGGTTTTCCGGGTTGGGCGAATGCCAGGGTAAGCTCCCCGTGTATATGGCAAACATCCTCCTGCCAGATGGCTTACAAACTGTTCGAATTATATAGACTTTCCATCCAGAAGAGACATCTAGCCTAAGCGGGCGTTGTCCTTAAAGACATGTGTAATATGAGGTTCAATTGTTAAATGTTATTTGTTAAATCTATTGTTAAAAGACATGTTATTTCCATGTTTTTTGAGGCAATAAAAACTTTTGAAAGTCCTCTCTCTTAAGCAAATATACAAAAGTTGATTATTCGAATCAGTCTTGGTCCCAATTTTATTATTTCAGATAATCTGAGTTTTGTTATATATAATGCCCGTCAAAAATGACGGGAGGAAAGATACGATCGTTCAAACTATTTAGGGAGATCATATTAACATCAGAAAAAACTGTCCTGAAAATCGTTTCCCCCATCTCTCCCCCGTCCCTCTCCCCCACTCTCTCTCTCCCTCTATCTCGTATTAAAAGCATTCAAAGCACGTTTATACCCATAAGGATTGAAATAACAATATGATATCGAGGTCTAACAATGGAATAGGTAGGCAAGGTAACATCCCGTTAAAAATGGAAAGATTTCTTCAAACTGTGTGAATTAAACGTTTAAATTGACCCATTTCGAACTGTAGGCGGAAAAAAGATGAAAATAATAAGAAACTTTATAATGGTTTCTTCAAAATGGTTTATATCCGAAGATTGTAGGTCAATTATTTCTAATTTTAATCTAAAAAAGAATGAAAGCCTGCACGTCGAAATGTCCATTTTTACGTGTTACTTTATGGGAAATGGAAATTATCCCCTGGGTCTTTGATCTCGAGTTGGATATATTAAAAGTTTTTTTATTATATTATAATGCTATCCTGAAAATTTCATCATATTCGGTTAAGTCGTTTGAGAGATATTAAGCTTCAAAAAGCATTACACACAACGTTTGCTAAGGCTTTTATTTATATGATGACGATTTTAGCGTAAATTATATAGTAACTATTTTGAAGTACGTCCCTAAATTCACCTTAACTTCTTTGACAATATTTTTTTCTAACTATGCCAGCTAAGTTACGGACGAACTTGTATACGTCTCTATCTTACTACTGCGCTTATGAGTTATGCATCTCCTTCCCCTCCACCTCCCCTCACTCGTGTCTCGTAGTATCTCTCTGCGTAAGACCAAGGTCACGCGTAGCACGCTTGCCAAGCAAAATTATAAACATAATTATTGAATTAAACACCTCCAAATTTAGTATCGCCATATAGTCTATGTTACTCGCAGTGTAAAATTATACACCTATGCTAAGTTTGGTGATGATATCTTCAAAGGTGTGGATTTATATAGCGTTCAAACAAAAACGGAATTTCAGATTTATGTATATATATATATAAATTTGCGCGTAAATTATATGATAACTATTTTGAAGTACGCCCCTGTAGTCATCTTAACTTCCTAGAAAGGGAGTAAGGAGTATATACTTCAGGCAATTCGTTCAGTTATTACGCGGTTCTTTTAATGAAGTGATATTCAGAACGAGAGGAATGAATGTATATATAGACCAGACACGTCAAACTCGAAGAGGCGTCAGCGCCACATTAAAGCTATAGATGTTATAGAAGGGCCTTAGAATTGCAGTTGCTTAATGAGGGCCAGATTTGGAAAAAAAATTATTTAATCTATAAGACTTGACGGAATTTTTGGCATTAAAAACAATAATTTAGAGAACATGCTTTATTGGTCCTCACTAATAATGACAGAACATTGTATCCTTTTTCATAAAAGTAAAGCATCCATATAAAATATAGAACGCTTTAATGGTTTTTTAATGTATTTTTGGCTAACCAACCTCTAAGACTATTATAGCCATAACTACTTCCACACCGGACAAACAGAAAAGATTAGAGAAACCCGGTGCCGGCAATAGGCTACTCTTTACGAAGAGCACCAAGGGGGCCAACTGCTTAACGTCGCTTCCGAAGGACGGAGCGCTGACAAACGCGTTCTCTTAATGTAGAATCGACCGAACATGCCTTCATACATACAATTTTCGTAGTTTTTGCCGGCTATGGTTACCGGAAACGCAAAAGATGCCGCGAGAGATGGCGTAGTCCGACATATGCTAAGGTATAATCATAGTTCTTCCAGGTAAGCATTTCGGGGGTATTGGTTCCGGTTTGGAATGTGTTCCGATTTCTCTTCTCTTTGCGGTTTATCTATTTATTAAATAATGCATTAGAGAATGGAAGATCTGCGCTTAAAAAACAGCCGTATCGACGCTCGGAATGTATGCCACGCGTAAAGGTCTTTAAAAAAAAAGACTATAATATTGCTATTCTATACTACGAAATCTTATTTTAACCTTCTAGCCCCTCATCTAGCGTTTTCCGCATGCAGGATGTTTGTGTAAAATACTGTGCGCCCCACGATTTTCACATAGTTCTTTCAGCTGTATTGTCCTTTGTATACGGCGATGTGCATATGTTCCTGATCGGTCCCAGATAATTCTCCGAAATATTCCATTATTGTCATTAATATTTATATTTTGCACATTTTTCTGATATTTATTACTGAATTTCAGTTTTTCGAAATGTTTTAGGCCTAATCTTTGTTAATTTTTTCATTTGTATTCCATAGTTCACCATGCGTATTTTTGTGGTCGCCACGTAAAAACACGGGAAATGCATCTCTTACGGTGATTCCCGCATTGAAATTTTAAAGTCCTATGTTTCAGGTTATGCGGTATTTTACGAATTACGCCTCATATAAAGATCGTTTTGCACCTTCTCACCGTTGAAACTAATAAAATTAGAAATACAAGATTAAAGCAATTTTTAACTCATGTGTCAAGAGCCACTGACTTCGATCACAAACAGGACGGTAATTCCATGTTAATGCTTTCTTTGTGTGTTTTACAGGTTCAGGTTGTCGTCGCCTACTTGGAGTGTTCCGAAGATCAGTGCTTCATTTTTCCGGCCATGTGCTTCGGGCGAAAACTTAACCATCCTAAGCAGCGTCAAGAAGAAAATACTCGAAGTCAGATGGTCAAACGCGTGGAGCGGACCTGAAGGCGCCACGGGAATGACCCAGTCTCGGGAACAACGAAGGAGTTTGGCCGATTTACTGACGTGTTCGCCAACTTGAAATTGTATAGACTCCACGGATTTACGACGCAGTGACAGGAGTGTAATTATGTACTTGTGATACGTGTTGTACTACTAAAATCCTATATTTGTATATATGAGTAAAAATTGTAAATAAATCTACTTGTATTTAAAGTTTTCGAGTCAATTCTACGTCCTATCCCCAAAATTCTTCTGGGTAAATACTGGAAGCGAAAATCTATTTAAAAACGTTAAGTTTATCACGCATATAAGCGATATAAAATTGGAGAAATGCATTTAAAATATTCCATTTAGTGGAAATAACTCTAATTAAAACTTAGAGTCCACTATGGGTTCGCCGAGACCATCTTAATATATAACAAAGGTAATCACGAAAACAAATCCAGTCACACGGGATGATTCGAACTCGCGCGCTTAGTATTCGTAACCAGACATGTTAGCCAACCCTCTACCGTGGCTATTAGAAGTAATACCGTAATGACAACCTGGCCCATTCACCGCCTTCAACTAGTCATGCGCCATTTACTGGGCAGGTGGCGGAAATCGGAACTAATCTAAGGTGAGTTAGCGGTCGAAGAAGGTTAAATAAAGGTCAAACGCAGTTTTTGGTCTACTTATACAGGTTTTTCAAAATTTTCGGTTTTTCCTCAAAATTTTCAAGAAAGTGAAAGTGAAAGTGACAGTGAAGGTCACCACCTCTGACGTCACAGCTCCCCTCCTCCGCCCCTATGACGTAGCAGGTCCCCTCCTCCTCCTCTTGACGTAACAGTTCCTTGACGTCATATTTACTTATTCAATATTCTCGCTGTTGGGGAGAGTTTCGCCATGTTATTTTCTAGCTCAATGGTGGAGCGTTAGCACAACAAGTGAATAACGCTTCCATTTCCATTCTTGATGGGCAATTGTCACGAAATACGAAGAAACCATTGTTTTGATAAGATTAAAGATTTTTTCTATCTAATTCTCTTTATATTGTAAAATCTTTCTCTCAAACATGGCGTGAAGTAATATTTTAAAATAATTTATTAATAGAGAATATACCCTATATATTAGGTAATTGAAAAATAAATAGAAATTTTTTTTTGACAATATATTATTTCACATTTTTATTTATGCAGTTATAATGATGTAACTTACAAAGTTTTAACAAAAAGGAAATCAGTATACAAAACTTTTATTAGAACAGCTGGCTGGCCAGGTTGAAGATACTATGATCCAAATGACCCCTTTATTTTCCCGGTAGCCATTTGGAATGCTCTTCAAATTAGGCATTCGCCTAATTGCATAAAATAATAACTGAAGGCCGACAGTGACTGGCAGAAAATCAGCAACTTCCACGGTGCTCATCACGGTGGATCTAAAATAAGAAACAGAAATCAGCTCGAGGTCACCCACTCCTCTCACTTCAATTATAACGCACAAAAGTATGGTGTTTTTACCTTTTCCACCAGCAAAAACAATCTTATGATATTATTACAATAAAACTAATTCAAAAGAATTCCCCTTTACTTTTAAACGTGAATATATCTTAGTCGTACATTGGTTTCCTATATTTTTTCTCAATTCCAAAACATTTAACGGGTTTCTTTCTACTTGAAAAAGCTATCCATATTTGCTAAAAAGTGAATTAATGGTATTCAGAAGAAACTGAATAACATTTCGTTCCTTTTTGGTAACTTAGAACTTATAAATATAGAAGCATCACCTCACACAAACCAACATGCAAACATGTATTTTGTATTTGTCATTTGAAGTCCAGGAAAAACTTCGCCGTATTCTCTGTATATTAATAAAATTCATGACAAATTTCCGTTTCTGCTGTAAGAAAGTGATAATTACGTACCAACTCTCTCAATAAATCAATACCTTCACGTAAAACCGCTAATCATCTGCCTGATATGCGGCTATTTCGGCAGTCGCTCGGGTAATTTTGAGACTATTACAGTACACCCCTTCGTCGTTCACGTAAGGCAGGTATGTCGAACTGCCGGCTGCACTTTCTATGCCTTAGTGCGGCCCGAATGCGAATTTTCGTTTCGACTAAATCGTTAGATTTTACATAAATACAGGTTCCCGACTTACGAGCATCCGTACTTAGGAACGAAGCTCCATAAGGTATTTTAATAAAAGGGCATACGGTCGCCAACTCGCACGTACGAATTTTTTTCTCTCGAGAATTAATTGCGAAGGCGGAGAGTAGCGTCAACCCTCTGCGGAAGTGTTCTTCGACACAGTGGCCCGTTACTTGTACGTCCGACGATCGGAAGGGTAATGAAAGACAAAACGAATGTCTACCACAGCATTGTTTTCTACTATTATTCAGAACAAAGATAGATTTCAGTTTAATTGTGGGTAAAAGACTAACTTTTGGAACGCAACCCCTTCCTAACTCGGCGACCTCCTGTAGGTACTTCATTTTTGTGAAAAGGTGACAATTTTTTCATAGCTACTATGGTACAGTATAACGCGTTTTCTAAATTATGGGTTTTTGTAAAATAGACAAACAATCTTCCATAAAGTCTTATTTACAACTCTGGGTCTAATAAAACAACTGTGATCCTAATGAGGCCCTGATGCATCTTTGAGTTTATCATGCCTGGCGAATGTTGTTCCGGATAAACGTTGAAACGAGGAAATCTAAGATCAGTTTCCGTTCACTTGAGACGAAACTGTAACTAATAAAACGCGCCAAATTCTACCGCATGATTATATAAAAATAATGAGCTCAACACTTATGCAATAACAATTTTAAAATATAGCCTATTATGATGGATTTCCACTACGATTAACAGAACAACCCCGAGGAAGCGCGAAAAAAACTTCAATAGGGACTCTGAAAGAGAAATAAACCACAGTAACGTACCGGTCGAGTAAACAGGGCTTATCGAAAATGCTCGATGCCTTGGAGCTGCAGGGTATTTATTTACAATCCCAGTCATAATCGGAGATTTAAGTGATATCCAGAACCGTATAGGAAAATCGCGGGGGCCGGTGCCAAGTGAGCCCGCGAAGCCTCTTACGCGACAAAAAATTTTAATAATCTCTTTCACTAATGCAGTGTCGATATTTCCCCGATTTTTTTAAAAGCGTGGGCTCAATAAGTACAAGATTTTTTTGAGCGCGAGGCCTCCTAAGTACCGGGCCCGGCTCAGTTGCACCGTTGGCACTGCCATCACACAGACCCTGTTAATGTCTTACTAACAAAGGCGTGCACATGCACAAAGAAATGATAGATAGGAAAACGCCGAGGTATGTATTTTTAGTCGTCCGCTTTTTAGGGGCGTTTCGCTTCCAGCATGAGCGCCTATTCGGTATGTCCGTCCGCATGTTTGTTCTCGACTTCTACCGAAGGGATTTTCATTAAATTTGTTATTAACAACTTACAGTCAAAGATAATAAGAACACAAACGAATCACGTAAGCCAATCAGGGGTAGCACTTTACTGGTGACAAAAATGAAATTTCCGTCATATCTCGTAAAGTATTGCTCATATCAAAATATTTTTCAAATAAAACTTGTAGAACTAGTAAAACAGTGTGTTTCTTTTCCTATACATTTTTATCGTAGGAGTAGCTGTTATCAAGAAAATCAAACAAGAATGTCTTAGTTCGAGTTGAACCTAGAAAATTTCTTGCATGGTTACTTCATTGCTGTTAACATAATATCAAAAAATACGTTTTATTTCCCTACATGTGCATGAAATATTTTAAAATAGGAAGAAAATTATTTATGATGAAGAAAAAGAACTTTAAAACGAACATGTATATCATACATTTCAAATACTCCATTGCACGAAACTTTGTAATACGCTGTACACTTTCATAACTTGTTTTCTACTTATGAGAACTTCCTCTTCTATGGGTATATTAGCACTTTCTGAATTTTTCACAACCCCATCACACCAGCTTATAAACTCTTGCAATGTCAGGAATTTATCTGAATTCAATCAAAATCTCAAATATTGCTGGAATGCTTAAATAATAATGAAATCAATATTTATTAATTGAAAATATTTAAATGAGGCAAAATTGCATTTATCGTTACCTATAGTAAATTAAGCAAATTCATTGTAAAACTAAGACAAACATTGAATATTAAAAATGCCCAATACAAATAAAAGAAAAACAAAATTAACAATACTTTCTAATTTTTAATTCCTATTTATTGAGTTGGAATAATTATAAATCGAAAAATCAAGTCACTTTACGACAGCCTAATTTTTATGTAAAATTACACCGCTATAAGAACAATACTTCAAGAGGCCACCTACAGTTGGACTGATCCTGTCTCCAAGTGAGAGAACTAAGTAACAAGCCGAGAAAATGAATAAAGGAGAACTCGACTCAGTATAATAAAATTGCATTTCAGTACATTTAGTGGGTTTACATGAAGAATTATTACGCTCCCAATTATTTAAAAAATATTTGTTTAAATTCTATAGTTTTAAACGTGATTCCAGTCACATAGATACTGCCTGTGCAAAGCCCGTAGGCCCAGAAGAGATTGAATGTTGAGACCAAAATGTTAACAGTTAAACTCTGACGTCTGCACATTTATATCAGGCATGTAAAACTTGAAGAGATAGCAGGGTCGCATTAAAGCGATGAATGTTATAGAAGGGCCACATTAGGATTGCAATTACTTTATGAGAGTAAGATTTGGAAAAAAATGATTTATTCTAGAAGATTGGACGCCTTTTTTGACATTAAAAACAGCAATTTATCAAACATGTTCTATACGACCTCAGTAACAATGACAGAATATTGTCCTTTTCATAAAAATAAAGCATTTATATAAAATATTGAGTGCTTAGTTCAATCAAATGTTTTTCTGGGTTGTTGTTAGGGAAAGAAATGGACTCATATGGCCCACAGGCCGCCAGTTTGACATACCGGTTTTAAATTAAAAACTCACTAAATTCTTTCATACACATCATATAACAAACTAAATCCCTCTAACAATAGGAAGGAGGAAACTCAAATCTAATCACTTAAATATAAAGTCACCACAAGTTAATATCTTCCCTTTTCTCTCTGCTTCAACTACTTACCATCTGAATGCACACTGCAATAAAACAAAATATGAACAATGAGATGTGAACAAAGTGAATCTGAAAAGTTATGTGAAATAAAATCATAAAACAAAAAATTATTGCATAATTTTGTTTACCTTTCATTATGGCCAACTACTGTGGTCAGGAAAATTCCATAATCCGGCATGGCCTATTTCCCAAGGGCACTGGATTAAAGTGCTTGTACTATATTAGCTTTTCTATTTCATCTGTTGTATTGCTTAATTTCCCTCCAAATTGTTTGTCTTCTTCTATTACCCATTTCAAAAACTGTTAATGTGGGCTTGGATCAGCATTTCCCTACCTTTTGAACTTTGTGGACCACTTCAGCAACCCTACCAAGCCCTGCAGACCACCTCATTTCTTACACTAACCTACTTACTGTATCTATGTTTAAGAAAAGGAGTTACTTGGTTACGTATTTTATTTGACCATTTTGAAATATATTACACATGCTTCAGTATGTTTGACGATCACCTGATTATTTTCGTTTTAATCAAAGAAATATTTTCAACATTTGTGCAGGAAAAATTTTTGAAATATGAAATAATTTTACAAACTTAATTAATAACAATATTCAATACATTATAGTGTAAAATTTGCATAACTTTTCCCAAAAAAGTTCCAACTAGATATGAGGTGAGGACTAAAGAAAAACTACATTTTGGAAACCTCCACGGACCACCAACAAAACCTTCATGGACCATAAGTGGTCCGTGGACCATACACTGGGAAACGCTGGTTTGGATTGTATGCAGTGTGTTTCATTCTGATGTTCAGTATAGACATTCCCGGTCAGTACTGTAACTACGGGGGAGCAAGCAGGGCATCTGCCCCAGGTGCAACTAAGTAAGGGATGCAAAAAATAAATAATAAAATAATAACTAAATAAACTATAGAAAATAATTTTTTAAACGGGGAGAGGTTACATATTTAGTAATTTGCTCTGGTTAATAAAATATCTAGTTATGGTACGGTTCCCAGTAAGCCATGTAGTAGTCGCCTGGTTGACGAATTAATCTGCACTTGGATGATCCAGGGAGATCTTACTCAGTGCTATTCAGTATAGCAGTTTCCCAACAGAGGAACAGCGGAAAGTGATTAAATAAATAAGTTAACAACTTAGAAATGAGGATGGATCATTAAGTCAACAATTTCCCTCTAATAAATTGATAATGATGTAGCACTAAGGAATGAATTTGTCCTCACATTGTGATAAAGTAGATTCCGCTTATTAGAATCAAGTTGGGAATCTGTTATTTGATTCAATTAAATGGCTGATTCAATAATCTGGAGTCTGCGTATTTTAGTTATGGCAAATAAGAAAATGTTAGAATAAAGTTCATATCTCTTTCATATATAAAAATGTCATCGTTATGCTAATTTTTGAGATATGTAATATAAGAAAGTTTATAACAAATAAAATTTTAAATACAAATTTCACTTTTCGTGTTATGACAATGTCATCTTATGTCAATAGGAGCTTCAACAATGTCGCCATCTATCGAATTCAATCTACTGAACTCTTCCTCAACTTCCACCTCTTCGGTTTTCATTTCTGCTCGATGTGATGAAAATCCACTTTTCCATAGCATTTCGCAACTTTAGCTATACAACCCTGCTTTCATTCATTGTCCCACGATTCAATAAACTGAAATAAGTGATTCCAATAATGGGAGGTTTTTTAAAACGTTAGATACAAAATGGTTTTGGTTTTACAGTTTTGATTCAATAAAGCGGCTGATTCAATTAACCACTGATTCTAATAAGCGGAACCAACTGTACCAATAAAAATATAAAACCTTTTTTCAAGTTCAAGTTGCCATGAAATTCTACAGAAAGTTGGAAAGCACTGCTATACGGTATCTGCAAATGATGGTCAGGTCAGTTTTTAAATTCTAACACAGAAGATTCAACATGCATATTACAAGCTTATTTAGAAAATGAGCAATAGAGAATATGGGAACCAAGTCTTCCTTTAGCCTTGAAATTCATTTTCTGTTGCACGTGAGAGAATAAGAGTAAACATTCAAACAAGTAACGCACATCAGTTAATGCTAGTTAGATCACAATGTACAAATTAAGATCATTCCCTTCAGACTTTTATCTAAATAGTTTTCTTAAATTCGATGTCATCTTTCTTTGTGGGGAATATGGTATATTCCAGATATGGCAGTTTTTGCTTGCATACCAAAATTACAAAATTTGGCTTCTCTTTAACCTACTATTAATTGAAAATCCACCCAAAAAGAATTAATTTTATGGTTTAACCATGATCATTTTTTCTCAGACTAGAGCTCAGAAAACAATGCATTGATTACAGAAAATTCAAGTTATCTAAAAAGATACATTGCCCAAGATCATTTATGAACAGACTACAATTATGGAGCAACCAGCTTCTCGACCCTCGGCAAAAGGTTACTATTATACAGTTATTTATCAAAATAGTTGTAATCTCGCTAGAAATAATTTTATATTTAGTCAGAAATGGAAAAATATTAAGTATACACCAAATAAACGATTTTTGCTGAGAGCCAAAGAAAATCATCTCACATATCTAAAGAGGCATGCATGCCATCGATTTGCCATCCATGGTAAATTTTAAGCCAAATCCTGATTTTCATGAAAATTCAAGTCATTTTACTTTACTATTTTTTTGACAATTCTTCAATCAATTCCAACGGAAATAAAAAAATCATTCGGCTAACACTTCCAAAGATAAATAATTACTATAAATTTTGTCTACTTCGATCCTGATAAAAATACAAGCCGTATTTAAGTATAAATTTGGTCAGCACTAATTTATTTGAAGCAATGGTAATGTTCACAATGAAAAATGTAAATTAACCACGTCATACAGGAATTGCAGTGTGCATGAAACCCCTCAAGAAATTTCTCAACTGATGGCTACATATCATGAAAGTCTCATTGTCTTTCTGTGCATTTTCTCCTAGCATGTCTGTTGATCAAGTACAACTGAAATTGAAACATTCATATTGTAGTGCTCAAGGAAACATAGTGAACGACAAGACCTTGATTAAATGAGAAATAGGTAGTAAGGGACTTGGGTTAGCAGCGCCTATTTATTGTTAAGAGATCACCTTTTGTGACAAACATATACATAATCCTAAAATCAGGCATGGATGATTAACTAGTTATCTATAATATAATCTACACACCATCATCTCACTGCATGACACTTATGCATTGGTTCAAATTCCTCTAATCACATTTAAACTTAATGAATAATCACTGTGTTATTATTAAAGTAGTTTATAAAGAATCAAAATCATAAAATGTTTAAATTATATTATAGTGTCTTTGATTAAACTAGCTAACAGAGAAATACAAAATGAAACACAGTAGAAGTATTGTTGTGAAATTCTGTTAATAGAACTGCTGAGAATGTTGAAGTATGATATATTGTTATACATACCTCAGCTCTGCCTATTTAAATACAAATTTGAAGTTTTGCTTAAGGAGGTTTTATACCAAGGTGATTGGGGACAGTGATCTGATTTGACGGCAACTGAAGTTGCCAACAAATCACTGTCACCAATGTATTTATATCAAAGCAACTGAGTTTTGATGGTGATATGATATTTATTTTTCCCTAGTATCAAACGTGTCCTACAGCGAAGAGGATATACTCCTTTACTGCACATTACGATGGCAGCGTCGCCGTAGTAAGCAGAATGATAGAAGATTTAGTATTCACCCAATTAATATTTTTATATTGCCACATAGCTCTTTTATATTAAGTCGTGAATTAAACCAACAACCTAAAAAATTTCACTTGTTTTAGCGAATGAGCAAAGAAAAAGGAGACAGGGATTACTGTTTTACTAATACGTTTTTGGAAAGCTCTACCCAATGTTCTACGAATATGAACTCGTATTCAAATAACCCTCTTGAAATTGCCTGCACTCCAGGGGCAAAAAATGAGCGTACCGGTTTAGCTGATCTGAAATCTTGTCACTTTACCCAAAAGTAAAAACAAAAGGTACGGTTTACAAAGAAGTACTGGACCCTACATTATAAAATATTTTTATTAAAATTTACTTAAATTTGTTATGGTTTTTTAAAAAAAAGTAAAATGTTAAAGAAAACGTTTTTAATAAGAAATAAGAAACCTGCTAGTATATTCATATTAGTAATACGGTGTTGAAAGTTTCAGCGTTCACATACAAGAATTAAATTTTTACAATTTTTTCACTTAGGAAATATCCTGTCTATGCTGCCGTTATCTGGATGGCTTTCGGAAAAGAAAATTTTTAGTATGCAAAATTTGACAAGCATAGATTATTAGGCTAAAGTTCAGGCTTTAAAAATGTCTTTGCTTTCCTTACAGCATAAGTGGTAGCGAAATTACAGACACTGAAAGTTTAAGTGACTATATTTTTGAAGGTGATAATAGGAGACTGGCAGGTGAATAGAATCACGGGTGATCGGCAGGAAAAGTCACTCAGTGACTAGAGTTGCCGAGTCGCTTCCAAGTTGCATCACCATCACATTTCCGTCAACTTGGTATAAATGGCTCCATTTAAATGAATGTGTTGTCCAAGAGCAACTGAAGTTACCTTAAAATCACAATCACATCACCAATCACCTTGATATAAAACCTCTCTTAGAGAATTGAACCTCTTTTGTATGAATTCCTAAATCAGATGACTGTCTTAGAACATATCCTTATCTCATTCTTTCATTTCAATATTTATGATTCACTGCATTGATTGTTTCATGAAAGTTGAATTTTAATCTATGAAACTAGCCTTACAATGTTAAATCAAGCTTAAGAAAAAGACCAAAACATTCAATTGAAACTGACAAACAATGAACTAAAATACTAGCATATCAAGTTGTAAGAAAATGAGCAAGGTATGTTGATGGCATAAACTAACATAATACAAAATGCTTAATTGGAATATTCAAATGTAACAAATTACAAATGCTGCACTTTTTTGATGATTTGAATGTTCATAATTCTCCTGTAAAATTGTAGTTAATTTCCTAAAAGAATAATACATCTAAATTCAAATCCTAAAGTTACTATTTAACAATGGCTAGAATTGAAGCACAAAAATGGCTCTGGGACAGGCATGCCTAAGTTCTCAATGGTAACTATTTTCCAAAAAAGCCAGTCTCATATGCATTGAATACTAACTGGAGCTTATATTACCATTCTTCTATGATGCTCTTCTTCATAATAATGGGATTTTATGCAAGGCCATTTGAAAAAGATGCTTTTGAATCAATGGAACATCTTTTGACTAAACATTGGTCAGTATGGAGGCATTTTTAAATTAGATCACTATAAATGAATTGCAAACCATGTGTACTGCATAAAGAAAGGGTTAACTGCACATTTAATTCATTAAATATTATTTTAATACATACTCTTTCTTTTCAACTAGTTCAAAATTTACCTATAAGAAAGTCAAATCTTAGTAACATTCCTTATAAAAAGACTGACATCTAAATGGATTTTTGAAGCCACCACACTGCCCTCGGATAACAATATTTAAAGATATTATTTTATCGTAGTTTTTATATCTCAATGTGTTTTGTTTGACTCTAGTTTCAACAAACCTGTCCTGCTAACCATTAAGGCTGATAGCTGGATCCCTGAGGAAGGAATTATTATGAATAAACATATTTGGAATAAGATTATTACCTGCATGCCATTCAAATTTTAGTCCCCATTTAATGTGGCACTCTAAGCTAACAAAATTTATAAAAGCCTGAAAATCCAGTGCAGCTTTCCTTTCCTCCTCTGCTGTTGACAAATTCTGAAAAAATAATCAAAATACATAATTAATTAAAATTGACAGCCATACTAACTCATCGCTAGCATAAAAGTCAGGAATACTACATTATTTTATATTGAACAGGAAAAACATATGCTGTAGTCATGTTTATCGAATTTATTATGTCTGAATAATTGCATTACTGTTTCTCAACCATTAAAAATTGTTTTATTATATTCTGAACCATCTCCTGAGAACCTTTCGCAGGACACTGTTTGATACATAAATAATTAAAAATAAGCCTCGAATATATATGCATAACATTTTTTCAGTCTAGGTGTACAGTTATAATTTTCAAATCTCAGTAATAACCATCCCAACCTACTTCATGTCTCAGTGGTAAATTTAATGCAAGTCAATATTCAAACCAGTGCTCGAAATGAGCCGGAATACCTCTCTGGCTGGTCATACAAACCGATGATACCCTTCCGTTTCATCAGACATTCAGAAATGCTGTCCCTTATAAAAAGCGTTCCGTTTTGTAAAAATTTCCATTCCACTACCAATACAAGCGTTCCATTGTGTAACATTTTCCATTTCAAGCACTGAATCAAACAGCAATGTCCCTCTGAAACATTAACTACAGTAGGTCATTTTATTTCCAAACTATTCTTTTATCCGAGTTTCCCAACTTAAATTTTCTACTATCATGGAAATCCATTCAAACGTTAATTGGCTGAGAATAAGAGCTTCCTCTTGATAGAAAAGTGTAGTTGACATAGCTAAATTATTTATCAGTCTTACTCAGGTAATTTGATGGAGCAATGCTAAAACCACATGGATTTTAAAATTAACTTTTTCATGGGACTCCATATTGATACTCAAATTCAATAACAAACACTAAAGAAATACTTGCCTCCAGTATGACCAACAGCCACAGTAAGGTTACAAAAAATATGTGCATTTAAGCTACAAAAAATCCATGTTCAGTGGTAATACACCATCGGTTAAATTAGCCGAAATGTAGATCTGTTTTTTTTATAATCTTGTTGGGGATATTGGAAACATCTGAGATAAGTATTTTTTTCGCCCCTTCAGTGCTGAGGTGAATGTTTTGGCAGCATGCGCCATTTTGAAAACCATTCTCTTAAAGTCAGGAGTTTTCGCTATTCTCTGTAAAAGCACACTGCTATAATATGATGCTAAACTAATTTGCTGAGGTGAGACTAAGCAAGTGACAAATCGTTTTGTCAACAGTACTTAAAAGGTTAAAGTGCGTGTTCTTGAATTTTTTTCTGCCACAAGACAAGCTCAATAATTTTATTGAATTAGTGATAGCCAAAAGCAAAATACTTTTTGAGAATACAAATGACCATACTTTACCAATACATTTATAGCTATGGTTTGATTCTTTGTTAACTACTATAACGATTTAAAAGCTCAGCTCTCAGAATCCATTCTCAATTAACACTAATTTTTGTTAAAATTGTTTGCTTTATTGAATTAATGAGCTTAAATGATTTTTGTTGGCAATGTATTGAATGTCGTAAAATCATCAGCATAACTGAGGAATTAATAAAAATAAAATACTATTCTAATTCAAATTTTTAAAAATATTATGAAAAACATACTCTTACCTTGGTGCGGAAGAATCTCGATCATTATGGAAGGCACAAACTCATAAGACGTAACTCTATGGACATCAAGATGGAAATATCCCATTACATTGATTTTGTTTCTATCTTCATTACCTACTCTTCTGGTAATTTTTGCAAATTAAGATTATCTTGTTTACATTGGAATACAGGATATCTAAAGGTGACCGAGTTTTCTAAATAAAATGGAGTACATATCTACTTTTTATTAACAAAATGGAAGGATAAATTTGATGAATATACTTACAAATATATGGTTTACTCCATATTTATTTTAACAAAATGATTATAAATGGGTCCATGTACTACAACAGGCTTAAGGCATATGTATTGCTCACTTTATAAAATATTCTATGCTTACAAGAAGAAATGAATGACATCTGGATTGACAGATGTTTGGAAATGCATCGTAATTTACAACATAATGTGTTGCATTAAATATACTTCACCTTTCCATGAGCAATTTCCATTTTAAAAATTTCACTCACTGACCACAAATTTTCCTATTGGGGCTAATGAAGTAAAATAGATACACAATAATTACGATGATTAAACCATCCGCATACCGCTACACCTTCAAATAAAACGTATCATATTTCTGCCTGTATTAGCGCTGTAATCAGTGAAAGAATATCGGAATGCGCACACAATTTGTATGAAAAATTTGATGTCAATTTTGTTTTAGGATTTTTTTTTAAATCTGAAAACTGTAATAATAAATCTATGCTACTGATATTTTGTGGGATTTATTGAAATGGAAGAAGAAACTGCTGGAGGAATATAGGAAAAAGAGAAGGATTGAAAAGTATCTCGTACGAAAGAAGAAAGTATTTAAGTATGAAAGGAGAGAAAGCGGTAGGTGTATAGACAGCGAGAGAATACGCTCGAGAATTAACACGCCGCGAAAGAAGGAATCCTGCTCAGGGCATGGTTGCTCATTTTCTTGGCAATATAATTATGTTAAACATGCGTTTGGATGCATTTTTCTATGAAATAAATTAATCTTAATTCGAGTTATTAAAAAAAAGTTCAACTCAATATGATTGGAAGCTTGGAAATTGAAGTTTTCTAACTTACACCATTCGAAACAAAATGACTAGCTTATGTGTCAATTTAAATATATCCAAAAGAAATAATTTTATGATTTAACTATGATTATATTATTATATAAAAAGTTTTTTCTGTTGTATGTTAACCTCAATTGTCTTGCGTGCAATAGGTTTGCTATCCCACTTAGGTGGATTTTATTTTCCCAAAGTATAGCACAGGAATAGATAGCGGAAGAATATCGGGTAATCATGAAGTTTAGTCACTTTTATTATGAAGGGGTTATATCCAGTGGTAAGCTGCAGCCGGTTCGCACCGGTTCGTGCGAACCGGTTGTTAAATTTTGAAGCAATTTTAGAACTGGTTTTTAAAAATTTCTACAGAAAGCCGAGTCCGCTCGATCAGTGTTGAATCCAGGGGGTACCCAGGGGGGAAAATCCCCCCCGGGTAATATAATATCCCCCCCGGAGAAAATGGTCAATTAATTCAGTTTTTATGAGATTTTAGCGAGTTTACGCAACTTTAACAATATATATTTTAATTCTATTTTCTACTAATATTTAAGCACGTTTAACTAAAATCAGGTTTTAAATATTTATTGTGACATATAAGTTATAAATATCTATTTTAAAGATATTTTGACATGTAGACTGCGTCATATATTTGCTGAATCCTGAAGCGTCGATACTTTGTTGCGAGTGCAGCGTACAGAAAAAAAATCATGCCGTCGCAACGGAAGCAGACTCATGCTTCAAGGTTGTGATTCAAAACAATGTTTTGATTTTCTCGATTAAAATTAGGCACATAGTATCTTCTCGCCATTCTAACACAGACTGCCTGAAACAATCTTGAAAGATAGAAGAACTTCTGTCTCTCTATTCCCGAATACTTCCTACTTAATTTAAAAAATCTTATTAAGCATGACGATATCCTCAATACTTGGTTAAAAGGCCGCTCTATTTATAATAGCAAAGCGACTGGGTCAGAATTTATTTCACGCATTGGAGAGATATTAGATAAACATGATTCCAGCATCGTTGTAAAAAATAAATACTTTTCGCTAATGGCTGATGAGTCCACAAATATTAATAATATGTCAGAACTTACGATAATATTACGTTTCATAGATAACAATAATATTAGAGAAATGTTCCTCTGTTTAATTAAATTAGGTAATGTGGATGCAGAAACCACAACACAAACCTTTTTATGTCAACTAAAACAATGGAAAATAATTAAAAATATTTAGTGTCATGTTCATTTGATGGAGCTACTACTTTCTCAGGAAATATTTCCGGTGTACAAAAGATACCATCAGAAAAAGTTGGATGAGAAATACCTTACATACACTGCAGAGTGCACGTATTATCCTTAGCTTTGACAAGCAATAGAAACAAATATCCAGCGATTAAACGAGTGCTGCATGTTGTTAAAGATATTTACAAACTGTTTCATAGACCATCTAGAAGGGAAAGAATGTTACACAATATTGAATCCATTCTTGAGGAACCACTATTAAAAATTCCAGAAACCATACAAACTCGCTGGCTAAGTAATTTTAGATCTATTGACGCTGTCAGGCTTTGTTACGGTTCCATAATGATGAACAGATACATAAGGATGGTGCAGACTTTGCTTCTTTAGCAGGAGGCATTTTATTAGAAATAGAAAAATCCAGTTTTTTAATAAACCTCTGTGTTTTACATGAAGCTCTACTCGCTGTTTCAAATCTAAGTAAGATTTTACAAAAAGAAGATTTATGTTTATCCGCTTTACCCAGACTTATTAATTCCACTATTAAACACCTTAAAACTATATCTCATGATTGCTTTGAAAATAATGAAGAAAGCACAATCTGGAAAAACTACAGGCCCATAGTTAAAGATCTTGAAAATATACGCCCCGTAAAGGAAAACAAAAAACCTGAAATAAGTTTTAAAACAGCCAGTAAATTCGTCAATGAAATGATTAACCACATGAGTTATCGATTGAACGACAAGGCTATACTGTTGATCAAAATTACCTCGAAGTTGGAATCGGCAAAATCATTTCGTACTGTGACTGAACATTTATCTGGTTTGCTGCATTTAAATTTCGATGCATTGTTGAACGATATTCGTTCCTTTACGTATGCTGTACAACTTGTATGTTGTCAGCCAGATCTTCAGTGTTAACAGGATGTCCAGGGGCATTGTCTAAAATAATCAAGACCCTGTTCCTTGCAATAATTCTCGACAAAGGGTGAGAAGAATGATGTAACCCAATCCTGGAACAACGACATCGTCACCCAGGCTTTCTTGTTAGATCGCCAAATTACAGGGAGATGAGCCTTGTTGTACCCTTTCATTGCCCTCGGATTTTCTGAATGATAAACCAAGAGAGGTTTCAACTTGGTGTCTCCTTCTGCGTTACCACCGAGTAGAAGGGTGAGGCAATCTTTTGCAGCTTTGAAACCCGAGGCAGTTTTCTCCTCCCTCAAAATGTACGTGCAGGATGGCATTTTCTTCCAACATAACCCTGTCACATCAACGTTGAAAACTAGTTTGGGAGAATAGTCACCTACCTCAATGAGTTTCTTGAGTTCAGCTGGGAAACTCGCTGCTGCAACGTTATCTGCACTGGCCGCCTCCCCTGTCAGACGAAGATTGTGAAAGTTTGCACGAATCTTAAACCTCCGAAACCAACCACTGCTTGCTTTAAATTCAGTCTCAACATCACGAGATGAACCTTCACCACCGTCACATTGCTTCAAGTCCTGAAAGTGAGACTCGGCTTTCTCCTGAATCAGAGACATACTCATGGGCATATTTCACTTATTCATATCCTCTAACCACACAGTTAACAATCTCTCCATGTTCTCCAAAATACCATCTCTCCCCTTCGTAATAGGAACTGCACTTCCGGGGTTCACATTTTTAGCGCTAGTTTTAATTTTTTCGTTGCTATTTACAATAGTTCTGACTATTATTGGAGGGAGGTTAAGTGCACAGCCAATGTCAACAGCACGCTCATAAGGATTCACAACATCTAACTTAACCTCCAAAGCCTTATGGGTCTTCTTGGCAGGTGTACTTGAAGATGAATTTATTGCGGAACGCTTACCACTCATAGTTAAGGATAAAGGCTTACGCAAAAAAATGAGAAAAATACCACTGCACGCAGACTGCACGACCAACGCGAGAGAATGACAATTACAGTAGGGTCTCAAAGTACATACGTGAAGTCAAGAGTACGCGACCCAGCTCATATGCGACTGGCTCCCTGATTTGTCCGTTTTATGATGGCAGTCAGCGACGCGTGAGAGGGGAAGGGAAGGAATGGAAAGGGGAAGCATTAAGGCGAAGGTAAGCGTCATAGCGGATACGCAGTATCAGTTTTACGATAATTTTACTTTAATAGTATGTATCGGCTTTACGTATGTATACACTGTATGTACAAATTGTTTTCTATAGGAGAACCCCAACTTAGGTGAATTCACGCTTACCCTCGCGTACTTTGAAACCCTACTGTAGTTGATTGAGGCTAAAATTTAACCCAAATATTTTTATAAGTGATCACATCCGAAGCTATCGAGAGGCAACATTTTCTCCAATCGTAATACTTTGTCATGTTCATGGTTGCAAGACGAGATGAGGTGACGTTTATGGCAATAGACTCAAAACGACCATGCAGTACAATGTTGCCGTTCTTTCGAGTTGCAAGACGAGACGGGGTGATGTTTTTGGCGCTCGACTCAAAACGATGTTATATCGGAGAGGAACGACGTTAAACGAAAAACTCTTCACCTGTTAGGTAACGACGTTATAGCGAAACAATACAAATGGGAACGATGTAAATCGCAGGTTACCTGTAATACTAAAACTGCAAAATTTCTCTTTCTACATACTGGTATATATGATATTTTTATATGGGGAAGTTTGTTTTCAAAGAAAAAACTGATGTCAAGACATTATGTAAATACCTATCAACAATAAAAATGCATTCCTTTATGAAAGTATATGGGTGGAACCAATACCCATAGATCCATACAATCAACTTATGGTATACATTCCATAATATAGCTGCATT
Organism: Uropetala carovei; assembly: GCA_036926305.1. Lineage (NCBI taxonomy): Eukaryota > Metazoa > Arthropoda > Insecta > Odonata > Petaluridae > Uropetala > Uropetala carovei. The sequence continues at coordinate 2,063,140 of JAXCHB010000244.1, read as the reverse complement.
TAGCAATTATTCTAGATGGAAGCCAATGCGAAAATGGCACCTACTTCTATCAGAAATATTCAGAACTTGTATTATAAATTATCTGAAATCAATCATCTTGAGTATGCTAATAAAAGCCTACATTGCTATATAAATTCAAGTTCGCCAATCATTTATATTGTTGAAACATTTTCATATGATTAGTAATAAAAATATTCATTTTTAGGTGCGTTTCGCTTACAGCGTGAGCGCCTATTATCGTCGGTCGGTCCGTCCGTCCGTCCGCATGTTCGTTCTCGGCTTCTACCGAACGGATTTTTATGAAATTTGATATTAAGGACTTTCAATCAAATATAATAAGAAAATCGCAAAAATGAATCACGTAAGCCAATCAGGGGTACCACTTTACTAGGGACAAAAAATTAAATTTTCATCATATCTCGTAAACTATTGTTCATATCAAAATATTTTTCAAATAAAAGTTGTAGAACTGGTAAAGTAGAGTATTTCCATTCCTATACATTTTTATCGTAGGAGTAGCCGTTATCAAGAAAATCAAACAAGAAGTCTTATATCGAGTTGAACTTAGAAAATTTCTTGCATGGTTACTTCTTCATTGTTGCTAACATAAACAATCTCCCAAACAAACGTTTAATTTCCTTACGTGTGCATGTAATACTATTAAATAGGAAGAAAATGGATTATTTATAATGAAGAAAAGGACTTTAAAATGCTATTTCCCTTACGTACAGGTATATAATTGCTTTCTAATACTCCATTGCACGAAACGCGCCCCATTTGTGATACGTTGTACGCTTTCCTAACTTGTTGTATAACTTTCTCTGGTCCTATGACACCCTTTGATGTGATGGATATCAAGTACCGTATATGACCGAATATAGCCCCCCTGTTTTTGGCCAAAAGCGAAGTGCAAAAGTTGGGGGGGGGGGCTATTTTCGGGCACTAAAAATTAGGTGGGTACAAACAAGTGTGCAAAGCTTCAATAATGATGAATTTCATTCGAGTCAGTAAGTGTTTCTATCCATTGTAAGACTAAACTACTCGGGTTGCGAATATTTATTTGCAAGACTGATTGACGTCACCATATAGGAAGGATTTTTCTATTACCTGATCGCTCTCATTATTGTCAAATTGCAAGTTTTACCGTATTTGCTCGTGTAAGCCGAGACCCCGTGTATTCCGCGCACCCCGGTTTTTGGGCCAACTCTAGGGAAAAAAATTTATTTGAGCAGAAAAAGGGTTTTTTAAATCACCAATTCCTATTTCTAAAAAATGCTACGCTCAAGTTAAGCATCTTCACATTCCTACGTGACAAATTTATTGGGTGATCTCTCTATATCGGTACTAGCAGAAATCTTGGTAGACCTCTTTTGTTAAACACGTAACTGTTTTTGTGGTCACATTGGTCATGTTCGCAGAAATCACTCCGGTAGCGATCATTCTGCTGTACGTAATTTTCCAGCCATATGGTCACTGATCCCTACCGTAGCGGTCGTCATTTTTTTGGCGAACTAAAATTATGATCAGCGATCATTCAATGATCACCACGGTGGCTATGACTTTCATAGACGTATCATAGAATAAAGGAAGCACGCCGTATCTGAACATGGTAGGCGTCGTCTGCCGTGAGAACAAAACCCCCACCAACCCGAACTGGTCGCGCATGTGCCGTGGCTTCCGTGACGATTGCAGCAGAAGACTTCGTCGAGTTTGGGGAGCACCCATTAATAAACTTAAAACTCATTTAAAATTTTTATACAATGAATGAAAATGACTAAATACACCGAAATTCAGAAATAGAATAATAGATGCGGCATGGGTGCTAGCTTAACGTATATTTGTTTACCGACACAACATTTTGGGAAAAAAGGTGAGCGGCAAATAAAAGAATTCGTGTAAGACACGCACCCCCTCTTTTCCACAAGCGTTTTGGGAAAAAAGGTGCGCAGCTTACACGAGCAAATACGGTAATACCAACAAAATTAACCTTGCCCGAGAATGGACTAATTACCTGGCTAAGCTCGAATTGTTAATTACACAAACGAAAGATAGATCGAAATATGAGCAAAGTGCGAATTTATATTGCTGCATAAATTGGTATGTTATTTCGACTTGCTAATATTGCTGCATTAATTAGTATGTTATTTCGACTTTTTAAAGTTTATTTTTACTCCCTAAAAATGTATTTTTGTTCAATTCCTTGTCAAATATCTCTCTCGTTAGTATACCCTCTGAATTCTGAGGAACAAATCTGAAAACCTTAAAATTCCAATTAGCATGGCGTTTTATCACTCGCTAGTTGGTACTTTTTTATTAAATGAGTGCAAGTTTGATATTTCTTCAAATTATACAACGTTTCATGACATTAAAGTCCTAAAAATAATCGTCCTTTCAGGGTATTAAAATATTTTCTAGATTTGTGTGAGAAAAATGGGTAGGGGGGCTATATTCGGGGGGGGGCTATATTCGGTCAAATACGGTAAATGCAGAGAAGAATTAGAAAATATTTTTAACTGCTGAATCTATGAAAAGGTTATTAACAGAAGAAACATTAAATCTGTAGTATTTTTGATTTTAAAAACCTAAAACAATCTTTAAAGTTCCAAACACAAAATGAAAATATGGATAATATTGTAAGAGACTTTCACTGGTAAAAAATTCAACAATTTATTGTGGCATAACAGTGAAAAATGCTCCATTGTAAAACACACAAATAGATCATACAAGAAAGTTTACTTGAATCTAAGGCACTTCTACTAATAATAACAATACAAATTACAGTAAAAGTTTTGTTAAAGCAATGTTATATTATAAAAATTAACATTTCAATAATAACATTTGAACATGTCCTTGTATTACTCAAAAAATCATTTAAAAAAATAAAACATCATTTAAAAATACAAATAACTTTACCATAAACTTGTACGTTAATCTTGTAGCTAACAAAGCATAACAATTAATCACTGAGGTAAGTAAATGAGGTTAGGTAAACATTTGACTGCACACAAAATAATGTGCATTTAGAGATAAAAGTTTATATCAAATGAAATTTCAAAAATTTGAATTATTTTAAGTAAATGTCACAAACTACTTGGTGTCATGGTTAAACTCTATCGAACCATAAACAAGAAAAAAAGCAATGGAATAATATTTAGGCATTCATTTATAATAGATCTACTGATAGGAAAAGTTAGCCAAAGTAAACACATACAGCTTTTAATTTTTTTTCAAGACTACACTACAAAAAAATAAAGTATTCATTGTGGTGACATCAGTCAAAACAGAAAACAGCAACCAATAAAATGTAATTACAGACAAGTTATGTTAGAATTAGTGAACATTAGTGATTATCATATATACATAGCATCAAATACTTTTTTATTTAGTTTCTTCCCAAAAACTACCACAAATAATTTTATGATACAATACTCAGCCTTCTCTCATCACCTACAATTAAAACATTTCCTACATTAATATGCTCATTTCAGAAAATCTGTGTGAAAGAGAGTGTATTTTTAAGTCTGTAAATGAAATAATTTAAAACCTAAGCACAAGCATTAAGGCTAGCCACAAAAGAAGCAACAGATGATTTCACTTTTAAAATTCATTAGTTTTTTAGTACTTTTACCAAAATTACCTATATTGAGCAGCTTTCATGTCTCTATCATGCTCCCAGAATGATTTGTCTGCAAAAAACATTTAAAAAATAAATGAGAATTTCAAGATGTTTTTAACAGATCTAAGAATTGATCACTACATAATTTTGAAAGCAAATAAGTCTAAATACAATAAAATAAAAAATTGTGTAATACATGGAATTCTTAATTAACATCATCTAAAATGCAGATAAAGCTGAAACTAAATGACAAGTTCCAAATAGAAATTAACCAATGGTTCTTTATTATACAGGTCAACGCAGTGGGTTCCAAACTTTACAAAGCCGCACCCTCCTTCAACTAAGAAAAGTGTCCTTGCACCCCCTTATATGTCATGTTCAAACAAAGTTCATAAACAATACCAATTGGATCAACAATTGCAATTAATATATCCACTTTAAGAAAAACATGGACACAAATGATATGCCCTAGCCACTTGAGAGATAGAATTCGGCGACTCCATATTGTATGTCTCATGATTATGACAATTAAACCGGCAGCAAATACAATGTGAACTCTTTTCTTGCCTCCCTAACCTGCCCTCACAGTTTGGAAACCACTGTGTAAACAGGTCATCATCAGGTGTGAAAACAGAGCATTTATATATGGAGAATGACTTATCTTGAATGAAAATATCATTAATACTACAGTGACATATTAGAACTAAGAAACAACCTAAAATTATGAGGAAAAACTCTATACTTGGAACCTTTTCTATCAACAATTTTAGACACTTTAATTTACATAAAATTTTGATTTAAGCCTTTGTATTAAAATACAATAAACCTCGAAACCAGGTGATATGTCATTTAAGGTTGCCAGAAAAAAATATAATGAAAAACATCTAAGCTATTATTAATGGTAAGATACGAAGGTGCAAAGAGTGATAAAATACATGTAAGAGTATTTCAGAACCATCTTGTCATAGGATTCACGAGTTAAAATTTGAAATTGAATTCTGATAATACAGCTGACCTAATTGAGTGATATGACCCAAATATCAAATTTTCTAATGTAACAACTGCAATTTTTTATATAAATTTTCCATAAAATATGTGAGGACATTACACAGACTTTGCTTTAAGTAATCAGAATGTCAGCATTTGTTGTACAACTTGTCCAAAGGTACAAGCACTAAAACTGTATAAGTTTAGTTAACTATAAACATTGAAGTTGTAAAAGCATGTTGCATTCAACAAGCTGCTGAAAAACTGTCTTTCCAATATGTGTAAAAATTCTCCTCAAATCATCAAATTGTAGAGATTAAGAGGCAATATAGGTAATTAAACCAATCTACTAGATCCATTTTTCTCAAGAGGAAAGAGAAAATAATCATTACATTCACTTCTTCTTAATACACAACCTCTGGTTTTCTACCATAAAATTTAGTATCCAGTAGCTGACTTACACAACTGCAGCATTATCTCAATATAAGATACACCTTGCAGAGGCAGCAGTTGTTTTAATACAGTACTCTCACATTATACTGTCTCTGCAAAAGCAGCGTCATAATATCCATCTTTGAAAGTTGCAGTATAAGGATAAAACAGATTTTATTTTTCACTGATACTTAGCCTACAGTAGATGGCACGGGTATTTCATGCTCAAGCATATGGCAGGAGAAAATTTGCTGTGATATTCATTTCATTCTTTGATAAAAGTCCTACATCACAAGAAAATAATTAGTAAGATTAATAAATGGAACAGGCATAAGCTGTAATTATGGAAAATGGGGAAACAGGTGAAAAAATCTGCTATGGCCAGAAATCGAACCTGGGTCTTCCACTTTCCGGGTGGATATTCTATCACTGAACTACCATAGTAGACAAATTCTCCTGTTTCAGAACAGGAATATTTTCTTCAGTGGTAGAATATCCGCCTGGCAAATGGAAGACCCGGGTTCGATTCGCAGTCATAACAGATTTATTTACCTGTTTCCACATTTCCCAGTAAGATTAATAATACCTTCCATTAACCTACCATAGCACGAGCTGGCAGGCCGGCCCATTGTAAATATTTTTTAATTTCTAGCTGCTTGGCAACAATGATGTGTTGCAACGTTATCTATTTTCCTAACTGACACCATAAAGATAGTTGAAGTTGAGCTAGTGGCAAGAGAACACGTGTTTGTCTTTTCTTTCCTTTTTGGTCGATTCCCCAGCGTGCGTGTTCTCCCATATGTATCGTCTCTATTTCATGCTCATTTATTTCTACTTTTTTATTTTTTATTTTATTGATTTGTTTGACTTTCGTATTTTAGAAAGTTATTACTCTTTTCATCATGGACGAAGCCGAACATCAGCGTATATTAGAAATGTTTGAGTGTGTCACTGAAGAGGAAACTGCAGATTTGGACCAGTTCATATAAGCGAGTAATGCACCATATGCCCATGCAATAAACAAAAAAAATATTTATAATTATTCAGAATTCAAAATTATTTATAATTAATGCTTGTATCAATCTATATCTATATCTATATCTATAGTTCACCCTGCAAGCCACCGCAATGGTGTGTGGCAGGGGGTGCAATAGCACCAAGGTAAAGCGCATAATAATGTATAGTATCATTCTACGTCGGCTGATTTCCTTTCGTAACTTCTGTTCTGCTCAGCTATCGTTCTAGGGAAAAACGAGCCTTTATACCTCTCAGTCCTACAGGCTATCAATAAGTATAGAACGAGAACTCAATCAAAAATAAATAATTGGGATATGCTTCATCGCCATTGGTGAAATGCAAGAAGAGAGAGAGAGAATAGAAAGACGATGAGAGAGGAGGCAAGCTTCTTATCATAATGCATCCATTGCGAGCATGTGCTCGAGAGAATAGCAGGGAAGGTGGCAACAAGGGAATACAAGCAAGCTAGCAAAATACAGTCACTATATGCAGTGATACGATATGCTTCTCTAGGAAGCAGACGGAATACATGCAGCCCATTGGTTCTCTTGTCCTGTTTCTCAGTGGAAAGAGGAGAGGAGGGGAAGGAGATGAGTTGGAAAGAGGAAAGGCGGGGAGCGGCACAAGAGCGGAAATGTGCCCATAATATGCTGCTTTTCTGCAGCATTTTGCTAGTATGTAAATACCGTCTAAGAATTTCGATGACTATGATTTTTTAATGTTTCATCTTTGAAAATCTCAAAACATGAAAGAAATATTTGAGTAAGAGAGGGGGAAGTAAATATTTAGGAATATCAGAAGGGGAGCGCCAAACGAAAAAAGTTAAGAACCACTGGTTTAGACGGATTATTAGGTGTTATATTACCTAAAGAAGTCCAATTCTTCCCGCCAGAAATGTGTCATCTCAGCTCTGAATAGGGTTACCACATCTGTGGGTTTCACCCAAAGTCTTCGGATTAGCAGCCGAATCTTCGGGTTTTGGGTTGGACTCCGTAATTCTTGTCTTATTGATAAAAGCGCAATATTTGGTCAAAACCTGTCACATATTCATTAACCTTTATCCGCTGGACTGGCGAGGTCCTGCTGCCCGAATTAATTTTGGACATTTAAATATTCTGTGTACGTCTTTTGCAAAAATTGCATATCTCATGAACTATTAGTGATAAAATGTTCAAATAAAAAGCATTTTGTGGTCAAACTATCAAAGAATTACATCGTTTTGCCTATTTGTAGAAATAAACAGGGCGAAATAACTCTAATAGACTAAATTACGATGCCAAAATAACTTAATGTTGATATAAATCAACAATAAAGTGCAAAAAACTGCATTTAGTCACTTTTTGGCAATGTGGTTCCTGCTCAGTCTGCAGCTGACACAACCCCAGTATTTACACTTCCCTATAGGGTGGTATTCCTCGAAGCAGAGCTCAACACATAGTCCCATGTCACACGCCTTGTACGTATATTTCGTCCTTGAGTATTTGCTCTTTGAGGAACACACACGGCAACGGATAAGGGTCCCCGAAATGGGCTTATTGTCCTTGGCATCTAAGAGCTTTATTTGCATTCCACTAGCACTAGGTCGTCCCCTTGAGAGAGTCTGGGAAGGAAGAGCCCTAGCACCCTCTTCAACCATTTGCCGCACAAGGGAAAGATGGAACTGCCGATGTGAAAATGCGCCGCCGCACGAGGAAAGGAGGATCCAACTATTTAGGATAGTTAGATCGACTAAATGAAAAAATAATTTCTTTGTCCATTTCCAAGTGCAGTGACCGATGGTGTAGCTGTTAGCCATCCTATCTCAACTAATTATATAAAAATAAAGGAATCACTAAAAATAAACATACGAACAGTTACAGATATTTTACACGCACAAGTCAACACCCACTCTACTTCGTGGTCTGCAAATGAATGAACGTAAACGTAGTAAAACACAAATGCGGAAAAGGAAGAAGAAAATAACAAAGGGAAGGGACCTTTGGAGTAGGGCTTAGTCCTGGAGTTCAGTTTATTACATCTCTTTGGGTTGCGAGAGAGGTTCTCACCTCGGCGGAGACATACACTTTGAGCGAGGCACTCTCGATTGTTTGTTTTCTCTTCCCTCCCGCAATACGCAAGACCTTTGGCCTTGGGAGAGCAGAAGGAAAAGAAGGATGCCTCGTCTTTTTTCTCCTCCAAAAATTTTGATTCCATGACAAAAACGACATCTGTGAGCGGCCTCGGAGCTAAGCGAGACACGGGTGTGCCATTCGGCAGGCTTACCCAGAAATTTGCCGGGACACCGGCGTGCCTTCGGCATTTAAAGGTTAAATATGAGTAATTTCAAATTGAAGGCAAAAATCGATGATAAGAATAAGAAACCTTGTACATTCTTCTTTAAAACGGTCTAAGTATGGTGATTGTAGGTCAATTTTTTCTAATTTGAATTTGCAAAAGGGTGAAAACCTGCACTTCGAAATGTCGTATTTTGTGTGATTTCTTAAGGGAAACAGAAATGTTCTCCTGGAGTCGAATCTGGGTCTTTTTTTGGGATTTTGTTTCGTCATTGCCTTTTAATGCATGATTCATGCATTCCTGCCAAATTTCAAACTCTTACCTACTCGGAAATTATCTTAAATCGCCTGTAAAGAGTGGCTGCAAAAGTGTGTAGACCAGAAAACAAGAAAGAAAGAATCCTACCCATTTATAATATAGACTGATAGTGTAAACACAAAAACAACAACAAATCCTTTCAACATATACATATTTAAAATAATTTGTTGTTAATCTATTAAAATAATACAATGATAGTTTTCGAAAAATTGTACAACACATAAAGGCACCTCACATTGTTTGCAACAATAAATTTTCTTTCCTCTTTATTTATTTCTATTTTTGAGATGCAAACTACACACCTTTTCCTTGAATGCAACTGACTAGACATACTAGGCTTATATCTTATGTCATATTTTCCAGTAATTTGTAATGGTGTTTCAATAGGTGGTTGTCCTGCCTTCTTTGCTTTTGGTTACCATTCAATGTATTCTGCTATCCAGACCATCACTATGCTAAAATTTAGCTGACTCATTCACTCCTAATTTTTTGTAAATTAAATTTGCAATAAAATTTGTTATATCCAAAAAATGCTGCGACATTTTCACATAATAGTTTTAGTAGCTTCCTGGAAGTAGAGTAGGTGATGATGCACTGGTCTGCAAGTTCAACTCCTTCCATCCCTTTGCTGTAGTCAACACTCATTAGAGGTTTAATTTTTTACCAATCAAAATTTCAACAATATCAATACAGACCAAAGAGTTCCACTTTTTAGACGAAAGCTTTTTAAATGTAATGCCATATTTCAGTTGAAAATCAATCTGGTCACTGGGAATATCTAATAGTTTTGCAGGAAAAATTTCAAGGTAGCAAACATCAAATATTACAACTCGGCTACCAATAGATGTCAACACATAATGGGGAGGTTTAGCGGTTAGAGCAACCAGTTGCGAGCAAAATAAATACACTACGAAGCTTAAAAGCGGTTCAAGAAACCAATGAACACAGGATGTAAGTGGTTGCAGCATTTAAGGAGTAAAGTATCTGTCAAACAGCTTACCCTAAATAAAATATCACCGCACGGCACTGATTTGGACGATAGTGATAATGGCATCCTAGATGGTATTATAACTCAATCTGAGCACATATTGTTTTTTATAAATATGTCGTTAGAAATTTTTCTTTATAAAGAGGTCAGTAAAAAGAATATTTTTGCTATAAAAAATATCAAATTATGGTGTTTCATTTATTGGTCATTTCCCTACCCTGTGTGCCATGGTGTGAAAAAGGAAGAGCATGCTACGGCAGGTTAAGTCAGCAGTTCCCAACCTGTGGGTCGCGACCCCCTGGGAATCCTGAAAGGCTGGTAAGAGGGTCGCGAAATCAGAGGGATGTATATCTGACAGTAAAAATATTTTATTTTCTTAGTTTCGTAAGGGTATTTAGTATTTTACTGACATCTGATTCTTACAAAATGTGCTGCACAAATTATTTAAGATTACAGTGTAACCAATGTTATAATGTTTATAGTATTTTGAAATGAATATTACATTTAAATCTATTGGCAGATGGAATTTTTTAATGGAGTCACAACAAGGTCGGCTGTCTTAATAGGGGATCGTGGATGTGTAAATGTTGGAAACTGCTGCATCAAGTTAAGCCTAAAACTGCACATTACACCTCACACATTCATATGGAAAGAACAACCAACCAATCAAATAGATGCTTATTCATTTTTTAAAATTCTAAAAATGAAAATGTATACCATTCCAATTGGAATTTTATAATGATTTGCTTGCCTTCAACAACTGAGTTACTACTGCAAAAAACTTATCTGACTATATTAATTATTAACCACCTTATCAATCGAGGCTTTCTTTTTCTTCATCTTTACATCCTCATCTGCATCATTTTCATTTCTGTTATCTCCTTTTTCTTCTTTTTCCTTAGATTCTTTTGCCTGCTTACAGCCTATTCCATTTTCAGCAACTTGTGAAGATTCTTTTGTTCTTGTTATCACCTGAAATTTATAATTTTTATTATTTTTACCTATATAACAAGTTGAAAAAATTCATTCTTATAGAGCCATTATCAGTTCAGTGTCACAAACTACATTAAATGAAAGCAAAGTTGTCCCATTACCATATTTTCAAAATCAGGGTTACTGTATATTTGAATAATTTATGTTGCACTTAGCTATGACTGAAATAATTTCAATCATAAATGAATCCTAAAATGGCTGATTGAGTATGAATGGTTTGCACAGTAAAAAATATATATACAGTGGAACCTCCAATAACGGACACTCTCACTAGCGGGCACCTCTTGATAAAGGGCAGATTCTTCAGGTCCCGGAATTCCCTATATTCCTTACAAGTAATTTTACCTCTCATTAACGGTCACTCTGAATAGCGGGCGCGGGCAGGGGATTTTTCCACTTTCCCTCCCTCGACCCTCTCAATAGCGGTCAGTCACGTAAGATGAGTCATGGTTCAGGTATAAATTACCCTGCTTTCAAATAGCCTTTTGCAGTTAGTTTATGGCCAAGTGAGTGTTAACATGGCAAACAAACGTAAGTGGCTTACACTCGAAGAAAAAGTGAAGATTTTGGAGGATCACGAGAGAACGAATTCTAGTCATCGCCAGTTAAGTCAAAGGTAAGTCAAGTCTTTTTTTTATTTTGTATTCATATGCACTTTTTAAAACTTGAATGCAGTTAGTAAAATTTTCACTTTGCACTAATTTAACTTTTCGCGATTTTTCCAGATATGCGATTGGGAAAACACAGGTAGCGAACATTTTAAAGGACAGGGAGGAGATTTTAAAACTCTGGCGTGAAAACGGAAATCACCATGCGAAAAAGAAGCTCAAAAGTAACACGGAAATAGATTCAATCGTTTTCCAGTGGTTTTGTGCCGCCAGAAACAAAAATCTTCCCCTATCAGGTCCTATAATTCAAGAGAAGGCGCTGGAAATCGGTAAAGAATTACAGTTAGAAAGCAGCTTCAAGGCATCTAATGGCTGGTTGGAGAAATTTAAAGTTCGGCACAATATTAGCTGTAAGGCAATCAGTGGAGAATCGGCCGATGTTTGCGAAGACACAGTCTCTGAGTGGCAAAGCAAGCTTAGAAAATTTTGTGAGGGATATAAGGAAAGAGACATTTACAATTGTGATGAGACAGGTCTCTTTTATAAAGCTTTACCAAGTAAAACTTTGTGTGAGCGAAAAGATCCGTGCTGTGGAGGAAAAGCTGCGAAGCAGAGAGTAACCATTTTATTTTGCGTAAATATGATTGGAGAATTCGAGAACCCTGTAATCATAGGTAATGCTAAAAATCCGAGATGTTTTAAGGGAGTCCGATTTGAGCATTTAGACATGACCTGGAGGTCAAATTGTAAATCGTGGATGACGACTGAAATCATGACGGAATGGCTTCATGTGTTTGACCGGAAAATGAAAAGAGAGAACCGTAAAGTTATTCTATTCTTGGATAACGCTACTTGCCACCCGCAACTTGACTTGGAAAACGTTAAGTTAATTTTTTTGCCACCTAACACCAGTTCCAAATGTCAGCCTCTTGATCAAGGAGTAATAAAAACTTTTAAATGCTTATACAGGAAAAAAGTGTTAAGACATCTGTTATCTAAAATGGACTCAGCTCTCACAGTTTCAGAGCTTACTAAAACCGTGACTGTCTTAGATGCTATAATATGGACAGTTCCAACCCTTAAGGAAATAAAGGCCGACACGGTGCGTAAGTGTTTCATAAAGGCAGGATTCGGCAGTGACTGTGGCACTCTTAACCAGCCGGAAGAACTTGAAACATACGAGGAACTGCAGCATCTTATTACAGAAACAATGTCTGAGGATGCGATTAGCGCTGAAGAGTTTATTTGTTTTGACAACGTAATGCTTACGACATGTAATGAAACCGACATCAAACAAATCATAGCTTTTAGCGCAAAAAATAAAGAAGACGAAGAATGCGACGAGGACGAGTTTGACAGCAGAACTATGGAGGAAGAAGGTGCTCCTAAAACTTATAAAGAAGCTATTCAATTAATTCGTAAACTAGAAACGTTTGTTCGAAACGAAGAAAATACTCATAGTTTGAAATTATTAAGTGAAGTGAAAATTGATTTTGAAAAACACAACGCTTCTAAATTAAATAAAATGGTGCAAAAAAATATCGATGAATTTTACAAAAAAAACTGACGAGCCACGGATTGTGTTGCTTTTTTTAACAAATGTAATGATGATTGCTTTTATTATAACTAATTAAAATATGTAATATATATTAAAAATTACTAAGTATGTACAATGAACACGTTCACATATATGTATTCCTAAAATGTTTATGTATTTTTCGTTGTTGTGGTAACAAAATTAAATAAATACGTTACTTCGTATGTGCACTTATCATTGTTACCAAAAATCATTTACTTAGCTTATTATTTAATAAGTACAAATAAGTAAATAAAATTATTCTTTTACGCAGAGCCCCTCAAAGTTTTTCTTGTTTGGGGGAGGTGGTCCTCTCCCAATAACGGGCACCTCCCAATAGCGGGCAGAAATTCAATTCCCCGCTGGTGCCCGTTATTGGGAGGTTCAACTGTACTATCAAAAATTTTTGGTACAACATTATTTTACTAAACTAAGAATTCAAGAACAACACACCCCCATTTCTTCTATTTCCATAAGAATTTCATCAAGGAGCTTGACAAAGTGATCAGCATTTTCTTCACTAAATACCATTGGAGGCTTCAGCTTTAAAACATTTCTATCAGGTCCATCAGCACTGATTAGAACATGTTCATCCTTCATTCTGTATATTAATAGAAAAATAATAAGCCACATTAATAACATTTTCTAATGAGGAACTGCATTCCATAAAAATATACTGCATGCCAGAATTCACAAAAGACAGATACACTAAAAATAATCATAAAATGAGTGAAAAAAATGTACTTATGATTCTTTAACAGAAATAATTTACCATGCATACCCGCATATAATATGCAGGGAGGTTTTTGGCACCATATTCTTTGATTTTTTTTATGTAGGTACCTGCGCATAGCATGCATATGTTTCTAGAATTTGATTTCTGTCACATGCTTATCATTCAACGGCAAAATTACTCATTATATTGTCAATATCATTGAGATAAGTAAATTACAGAAAATATACATACTTCAGTTCGTACTAACAATAAGTAAGACAGCACTTCACTCAAGTCGGTAATAAAAATCCGCCACTTAAGAAAAGAGCTGTTACATAGTTTATCGGTTTCCCAGTGTGAAGGCGACAGTTTTAAATATCAGTTGAAACAGAATAAATAGTTGCAGTTGAACTGCACTTCGGACCCATTGGTGGAGGTCGAGTGGCGCTGTTTGATATAGCCAACTCCCTTATTCACATGTTAGTCACCAATGTAAATGTAATTGCAAGGAAATTACAATGTGGAATTATGCCATGGAGAATGTAAAGCTATCTTCCGCAGAAGATGATTCCGATAACATCACCGATGAATGGGGCAGTGATCAAGAATTTCTTGCATTTTGCGATGCTTAATAATGTTCTTTATTATTTTACTTTATTTGAAATATATAGTATTGTACATCAAGTATAATTATTTAATAAATTTGGCATTTTTGTTCATTAATTTACATTTTTGTTCAAGTCATTACCGAGAAAGCACATAAGAATACCCTCAGAACGTTTAACATCATTCCAATATTGTGCGGATGTAAAATTGATGACATTTTCTAACGTCGGTCCATTATAGTAAATACTCTGGTAAATATATACCCTCGTAAAAGACGCACCCTGCTTTTTAGCAGAAATTTTTAGGAAAAAAAGTGCGTCTTATACATGGGTATATACAGTAATCAAAACAATACATTCTGAAAATCATTTAAAGTTAAACCTTGCAATTGAAGAATAACATTCATGTTATGGAGCCACAAACTTCAGTTAATATGTAATGAACACCAAGGAGTCTTAAAATAGACCAAAATAATAAGTAAGAAAAGAGCTGCTGAAACAGACTAAGTGGCAGTTTTTCAAAAAAAAATTTAGAAAGACATGCAGATAAACCGATAAAACATGCACAACAAGATGGAACACTGAATTGATTGGCAAAAAACAAAGTCTCTAGCTGGATTTGTTTAGGAGTTACTGCATGTGACAGACAGATAAATGAACCTCCATAAGATAACATGCACAACGAGACAGATTACTAGATTAATTATAAAAAACGAAGTCTTCAGCTGCTTTCATTTAGAATGAGTTAACACCTCAGACAGACAGATGGGTAAACAATGCATAACCATATTTTTAAAAAACTAAAAACTAATCATGCATGGAGAGTTACAAAGCACTTCAACAACACTTTTCACTCATAATTTATACATTTGATGTACAAAATAATTGCTCTAATGAGTGTGAATGACTAACCTTGAAACTATATGTTGTGCTTCTGCTGTAGCGGGAATCATCTGTCCATCCTCATCATGTACAATCAGTTCAACACCTACAAACAGACCCACCCCTCTCACATCACCTATCAGACTTGGATGGCGTGATGCCAATTCCTTGAGGGAAGATAGTACATGTTTCCCAACCTTTTCTGCCTTGTCACGAAGTCCTTCTGTCTCCAGGACATGAATAACAGCAAGAGCTACTGCCGATGATACTGCATTTCCTCCATACTACAGAAAAATCATCAGTAAATCTAATTAGCTTAACTGAAAATTAAATCTACAAGAGTAGAATAAACATAACGCATGGTACAAGATTCTCAGTTAAACAAGTTAGGAAAGTGTACTGTGTATCACAAATGGACGTGTTTTGTGGGATGGAGTATTTAAAATGATATATAGGTGTACGTAATGGAAATGGCATTTTCAAGTTCTTTTCTTCGTCATAAATAATCCATTTTCTTCCTACTTAAGAATATTTCATTCACCTGTAATGAAATTAAACGTATTTTTGTAAGATTGTTTAAGTTAGAAACAATAATGAAGTAGTCACGCAAGAATTTTCTAAGTTCAACTCGAATTAAGACTTTCTTGTTTGATTTTCTTGATAATGGCTACTCCTACAATAAAATGCATAGGAAAATAAATATTCTACTAGCTCTACAAGTTTTATTTGATAACTATTTTGATATGAGGAATACTTTACAAGATATAATGGAAAGTTCATTTTTGTCACCAGGAAAGTGTACCTCTGATTGGCTTCCGCGATTCATTTATATGATTTTCTTGTTGTTTTTGACTGTAAGTCCTTAATATCAAATTTCATGAAAATCCGTTCAGTAGAAGCTGAGAACGAACATGCAGACATACGGACAGACCGAAGCTAATATGCTGGAAGCGAAACGTGTCTAAAAAAAGTCAAAAAAACAAAACAAGGTTTTGCCTCACTTTAAGATATAGAATTCAATATTTAAGGTTATAATGAATGGAAATAAACTATTATACAAAAAGAGTGGCTTTCTCTGGCATTAAAATTTAACATTGAGCTGAGGTGATATTTTAAAGATAAATTGATTACGAACTCATTTGCAAATAAAAACACGAAATTAGTAAAATCAGGTTTAGAAATGCATTCATTAGACCTACCTAGTTACTAAAAAGAAAAACATAGGTAAAGTCAAATTATAATCTTACTGTGTTAAAATATTCCATTCCTGTGTCTTGAAAACTCTGGGCTATTTCAGGAGTAGTAACTACTGCAGCTACTGGGTGACCATTACCCATTGGTTTACCTGAAAAGTAAAAAATTGCAACAAAAATAGTTATTAAATGTTTATGAGCCAGAATTGCAATAATTACAAAGTCATATTTGACAGGAAAAACTGAATTCTTAAACCATCCTCTAATAATCAATTCCCCAAATACATATAGCCTTTCCCAATAAAACCATTTTATTCAATTATAAGCTTATATAGCACATGAATCAATTTTATACATGGAATAACTCACACCAGGTGATTCAATTTCATATTAGCATACATTTATGTGAATTTAGTAGTGTAGTGCTGAGATGAATCAACTCAATTTCATTAACTACTAGTGAAGCCTGGATTTCAAATTTGAAATGTTGCCAGCATTTTTAATAATAAACACAGAGAAGCTTGAAAGTCTATTGAATATATTTTTTTAAATTTCATATCTACAATACTTAAGTACTTAGTGTACGTTCCTGTCAATATGACAGGAAAGAAAATTATATTGCCATATCCCAAGGGCGGATCCAAAAACTTCTCAAGGGGAGGGCGATCGCCCCTCCACCTATCGAATCCGCCCCTCCCAACTGCCCTATATTTTGAAAATCCCTACCCCTATCAGAATCCTTCTTTCTCTTGCTATACAGACCTAATCTGCAGCGTATAATTGAGGATTTTTGCACGGAATGAATTTAAGAAAGTGCCCAGTGGAGTGCAATGGGGTTATCCAAGGATGGGGCGATCGCCCCCATCGCCCCCCCCCCTTGGATCCGCCATTGCTATATCCCCCTCACTCCTCTGTCCCTCCTTCCCTCCCTCTCCGGCCCTCTGCCTCCCTCTCGCTTGATACATCTATGTAAATGCTTCGTATTTCTATTGTATGACGTATGAGTATTGAGGCAATAATAGGAATCTCGAGTCTCAACAATGACATTCGTTCTCCAGGAAACTTATCGCTAAAAGAGTGATATTTGGTCAAAATTTCTCACATATTCGTTAAATATGAGTAATTTCAAATGGAAGGTGAAAATTGGTGATAAAAATAAGTAACCTTGCACATTCTTCTTTAAAACAGTCCATGTATGGTGAATGTAGGTCAATTTTTTCTAATTTTAGTTTGCAAAAGATTGAAAGCCTGCACACTGAAAGATCGCATTTTATGTGTTATCTTACGGGAAACAGAAATTATCTACTGGAGTCTTTCTTCAGGATTTTTTTCGTAATTGCCTTTTAATGCATGCTTCATGCATTCCTGCCAAATTTCTTAAAATTCTTAAATCACATCTAGAAAGTGGCTGCAAAAGTGTATAGACAAGAAAACAAGAATCCTATGCTAATTACACAGGCCTTCGATGATTCTGTTGTCTGAAATGTTTTCCTCTTTTTTTAGTAATTCATGTACGCCAAATCCAAAAATAATAACGGTTCTTCTCTATCACATACAGATTTTTCACAAAACATCATACTGCATTTTACATGTGTAGGTAATTTTCATTAAAAGTAGGTCCATGTATTATAGATGAAATTTTTTAAAACCACTCCCTATAGAAGTTTCCCGATTAGGAGTGACGCAATAGTGTATTCTCTGTTGTTCTAGATCGTATGAGAAGCCTGCGAATAATTGATTGACAGGTCAGGAGATATGGGGCACAGTTATGAAATCTTAAACACCGCCTCTGTGACTTCACAGCAAATTAGAGAGCGCCGCGTAGTGATTGACAGGCCAGGAGACATTTCTATAGCAGACGGCCCATGGTGACTGCACTTCCCTGTTCTCCATTGATCTAGAAATTATGAGAAACTTCATGGACTTCGCGTCAAGAACTTGCTTTGTCCCAGGAAATCATTTTACTGGTACAGAAAGCATGAAGAAGAATTCATCCCATATTTTTCTCAAGATGGTTCATTGGTTTATTGCAACAATATTTCTGAATTAATATGTAAGCTAGGTGTTACAACATACGACCCAAATGAGTGGAGATTGTTCATTGATGCTTCCAAGAGAAGTCTAAAAGGCATCCTTCTTCACAACAGTAACTTGTATGCATCTGTTCCTGTTGCTCATTCAGTGCACCTGAAGGAAACATATGAAAATCTCGAAACTCTTCTGGCAAAGGTTAAATATGGGGAACATGGTTGGCTGCTTTGTGGAGACAAAAGTTCTTTGTATGTTGTTGGGTCAACAATCCGGTTACACGATGTTTCCATGTTTTTTGTGTGAATGAGATAGCAGTGCAAGATCTCAGCATTGGATAAAGAAGGAATGGCCATGCAGAGTCCATCTGACAGGTTCTAAAAACGTCAAAATCTGGTTGACCCATCGAAAGTACTTTTACCACCACTTCACATAAAACTGAGATTGATGAAGCAATTTGTTAAGGCTTTGGACAAGGAGGGTGACTGTTTAAAGTATCTGTGTGGTAAATTCCCAGCTCTTTTCAAAGCAAAATTGAAAGAAAGAATCTTTATTGGTCCTTAGATTAGGAAACTTACTTTGAATGAGCAATTTGAATGAACTATGAACAATCTTGAAAAAGAAGCATGGGCAGCTTTTAAGGATGTTATCAACAAATTCCTGGGGAATAACAAGGACCCAAATTACCAAAACATTGTGAACAACATGTTGAATACATTAGACATTAGTCTAAAATTACATTTCTTACGTTCAAACCTGGATTACTTCCCGGAAAATCTCACAGCAGTAAGCAAAGAACAAGGAGAACGGTTTCACCAAGATGTCAAAGAAATTGAGAGAAGATACCAGGGAAGGTGGAATGTAAACATGTTGGATGTTGAAAAGGGAGACACCAGAATTTGCACATAAAAGAAGAGGAACGTGTTCTTTCGAGACAAAAAGGAAGCGATCCCACTAGAAGAATCAAACTGAATGAGAATGAAGATTATATATATTCACATAACCTAAATGAATAACAAACTAAAATAAACTATTTATGTTAATATGCTTCATTCTTCTTACATTTGTTTGTATTTTTCAACTACTATAACAAAGCAAAATATGTAGTTGTAAGCCAAAATAAATAAGGTTTTTCTTAATTTTTTGTTTCTTTATTCTCATATTGCCAAAAATCCTTACGTGATGGGGAAAAATGGATTCCATTTTTGAAATTAGCATAGCTGAATTGTGTAAAATCAGCTATTAGAACTAAAACACCTTTTCAAAAGTTCTAATTCGCAGGCCTGTGTTATAATATAGATTTTAGTGTGTTACCTTGCTGTATTTGTTCATAAATAGCTAAAATGTAAACACATGCATAGAAAATTTCTTTTTAAAACCTAAGACCACCTTACTGGTAAATTAAGTAGGTTAAGCCCATTGGGAGAATATCACTTGCACTGATAAAAGTCAGAAACCATAGTAATCTTCAATTGCTTCTACAGAGGGTAATCCAAGCTAAAAGGTATGACTTAGTAGAATTGTTTCATTATTATGATAAAGAAACTATTATTTAATGGACATTTTCAACATATTTTTCACGAGAAGACAACGGGCAGTTAAGTCAGAGGTGGTTAAGCATTCACCAATTAAGTCTACTGTACATATGTACCAATAGCATGCATAATATTAAGTATTATATTTATATAAAAAATGTTTTTACCAATGGTTACTATGTCTGGTACAACATCTTCTCCCTGAAGTTCAAAAGCCCACCAATGGCTACCAACTCGACCAAATCCAACTTGGACCTCATCAGCTATACACACACCTCCAACATCACGAACATGTCTGTAAGATAAAATAATATTTATCTGAACTTATCAGAAAAATTCCACTTGTGAAAAATAGTTAAAAGTATAAACATCAAATTGGAGGTATAAAAAATATTAAGACAGTAACTTTATGATGTGTTTTATAAACTCAAATCACATCAAACTAAAAGAAGAATATGTACATAATAACTTTTGGGAGCCACAGTTTTACTAACAGACGAATAACCTAGGTTTCATCATAAGACCTGATGTAAGCCACATAAAAGTTACACTTTCAATTTTAGTTTTAGAAACATGAAGTGGCAAGACAGTCAAATTTACTACTCATTTTTTTATATAGTTTCTTTAGTTAGAAACAAATTTACTAATTCGGTTCTTCATTTGAAAACTTTTCAATGAATATTTACTAATACACCTACTTATAAACACTCCTGAGGTAATTCTGTGGAGGAATTATCTGTCCTCCACAGCTTTGTAAGCTTTCAGCTATAAAGCAACAAATTGTGCGCCCATCAGTTTTTGCTTTTTGACAAATTTCTCGCACATCTTCGGCATATTTGGCACCCAGGTCCTCCCCAGAATATTCTTTAGACCTGTATTTGCCCCTATAAGTATCTGGACAGGGAGCCTATAAAAATACATAAGAACAAAACATAAAATCACTTTGGAGAAAAGAAAACTTATGTTGCTTTCAGAATCCTTTCAATGAAAACCTCACAGTTTATCATCTTTTCCTAAGGAATATTACATTCATAAATCATTGTTGAAGGAAATAAGTCTACACTTTAAAGTCATATAGACCCGAATATACGATTTCTGCATGGAAATCAGAATTTAACTGGTGTTAACTAGAATAAAACACATGAAATGCACTTGAAAAATAATTTCTAGTTATGTATTTTTATCACTACATTACCACCCCATGTGGGCTGCAATTTCACTCAAGAGTAAGTCTTCAAATCAACATCATAAAGCTATATTCCAAATACAGTACAAAGTCCCAAATACGGCTGTCCAAAATCCTGAATGATCCTAAATCCAGACATTTTTATAAAATTTTTTTATTAAAAAATCCCAATTTCCAAACAAATTCAGTTGAATTCGGCACCAGATCTATTTTGTGACTAACCTCCAAGGTCTGACGAACCGAACAGCTTTGCGTGTGAGGGGAGAAAAATGTACACATAAGGAATAAACAGTCCAAACACGAACAAGTGAATCAAATTACTCTACAGTGATTTTGAAGTGACTGAAAATTTTGCCTTACTCTAAAGAATAAAGAAGTTTACAAACACTTGTAAATGCTTTAGACCAAGGGTGCCCAACCTGCAGTCCGCAGGATGGATGCGGCCCACTAAGTTGTTTTATGGGACCCACCACCAGCATTTCATAGTTTTCCAAACTTTCTTCATTTATTTTAATTAACTACCAAATATTAGTTTTCATGTAGCAAAATCTGTTGAAATATCTAGCGTTAAATTATGACCTCTTAGTAAATATTTCTCAATTCGCATAAGTTCTTTTTCAGCTGTTTTTGATATTTTCTCAAAGATATTTATAAAATTGAATTTTTAATTAATATTTAAATGTTAACCCTAAATAGCTAATTCTAACTTGATTTCCATTGCCTAAGAATCTCTAGTAAACTTCCGATTTAACTATAATCCATTGCCAATTTCCAATGCAGCCCACCGAAGGATTCACTGCCACCAATGCAGCCCACCATGCAGAAAAGGTTGCCCACCACTGCTTTAGACCATGGGTGAGCAACCCGTAGGTTCTCCAAAAGGTTGCCAACCCATGCTTTAGAGCTGCATGGAATAACCTATTTACTAGCAATGCTATACAGTGTTCTTTGAGATTTGGCTGTGTTCGGACGTGCATAGCATAATGCGATGTATAGCGACTTTTTTCATATATGTATATGATTTTATTCTTTAAGTTAATTATGAACTAATTAAATATGTAATGCAAATGGAAAGAATATATTTCATTGGGAAGGCATTCATTTAACACCATAATAATAAATTCGGATAAACAAAATCAAAATAATGCACATAAAATCCTGATATAGGTCTTCCTTACCACATGAACCCACTCAGGTTTCCCCCCTCCACCAGGTAGGTTGAACTTATATGGAGAAATGTCAATTAAAGATGAAAGATGCCCGTGGTAAGCACTGAAAGGTTAGACCAAAATTCAAATCAATAACTGATTCATAAAATGTCATATTGGCACATCATAAAATGTTATAACAGACAATGGCAGTAAACACAAGCCCAAACATCAATCATAAAATTAAATCAAGCCTTATTTGTTTTGGGAAAAATTGCAACAAAAATTTTTGAAGCAGGTAGCACACTATTTGTAGCATTGCATTCCACATTTTCCTTCTCATAATCTGAAATACGTCACTGTTTATAAAATATGAACCAGGATGAGAAATTTAGTAATAGTGTGATAATCTTGCCATAGGTACTGTGGGATGAAAATACAAGAAAAAATAATGGATCCACTTTCAATCTTGGACAAAAAATCATTTTTGTAGGTTACATTTCCAATATCCATCAAACATTAAGATAATTCCCAAACCTACATGCATTAAAAGAATACTTGGTAAAACAGTACATTACACATTAAGTATGAGAAGTGTAGAATTTATGAAAAACCTAGATCCCAAATACCGATTTATTAAAGAAACTAACATAAAAGTTTCATCAAAATTTCTTCGACTTATTGGATTCTACAAAAATAGTTTTATTTTAATCATTTCAAGAAAACATGCTTCCATCTCCCACTTGAATAAACTTGGTCAAAAATATTATCTAGCGCAATGCCGCTGGTTCCATTTCAACTAAATAGTTAAAAAGCTTTTGATACACAGTCTGTTGAAATAGAAATGAAACCTATAAGCCGATTCTTATTAGTGTGATTCATGCAACTGGTTCACAATTCTATAATTCAAAGAAAAGGGCAAAAAAATCCAATGTTAAATAAAAGAAAAAATCCATCATTTATCCAAATGATATAATCCTGAAAATAATTTCAACATTAATTTTTCTTCACAGAAACATAATTTGATCACAGTTAATCATTGCAATCACTTTACAGTAACCAACATCGACCTTTTAAGTACCTCCCGAGTCATCAGATCTTGATAAGCAACTGAAAACAGCATAAAAACATTTCATAAAACACTCTGCAAATTTCAAAGCATTGTAAATTGTCCACCTTTGTTTTGGTATATTTGCTTTTTACCTTCTCTACTCCCATGCCATGATTACAGTCCCCAAAGGAGACATTTTATGTCCCCATTGTCGTATCACCTTCTTCTAGATTTCGGCGATGGACATGACTGCTGCCGTTGAGCGTGCCTTTTATTTTTGGCTTTGGTATTCCCCGCCCTCCGGTAAATCCAGAGGAAGGGACTCCTAATTCCCTATACACTCTCTCCAATTTAGAGAAAGTGAGGATTTGCACCCGAGCTACCCTTTTAACTAATCCTCGAGTTTATGGGAGGATCCTGACCCTCATAAGCTTTCGAACTTAAGAGGACTTGAAGGAAATCCCTAAAACCAAAGGATAACCCCGTCATGCTGACCCCAACTATGCAAAAGCATCTTATAAATGATAAATTACGAATTGATAGTCATCAACAAAAGGTGCAATTTTTAAACATTTTAGGATTCCATGCATTTTCGATAAAACAGTTGGGGTCAACTTAGGGGGAGGTGCATTATCCCTGCCTGCCTCATAGTCTTCATCTTTATTTTTTTTAAAAGAACCTCACTGTAAAGAAAAAAAAATTGGATGGCTGTATTAGGAGAGGCTTAATAAAGGGAATAAACACAATTTAAACTACAAAACTGCAAACCTACAATCTAAATTACACCTTAAAAATAAAAATCACTTTGAGTAATGACCCCATGTTTTCTGTATAAGAAATACATTAAAAAATTTAAGCGTAAACAGCTACTAAATTATTTACACTGTTAAAAGAAAAAAATTAAAAATTCAGAATAATGCATGCATATTCAGTACTAAGATATCAATGGTTGAAATGAAATATATAAAAAGAATGACATTTGCTACTTTTCCAAGTTGCACATTAAACAACATAAATGTACATGAAGAATTGATACAATTACTGTACAAAAAGTTAGTAATGAAAAATAAGATCATATGCAAAGTAAAGAAAAAACATTGCACCATCCAACATAAGACTCCCAACTCCAAAGTTTTACAGCATTAGCATATTCAAGCCATTTACTGAACAATAAACTTATTGATAAATTTAATGAAAATACAAATTTTCATAAGAGGCACTATCATTTATTGAGCTACTTACTCTCAAGGAAAAGATAAACTTTTAGGAAAATTAAAATTCATGTTTAAATAAATAGAACCCTGATAGACAATTCATTCATCCATATATTTTAAACTTCTGATAAAATTTTAATCCTGATTTAAATTTACCAAAATATCACACAAAGGATTTTTATTGTACCCTGTGTAAAACTGAAAATACTGAAGTAGTTTATTTCTGGTCCTTACTTTACTCTTCCTTTGCAATGTTATATTTCTCATCATACCATATAATTATAATATTCCCCATGTAGATGTTTGATGCAACTTTGTTATTAAAATTTATCCCATGCTTATATGCCTTCACTGGCATATGTGAAACAAAATTAAATGCAATGACATTTATTGGGTACACAATGAATTGCTTTTGGGTTGTTAGTATTGTATAAAATTGCCAGATATTAATTTTAAAATGTCTTAACATCAGACCAAATCGCTCAAAATACCATGACATAACATGAGTGAAAACATCAACATAAGTGAAATACTTGAAATGTTAGAAGTGGATTCCAATTCAGACTATAGGTTCTGCAATGTAACAAATGAGCTTTCAGACATGTTAAGGGAGCTGCATAAAGAGACAGATGTCAGGTTGTAATGGTTGCCAAGAACTTTGCATTACCATCACATGAAGCATGCCATCCTAATATTAGTTTAAATGATCTGTAATTGTGAGAACAACGTATGGGTATGTGCAGAAAGTAGTATTTGAAAAGCATTTTCCCTAATTTTAATACCACAGGCAAAGGATATTAAACATTAACAAATTACTCAGAGAAATATTACAATTTTGCATTATATTTTTTCAATAATGGAAATTATTTTTCAAGATTTGCAAGCAATAGAAATGAACATTGTATTGATCAAGCATTCAATTTCAAGCAGCCAAAGTGAATAATTTTATAAACTAATTAATGCACACTTGCATTATGATAATAATTAAATTGTAGCAGGCATAGGAAGTGATCACGTTATTATCTTACTGACAGATCTAAGTGACACCAATTTCTACTGTGATATTTTTGGTAAGGAATGCAATAAAATAATTTCAAGAAATAATTATATTATAATGCACATGCTGGAAAATATTCAAAGCAAATTATGAGATTTAAGATAATTAGAAAGCAATAAATTAAAAATTTAGAAATTTTTCCTCTGTCTTTGTAAAAAGTATTTTATTTAAAAACGTAACACTTTTGAGTAAAGCTGATAAGATTTTATTAAATGGCTGAATAAGAAAATGCACATGCACTTAGACAAATACAGGTAGACCCCGATTTACGAAAGAGTTACGTTCTTCAAAAGCCTTTCGTAAACGAGGTATAATTTCTTATTGACTTCCATTATAGAAGGCGAGATACGTTCCTACTGCAAAAAAATCTTCTCCTAAATATAGTAAAATGATGCTGTATATGTTTCTTAGGATATTTATTATGGAAAACAATTATTCTAAACATCTATATAACATTACAAGTATCTGTCGCTTAGCATTGTAGTTGTGTGGTAGTGTGTGTAGTGTAGTAGTTGTGACTCGAAGCAAAAATACGATAGAATATGATAGAATTTTCTCCGTAAGAAATAACTAAAATAAGGAAGGTTACATTCCTCCAGAGTAGGGTAGATGCCGCTTATTATTATTATTGCTGATTACTTTTAACAGCCCCCTGTTGTAAACAAATGTGGATTCTAAAACCAAAAATTATTATAAAACGAAATTTCCTACACATAATATGCTCACACCTGCCGTGTATTACAATAAAAATTTTATTTGATCCCGCGATCAGCTGAAGGAAAGAAATGTGTATCTTTCCACACTATTTTCGACAACATTATATGATGCCTTGGGGCCTCTGCCCCAGGGGACCTCAAGAAGGAAAAAAAATTACTGTAATATGAAATAACTCGAAAATGTTATATTTTTAATTTCTAAAATGTAAAATAAAAATTTAAACTATATGTATAAATATCTAATTCTGTTATGGGAGCCCCATTTTAATTATTTGCCTTGGGGCCCCAAAACTGAAGTTATGCCTCTGATAAATATGTATTAATTTTTGAGATTCCATACATTCGACATTCCATCCATTCGTGATATTGTCCTTCGAGATTCTGGGTTTTAACTAGGATTTTAAAGTATAATAATTTAATCTATTTTAAATTACACGTTTTTTAAACTAGCTTTTTCTTTTGTAATCATTCTTACTGTATTATTATTGATTAGTATTATTATTATTTTCTTCTGTTACTCGTTTTCTTTACAAGATTTACAACAAAAAAATAAGATTTTTTCGTAACTTTGGGGATTTGGTTCGTATAACAACACATTGGAGAAAATTTTTTTTCGTAACTTCGAAACTTCATAAATCGGGGCTATGTAAATCGGGTGTACCTGTATAAGATAAAGACATGCTTTACAAACCATAAATATAAAGTATTAAAACAAGAATTAGATCCTTAGGTAAACTACTGCGAATAACGTACAACCACAGGGTATGCAAATAACAGCAGATTAAGCAAGTATTAATAAGTAAAGCATCATGGTTAAACTGTTAACCAAGGAAAATTCCCTTTAAACAGTGGAATCTTGTTCTTATGAACCATGGAATTAATTTTCACATGAACTATTATCTTTAATTATAGCTTGTATATACAAAAATAAATACATTGTACATAGTAAATGAATATTTTGACTTGTTTGGCCAATAGTAGACTAATTTGAATGAATGAATACCTATCAACATTTACTGTGAAATTTTCAATACTGGACAGCAAATGTTAAAGTAAAGAATTATATCAACAATAACAGAAAATGTTTCACGAATTAGATTCACTGAGTAAATTTTTAATGATACAAAAAAGAGGGATGGTCAGCACTACACAATGAAATGGCAGGAAAAAATTCTGCTGTGTTAGACAATCACTCCCTAAGCTATTCAAGATGGCTTGTTGAATACATAAGTCAGTTGTTTATCAACAGTCTGTAAGATACCATCACCTTTTTAATGCAAGTAAGATTCATGTAGGCTATCATTTGTATGATGTAGTTCATCTTGTATTATTCAACAGTTCAAAAGATCAATAAGACAGAGGTAGGTAACTATTTATGAAATGATAGAAATATTACCTTTTATATCAATAAAAGACTAACTTAAAAACTAGATGATAGATTTTGTAATACTTTTGAATTTATAATTGTAAAATCCTGGTGTTAAATCTAACGCACTGCTTCTTCAGAATAGGCAAATCATTTAATATAATAACCATATATACTCGTGTAACCCGCACCCTCGTGTACCACACACATCCCTATTTTTGGGCCAGTTTGGGGGGAAAAAATAAATTCCTGCTGGAATAAGTTGACGTCTACAGTGGTGGTAAATTAGAAAAAATCAAAAAAGTGTGGGGATTTCCCATAGGTGTGTTCTCTCCTGGGTTAAAGAAGAGGCTAACGATTAATTCAGTGAACACAGATACCAGATGCCAACTTATTCTGGCAAGAGTATAGGTAGAAATTGATAGTATATTATTATTGATAGAACTGTTTATTTTGAGTAACAATAATAAACTTAAAACTCAGTTAAAAGATACAGCTTTAATATTATAAAAATAGTATGTCATCTCAATCTTGAAGACGCACCAACAGCAGTATAACCATGCATTTAAACCCTAAACGTTTGCTTGGTCATATATTCTTCATCTTTTGCAAGTATAAACATAGACACAAGCATGTTACAGTAAATTTGCTATAGAAACTCGCAATTTTTAAAACTTAGTCAGAAATCTTCATGTATGATGTGGTCCCTTTTTTTACAAGCATTTTGGGAAAAAAGTCAAGGTCGACTTATACAGTAATGGAGTTCCAAAGAAAGAGGAAAAATATATAGACTATATATAAGTAAGTAGCCCAATTACAACAGAGAATTACTACAATGTCTAAATGATATTTTTGCATTACCTTTGTTTTCTAATATCCATACACTTTCATACATCAGTTATTTCAGTTTATCAGGCGTATACTGCACTCATAAAAATTTCCTTAAATTTGGCACCTGAAATTACTTTAAGGAGCTTGACTCTTTATTGAAAGGATTCTAAGGTTCAAACAAGATTCCACTGAATTACTTATTTTGGTATTGTAAGAAAACAACAACAAACTGAGTAAAACTTTGTTGCAAATGTTTAACACTACTTTAGCATAATTAAGGAAGGTAGCATAGCAAAAGCAAAAAATATGCACACTGAATATGTTATAATTACATCTTATATAAATAACGAAAGCACTTTTGTCTTGAATGTAATGCCAGACATATATCCATCCAGATTATTACAAACATTGTGAGAAAACTTAGCCAAGATGAATCAATCAACATATTAAAATGAAACACACCCATTAATGAAACTGGATTTTTATTACAAATCATTTAAAAAGGCAAAATAAGTACTTCCCAATCCTAAAATCCACATTAGTTACATATGTAAGGCAATGTTAGACAATTAAAATTAAGGACAAGACCAAAGAGAGACTTATACACAGTAAAATAATTTATAATGAATTTAAAACTCACTGATCCAGGGTGATGACATCATGATGGCGAGTATGCGTGCGAGCTAATCGAAGGGCTAGGTCATTAGCTTCCGAGCCCGAGTTGACAAGAAAGCACACTGATAAAGGTTCTGGTAAAAGCGATGTGAG
The DNA here is from genome assembly GCA_036926305.1 of Uropetala carovei. NCBI lineage: Eukaryota > Metazoa > Arthropoda > Insecta > Odonata > Petaluridae > Uropetala > Uropetala carovei. The sequence goes on along the minus strand of JAXCHB010000244.1, from coordinate 2,034,036 downwards.
TTTTTTGGCACAGAGGACCAGATTGTCATGAAGGAACCGGTTATTTGTGTTGAGAACTGCCATCTGATCGCACCCAGCTTTCACCACCACTGGATGGCAGTGTCCCACTATTTTTTGCATTGAAGATTTCGAAAATAAGTATTAAAATGTGGATGAGAATTATTGCATGGAAAACAAACAAGATCATTAATAAGCACTTTCGTCAATCACTTAGGCAAATGATTTTATGATTACAACAATTTTAACATAAAAATTAGTAACTATGTGTTCAGGATTTTAAAATGAACTTCACTAGCAAATAAAAAGGAATGAAAATTTGTAGCCAGAAAAAACTTCACAATTATCAAACTATATTTATCATAAATTCAATAAATATTGAACTTATTTCACCATTAATTATTTGCACTTTTAAATTTATTAAAAAAATATATAGCAATATACTCTATGTATTTTTAATGTCATTTGTTGAAAGATATAACTACCATCAATATCACAATGTCAGTCAGATACTTTTTATTGGACATCTAATAAGTTAATGAATAACTTTATACATATACTAAATCTACTATCATAAAATTTTGGTAGATAAACATTTTTCTTTATTCTTTAATATGGATGAATTCATTTATAAATATCTTCATATACATTTAAATATTTGGCGTACATGTGCTACATTAAGCTATGAAATTAAATTTAGAATACTTATTTAAAGCTAAATGAATAAAATAAATCTAAAGGCGAAATTTGTATATAAGCTGTTTTTTGTGACAAGTGTATCTTCAAATTCAAGTTACATATCTTGAACCTACGTACCATGCGCGACATTGTTGATGCAATCCAAATACCTTTGGCCATTCTCATCGTACATGTAGCAACCTTCTGCTCTTACAATTTTTAGTGGATCTGATCGATAGAAGAGTTTGCATGATTGACTGAAATAAAAATTTGGTGCCTATAAATATATATCCCTAAAATAATTATTTCATATCAAACTTATACTAATGTACATTTAATAATATCTAATTGTATTGCTAACTTGATAATGCACATACATGACTTAATATATTTTACAACGTTATCTACGACATTTCCTGGGAATCCATGATAACTATCGTGAAATTGAATAAACTCTTTACAATTCGATATGAAACATAATAAACTATGCATGAAACCAAATAAAATGCAAACGTAGACACTTCTCACGTGCGTACTGCGCGCGTAAGGTACGAAACATAAGAAACGCAATAAACCGTAAATAACACCAGGTCAGGACAAGGGTAATAATCATATTTCTAAAAGGAGCATTAAGATGAATGAAAACTAGTTCAACTTAATAACATTTAGGTTTATTTCACTTATAAGAATTCTTACGAGCATTCAAAGAAAAAATGTAGTCGATGTTATTTAAGTTGGCAAAAGATTTCAAGACTACATATAGCCCATATGTTATAAAGAACCATGCAATTTACTCCCATATATACACAGATACAATCGATGGTTACATTACGAATCTTAACATTATCTCAAAAATATATATTTGTGTATAATCAAATTGAAAAACTTACCCAATGTGTCTCTTGCGAAGTCGAATAGTCTGCGTTTTCGGAATGCTTTCGAATGGATCTAATTTACTGTTCTCTTCCATAGCTATAACGGGGAAAATGCCACTCCAGCTTCTACCGTCTACGGATACACGCCAAGGGACGAACAGCTGATTTCTGCGCTACTGCCTCTGGCCGAGTTGATAACGTCCTAGTGCATCCCAAGGTTGCCAGAGGATGGCGAGGGAGGGAAGGATAGGTTGAAAAGAGTTGGAAAATGCGTGCGCCGCTCACTTAGAGAGGCGGTTTCAACTGCTTCATAACGAAGATAAATTATAGCTTACCGGAGAATAAATGGTTTCTTTTGCGAATAATTATCGCGGAAGACGTTTCAAATTCTCATTCAATCGCTATGATAAAAATGAAGCAACAAAAAAACGGGTGATGTCTTATTGACCAACAGCATTAAATAAATTGAATTGAATTGAATATTTGTAATGTTTAATCTGAGAGCGATATATGCAACGTTCCTCAATTTCCCAGTAGATTTTTTTATAAGTTGAAGTTATAATTATTATGGTTTACAATTAAAAGTGACACATATTTAGATCCTTACGGACTGAAATACACTGCAGGAATATGGCTAAAGTGTTCTGAAACCGAAATTAATACAAAAAACAACTAATTGATAGGCCAATATTACTCACGACACTTGCACATAAGCGCCTGAGTACCAGGTTTTCATATTGTAAACATATGCAGAAAACTAGTAAAATATCTTTATCAACAGATTCTGAAATTTAAAATACCTATTATCCTGCTTAAGCTGAAAATTTCTTGATACATGAAAATAATTTTTAATCCAGTGAAACCAAAACCTAGATTGGCACACTCAAGGTTAGTTGGATAAAGATTTTCTAGATCACCTAATAAAGAGCGTGAAAGTGTGCCATTCTAGCATAGATAAACGCATAACAATGCAAGAGCGCAATGTGTTACTGCCAGTAACTTACTGGCCTTGACATATTCTCAACAACAAGCTTGAGAAAGCATTCGAGTGACTGTTGGCATGTTTAAAACCAAGGGAAAATTTTTATTTTAAAAAAATTTCGAACAAAGCATATAAATAGAAGAATTCTTTATTTTACTGCGATTAATATTTAAACCCACTGAAAAACTTGAGCATTTTTTACTCAAAATTTCAAGACATTGACCATTAGTTTGGAATTTCCATTAATTTCCTAATGCCAAAAAATTATCTCCAAAATCGAATTTTTGGGTCAAGAGTATTGGCTTATTTTTTTCAATTATATAAGTATTTTAGACATATGAGTTATAATATTCATTTTTGCAATCAAGGAAGACCAAATTTCACTATTTGCCCGCAAATTAAGATGTGTTCAAACAATGTTACAATTTATATTATGACACGTGATCACACAGCGATAATTTTTACAATATAATGCAGACACATGCGATTAACGAAATGTTCTGAACTATTTTTGTTTCTTTAAAAGTGAAAAAATGTACAAATTACAAATCTCAAAAATAGTTTTCGCAGAGGAAATAAAAACGTGTATCGTTGAGGTCTTAATTCTTTATATATCTATTTTTTTACAGGCTTTACTTTATACTAATATGTAACGCTATCAATTATTTCAAATTATGGAGACATACAGAGTTAATAACCTTAATCAACATTAAGAAAATCCCGCAAGATAGAAATTACTGCAAATCAAATAAATATACTGATACGCGATATCATGAGTGTCTGATTGTGAGATATCTATAATATATTGACGCTTCTTACATAGGAACTAATAAACTGGTAACATTGCCTATCTATAAAAAAAACTTTTACAATGTGTACCAAAGTTTGTATGTAATCATATCCGAATGTGAAGATAAACGACGACAATTCTTACCCTTTGAGTAAAACACACGGACTTCGTTTATTGTTACAGGTTAGTACGAAGTCATAAAATCAGTTCAATGCCAGCAAAACTACTCACTTGGACGAGAAAAGGAAAAGTGTCAACTAGCGCAAAGGATCGCTCTACACCAGTGGTTCTAAACCTTTTTTTGTCTGCGTCAACCTATGTTAAGTTTATTTAGTTATGCGTCACCCCGTTTACAGTTCCATTATCTTCAAGTCACCTTTAAAGATAAATTGGGCTTTCCCCAGTGGTGGATTACCGCAGAGGCGCATGAGGCGTTCGACTGGGGCCTCGACACTCATGGGGGGCCTCAAAATAGTCAAAACTCGATTTTTTTTCAATATTTTATTTAGTAAAACGTTTCACAATCTGTATAGTCTACTACTTACGTACACATCTCGTGTTTTTAGTTAGGTTTGTTACAATGTAACATTCCTTGCATCATTCGAAAACACATCTCACAGTTATAATTCATTTTTTGTTTATTTTTCAACATGCGCAAGTTTATGTAATAAATATTAAATTTTCTCTTTAAGCATTTCTGTAATTCCATTTATTTAACCTGCTACATACATTTTTTCCATTCGTAAGTTGTAAAAATTTTTGTAGATTGAGTACCCCCACCCCCTCCCGGTCAGTTGGGGGCCTCCCGATATTTTTGCGCATGGGGCCTTCGGATACCTTATCCGCTACTGGCTTTACCTACGACATTTGATAAAATTCTGGCATTTAAACGAGCAATAGTGTTTATTCTCCTGGTTTTTATTTAAGTTTATAAGCCAGAATATGACACACTGTGAATTTATCAAATACTCGCGTCATCCCCCAACAACCGTCGCGTCACCCTGGGGTGCAGTGCTGTAGTGGAGGGTATACGGTGGTATACGCCGTATACCCTCTGCTTTTTTCGAGTGAAAACGGTATACCCTCTGCTTTGCAGAACAAATAGCGTAGGTATATCCACGCCTTATGAAAAATTATACAGGTTGATTGAAAAAAAACCACTCCTACGTTTTCTCCTGGCATCGTAACAACATTAATATGGTGTAATTTGCTCTAAAAACTGGGTAAGAACCCTCCCTCAAAGTTTTACCTTAGTATAAATTATACCCTCTGCTTTTTTTACGACTGCAGCACTGCTGGGGTGTCATGTCACACCGGTTGAGAAACACTGCTCTACACAAAGAAGGTATTACATCTCCGCATCTGACGAGATAAAGACTATCGCTATTTAAATTTGCTCTATATACTTCATGAGATAAGGAAAAGAATTTTATCGCCCTTTGATACGCTTCATGAGGAATTGCCGCGAAACTCGCTCCTGTTTTCTCATACTTTTTCGAAATCTTCGAGCTGGTATTTTCATGGCTCCCTGATACGATGGGACACAACAAAAAGACAACGTGATCTTTTTTATATAAAAATGCATAACGTAAAGTGAAACTTTGAATTAACCCACCAAAATCATATTCAGGCGATAAACTTTTAACGAGGATCTTTCATACTAAATTTAACGAAAATCCGTCAAGCGGTTTAAGAGATGAAAGACGCAACAGAACGACTAAACGTCCCCATTAGGCGTTATGCTATAACGCAGTGGTTCTTAACCTTTTTTGGCTGCGACCCAAACTCTGGTCGCGGCGACCCATTTCCTCCAATAGCTCACTTGTAATAAGTAATAAAATAAATAGGAATTTAATAAATAAATGAAAATAAGATCTCAGGTTATTAGCATTGAACGGGTTGTTAGGAGGAATGATATATATGGATATATATAAAGCAATGGAAGATCTTTGACGGTCCACTCAAAATGGCTTGGCGACCCAATTTTGGGTCGCGATCCAGGGGTTAAGAACCACTGCTATAACGGCTTCGCTGGTAAAGAGCGCCTAATAAATCGGATCAACTTCGCGTGATTTTGCACGAAATGTTCAAAAGTCATCCATGATGAAGGATACGAAACATTTAAGAGCAGACATAGATTTTTATAGCGTACATTATTTCTAACTATATTTTTATTAACCGAATAATATTATCAGAAAAAGTATATTATACCAAGCAGTTATATGATGTAAGAGAGCGTGTAGGAATACATGGTCGCTGGTACATATTTGTCTGGCCCCGCGATAACTTTGACAACATAAGGAATCCACTAAGGCAGTGCTCTCCAACCATTTATGCTCCGCGGCACACCAAACCACCCATAATGAATTTCACTGCGGAAATACACTTTTAAAGAAAAAACTAGCATAAAGCAAATAAAAGTCGCAATTATATTACATTGTTATGATTGGTAAAGTAATAGTCAAATAATTATAAAATTATATTGTAAATTAAGTACACACACAATTCAACGTGTAAAATTTTGTGCTCTTCGACAGAAAATTTGGGCTTGCCTTTTTGGTACAAAGACGCTTTATATTTTGCTCACTAATAGAAAGAGCTAGAAGAACTTCTTCATCTAGATTCTTTAAACGTGTCCTTTTAATATTTTTAATATGGGTTGAAGAACAACTAAATTCGCATAAATACGTTGTTGAGTTTGGAATGTCATATCGATGGGATATTCAGATATTGAAGGATATACACCTTTAGCTTTCAGCCAAAATACATCTAAAGGTAGAATTATAATTTTAAGTTGTATGATCGTTACCAAGGTCTACCATTTCCTCTCGTAGTTTCAGAATAAATTCTTTGGATGATAAAATGTATGCGAATTTGTTTGTTCCAAACGCTTTTGTGAAAATTAAATATCCTCGGTGTGTGCGGCACACTAGTGCCTTCCTCGCGGCACACTAATGTGCCGCGGCACACCGGTTGGACAGCACTGCACTAAGGAATGCTTCTAAAGCACGCCGAGACTTCCTTTCGTTCAAAACACTATAGCTCTAATCAGAATCAGTCTAGCACTGTAGGGGGCCCGGATGCGAATATCAATTGGGGGCCCACTATATTAATATTTATAGCAATAACGAACGATTTATGGACTCCCAGTTTAATATTATAACTTTTACGGAGTGTTTCCTTACTGGAAATCAATTTGCTAGTGATTTTTAATAAAAGTTTTTGCAAAATTTACACCCGATACTTAAATTATTGAGAACTTACGGGACCTCCATTATTCAGAGGCCCGGATGCCTCGCATCCCCCTTTTGGCCGGCCCTGGCTCTAATCCTCCAAAACAGGCTTTCCGGCTTGCTTGTACCAGAGGATGTCATTCATTTTATTTTTTTTTTTGGAAATTCCAGACGTGTGAGACTATCACAGTTTACCGTTAAGAGTTACTGGGGTATTTCTTTTGGCGCCTTAGGCTGCTTTCACACCGGTTATAATAATGGTATAACAAGATGCGTTGAATCAGGCTGGGACGGCGTTTCGTGAGAATATAAACCATAGTCGGGCGTCCGGGATTTCACATTTAATCATGCAAAGCAAAAACAGGTGATTAAACGTAATGTCTGACACTGTCTTTAAGATTTCATCGTGATCTTATTTTCGTTAGTCATTCACGGTCAAAGCTACGGGTTGGGTAGGTCGGAAGTTGTGGGTTTTAGTGCTTTTCGCTCAGAAATTATAAATGTTGACGACAAATTTGCGCAGAAAATGGTGGTTATATACAACCCGAATATGGAGGATAGCCATAAAATAAAAATATTAACGGGAAATTTGTAGAAGGAAATCTCGAATCACATTAATGTGACGAGTGCGTATGATTTCATCCCTTCTTTATTTTTAGAAAAGTACGTAATCGACTTTGTATAAATCCATTACTCGATAAAATAACCTAGTAAATTTCCACAATACTTTTTTATGATTCAGTTTACATTTCATTACGCTGTTCATTGATAGATTGAGTCAAAATAAAGTCCTATGGAAATGTACTGTGTTACTTTAATGAGTTTGAAAAAAATTAAAGGTGTTTGGATTAGACCTCATAATTTTTGTTGCAATAGGGTAAGCTTCGTCAAGAAGCACAGGACGTTGTGTTAAGGAGTTTATTTTTCAAGAACTTGGCTTCCGAATTTCGATTGTCATATCATTATTGCGGATGAACAATGACGCGCTTCCTCATCCTCCGACTTCTTGCTTCCTATTGACTAATCATTGTGAAAGAGTGGTCTGTCTCGTCTAATGTTCTTTTTTCTCGTCTTGTCTTATCTTGACTCACCAGTGCTAAGGCAGTCTTATATATCATTCCGTCTCCATTTCTTTCTGAATAATACCGAAGAGTTGAAGATCATTCGTACGAACACAACAGGTTAACCGCAAAGTCTAACGTACAAATTCTTACTTCATATTTCTCCTTAACAACTTAGCCTGATCGAAGGTTTAATAGTTTCGCTCATTTTCCTGCTCTCCGAAGAAGGTGACTCTGGTGGGATTCTTCTCCTAACAATGTAACAATGCCGAGTGTTAATTTCCCACCACCACCCGTAAAATAAATTTAGGTTCTCCTTATCAAAAGAAACTCTTCTTCCTTCCCGCTATATTTTTTCTCTCCTTTACGCCAAAAAGAATAATATCCTATTGTGATAATTTTTAACGAGTCGATGAACTCTGATTCGTTCTTCTTTCGAAGCGTTAAAAACTTACATAATTTCCTAACGTCTCCCTGACGTTAGAACGGAGTATTTTTGGCGTTTCTTTTAAAAAAATCCGCTTATGCGTTCGATTTGTCCATCTGTCTGTCTGGGGCCCTAACTCCTTCTAAACGAAAGCAGATAGTGAATTCTTTTTTTCGTTAATTGATATCACGTCTTGAACCTTTCCACGATGATTTTAGCGGTTAAACAAAAAACTCCGCTTATGCGTACGGTTTGTCTGTCTGTCTGTCGCGCTAACTGCTGAAGTAGGGGTTCTCAAGTTGGAACTCGCGAGCACCACTGTGCTCCGTGGCGACCTCGCTGTGCTCCTCTACAATGCTTAAAGTCGCGTTTATTAGGACCGATAATTTAATTTGTTCGCTTGATTTACTTCTAAAAGTATTCAAAGGCATTAAGAATAACTTTGATGTTGTTTTCGTTTTATATACTACTAGCAGATTTTCCCGTTGAATTTCAACGGATTTAGTGAAGCTACTACAGCATAACATAAAAACTCTTTAAAATACCTATATAGTAGATACCTTTTAAATTACAATTTGATTTTCTTAACAATTAATCATATTTGCTTGTAACAATCCGTTTCCGATCCTATTGCATTCAAATATAACGATAATTGTATTTCCTATCATATATATCACTTTCGCCGAATCCAGCTTCATTTCTTGTGTAATTATGCCTCGCTGAAATATTTACTTTTGTGTCTTGAAAAAGCAACGTACGGTTGTCCATGATTGAACACTGACTGGTAAATGTACACCAGATACGTGAGCCTATTTACGTTAATAAACATTATAACGTAGAAAATAATTATTTTACTTTCAAAAAATGTAAGATTCCAGTATTCAATAGATGAAAGAAGGTTCAATTATTTTCATCAATAAACGCTCCCTGATTAATAATCAGTATCTATTTACGTTGCTATCCATAAACATCGATCGTTTCGTTGCTTAAACAAAAGTGCCAATCGAATAACGCTAAACTTTCGTCTATTTGTAAGCTTCATTGAAGCTAACTGAAACGGAGGTATCAATGACGGCCGCCTTGGCAACGCCCGGGAGGTGTACGAACAATCCACAAAATTTCGAAACAAATAGCGTATTTCTGAAAACTTCGACCATATAACATGTAAACTTCGCAGGAATAAGATAGTATAGAGTTTTATTCGTCGAATAAAGCAAAAACGAAAAAAATCGGTCCATATTTACATATTTTTATGCTTGAAGGAAGAATACCTTGCAAGTAAGGAAAGGGATTCATACGTGTTATCTTATGGAAAAATGTTAAGCCCCTATATTGGCAGCACTGATTAATCCCGGTGGACCAAACCTTAACCATTCACTGAGTTAGGATGTAGGGAAGAATCGTACCAAATTTGGTTATTCTAGCTTTTATCGTTTAGGAGGAGTTCCATGAACAAACCAACAAACACACCATTCAAAATCTATATCTATAATAGCCGACCGTCCGTCCGTCTGTCCCACCCTGTATCTCAAAAGCCGTTCGTCGTAGAGATATGCGGTAAACTGCGTTTTGTTTCCTAGAAACTATTCTCATTTTCATAAAGTCCCGGGTTCGAATCCAGGAGACAATTATATTTTCCCATAAGTTTACACGGGATTTTCGATTTTTCGGAGTACAAGGTTTTTTTCCTTCATTCATTAAAACACGTAAATTTGGACCGATTTTCTTCGTTTTCGCTTTATTCGACGGCTAAAACTCGATACTATATTTTTCTTGCGATGTTTACATGTTACACGGTCGAGATTTTCAGAAATACGCAATTGTTTTCGAAATTTTACGGATATTTCGTACTCTTTCCGGACGTTGTCAGAGCGACCGTCATTGTAGTCTCCGATTCAATTAATGCCAATTAAACCTTCAAAAAGGAGAAAGAAAAGCGTTATTCGCTTCGCACTTTGTTTAAGCATGGAAATTATTGCTGTACCAATGTCAACATTTATACATAGCAACATAAATATTTACGGATAATTATTAAGTTAACTGTGTATGGGAAGCGTTTCTAACGATTTAATCAAAGATTCAACATCTTCCTTTCATCGTTTGAATGCTGGAATCTGATCTCTTTGTAAGTAGAACCATTATATTATACATCCATAATGTTTATTAACGCAAATAGGCTCACGCATAAATTTAAATTAAATGAGATTAGGGGCACACGTTATTTTTTTAAACACATTACATGGTTATCTTCTCTTCATTGACAATCTACATAAACGGTTGCATTGATTGTTATATAAAAAGAAAGGACATATATTTGAATAAAAAGAAAAACATAAAAGTTCGCGATCAATTACTGTGTAAGGAAATGCATTTTTAGAGTTAAATGTCAATTATTGAGATCAACTTATTTTACATACTTCATCATTTTTTATAAATCAATTTTAAAATTCACCGCGCAATCAGCTAGTATCAGCGGGATCAGCTAGTATATTATAGTAGATAGATTACACTACTATTTTTGCAAATTTATGAAAATGCTCGCTTGGTATTTGAGTACACAACTTGGTTCTCGTCACATCTAAAAGGTTGAGAACCTCTGTTCTAAACGAAATCAGATAGAGGCTTCCTTTTTTCGCCAACAGATTCAGTATTGTCATGCTGCGTACGTTATCTCGGTTTTTTTGTCCGTTTAATTTTTTTTTTTTTGAAAGAACCGCTATTTACTATCTGCTTGAACAGCTCTTTCCTTGCTTGTTTTTGCTATTTTTTTTAGCGACAGTATTATCGCAGAGCTTTCCCGAATTTTTCTTATCTCTCTCCCTCTCTCTCTATTCGCAAAACGCTCATCCCTTAGCTTTTAATGTCGCCATATCTGTTCTCACAGGGAGAGGGGTCCATTGCGTCACGACCTACTAGAAGCTAAGTGGAGAGTTTCGCAACGTCAAGCAGATTACGCCCTTTCCCCGCCCCCTCCTCCCCCGCCCTTGCGCGATCTAGGAAGGCTGGGCGCGTTATCGTCCTCATTAGTCCGAGTGGAAAATAACGAGGGTTCAGGTGCCTCGAGTTGGCAAAACGGAGGAGGTTTTAAAGGGGATTCATTTGAGACGAACTTGTGAAACACGACTTCCTTTGACTCTATGCCAATTACGCCAACCATTAGGTTGCCCGTCTCGATCTCGAGTAAGATGTTCAATTTTTTATTGAACGTGAAAGTATGCGAGGAAGTAATGGTAAAGGACGCTAAAATCGTAGGGTTATTTAGGCGTTTATTTAGTAGTTTTTGTTAAAATTAGTCCCATATTTAATGTAATTCTATCAAGGGTTCTTAAAGGTTAAATCAAGAAAAAACTAACACGAAAGCTCTGGTTGACCGATATGGATCAAACGAGTTAATTAGGCGAGTTCCTTAACAATTTTTATTAAAATTAGTTCCGTACTTAACGAAATTCTATCGTTTACATTTAAAAACTTTGTAAAACTGAAACCATGATTGGTTGATATGGAGCAAGGGGTACTTTTCGTATTCCCTTGCGGTCATAATCTTAAATACCGAATTTCATTCCACAAAACGTCCAGGGGTAAAGTGGTATAGAGGCGTACGGACGGACGGACGGACGGACAGACATGCATACGGATAGTATTTTTTTTAAATACCCCTTTTAGTTTTAAGAAACGCCCCAAAATGTTTAACGTTGGCACGGGGAGGCAAAAAACATGGGAAAATTCCATTATTTAAAAAAAAACTCGACAATGTTATCAAATTTATTTCGTGACCACATTTTTCTGGTCACACTTCTCAATTTATAGAATCTTTCGTTTCAATCGCTACGTTCTGAAGAATTTCATTTTGGCACCGGACGCGAATTTTAGTTCAATAAAAACTAAAAACAGAAGCGCTGCAATGCTAAACTTGAGAGAATTCGGCGAAAAATAAAAAACGGCCATTTGTTCAGGCAAGCGGTTCCCAAACTATGGTACGCGTACCACTAGCGGTACGTGAAGCTTTTTGCCAGCGGTACGCGAGCGGAGTGAAAAGCAGCAGAATACCTGCTTCGAATAGGAAGAATCAGGGACAGAGTTGGTGCCACATTCACTACTACATTCACTACATTCATACTTACTGGTACTATGTGGTACGAGGAAATTTTGTCATGTTTTTGGTGGTACGCGAAAAAAAAAGTTTGGGAACCGCTGGTTTAGGCGATAGCCATCATCAGGATACAAAGATGGCGCGTGGAAGAGAGTCTTTAGGGGTTGATGAGCGACAGGTGACGAACAAACTCGCAAACTTCCGCTGCGTTCCGCTGTTGCGATGCTCTTGCAACCTCAAACACCCAAGGTCATTTTCTGGAGATGAGAGAGCGGCGCATCGCAGATTTTTCCTCCTTCTCTACGGTAAAATCCAATATTTTCCTCTTAAAACATATAACTAAAGATAATATTCACCTGATTTTCGCGTAAAAATCTATTTGAACGTTAAAAATCTGTATTAATAGCACGTCTGAGTCTTAATTTGATCGGTAAAATTAGAAATCGAGGTTAAAAATCGAAAAAAAACGCTCGTTGCATCATTTTATGTCCGTAAGTTCGATACAGCTGTCTTCACGTGATAATTTCGTAACGGAAACGTTTTAAAAACACATATACGAAAAAAAATCCACGCGCAACCGCACGAATAAAAAAATAAACTTCTATGGGTTGATCACTGAGTCTCCACTGGTTCCGCTAATTAATAAATGATAACCCTGGCGAATAACGAGACCCTTAATCCATAGCGTGTTTCCAAATTCCTTAATATAACACCCGCTCAAACAACAGCTTCAATTACTCCCGTGTTGAAGCGAGCCAAGGTTACCATCGAGTTTTTCGTTTATACCTAACCTTGATGCACTCTTGCGAAAGAGTATGCGCCATTATAAGTGACGTTTTTTATGACCCTGACACCTTGGGGCTCCCATTGACAGTGCTTGGCCGACTCTGTTCACGTGACGTTGTTTCCAAAAGCATTGATGCCTTGCGAAGTGGGTGAAGCTGTAATACGTATTAACAAGGAAAGCTATGCTCTTACTTACAAGAGAATAAATGAATAAAGAATTCATTTTGACGTCTCGCAACCTTCAAATGGCTTGGGAGGAAATGATATCAAAAAAATGGAATTGGCTATGGTGCAGACGATATCTACGTAGGGTCATGGACCATTTTCGATTACTCTTTAAGTTCATCAAGCAAAGGCGCCAAACATCGACGAACTGGTGGGCCTCTGGGAAAGTTTTACTCCGAGTTCCATGGGTAATTATTTTCAAATTTTAATTGAATGACAGATTACCCGAAGTTGGATGATAAATTAACTTTAGCTGGATTCGATCCCCATCTTCTTAACTACTGTTAAAAATATCGTACAAAAGTTAAAGATGTAATTAAGAAGGTCATAGACTCGCATTTTTAACATCTAAAAAGAACTTCAATTAGTACTTTAAAGATTCTTACTTTTGGTTTCCAAGTTTAATTTATAAAAATCCAAACTTCCACTTTTGCGCTATTGTGTCTACTTCATTTTCGGAATTTTCCTATTAAAGCCATTCTTGCTCTATCAGTAGGTATATGATTCTCTGCTTGAATCTCTGCACTCATGCATATTACGCTATTTTTATTTAATTTCAATGATCTGTTTTGTATAGATGAGATTTAAAAAATATGCTAATTCTCGCTACTTGGAGTTGACCGATAATTCGCGTTTTTCTACTACAAGTATTAATTTTCGAAAACTTATAAAATGATACTGTGATAAAAATACGATGCTAAGCTAGTATAATTTTCAAGGAATGACAACTAACGCAAAGACTTGTTTTAAAACATTATTCCAACCGGATATCGCTAGAGGAACTCCGACTGAAGCTTGTGGAGAAATTAAGGATAGATTGATTTGGGAAATTTTAAGAAACATTGGAAATCCCACGAAACTTCACGAGACGGATTATTGAACCGAGTTGGCTGCCACGCACTCGACTAGCGGCAATCTCCTAGCAATGTAACCAAATAGTGTATATTCCGCGGTTTAAGGGCTTACTAAACCAAATAACCAATCCACATTGTAGCTACATTAGTATATGCGCTTATCATTGGTCATATAGAAAGTCCTGAAATGAAAAATTCCGATAAGATTGAGAAAGCTTACGCGGGAAACTTATGATATACACAATTCGGGACAGGAAGTCGAAATCTGGGACTGTCCCGCATAATCCGTGAAGTAGATGAATCGGTGCAACACACCGACGGGCCCCTCATATTGAGGGCCTCAAGGTAATGCAGAGTAATTCACGGACTTGGTGTTGATTCTTGCTCAGAAGCCAATAAATAATTCTTCCTCTAGTTTTCACATTCGGCACTTTATGTTAAGTTAAATAAATTGTGAATTAAAATTTAGAAATTTTGAAAGTGAAAATTCGAATTTTTATAGCTGATCAGTAAAAAAGGGACCATAAGAAAATAACTGCACCGAGTGGTCTTGAAAACGCCCGTGTTAACGACCATTTGTAGCAATTAGAAAAGTCCCAAACATTTCATGGCAAAATCGTAATCAATTCAAACACTTTCATGCAAATCATTACTAACCGTACGATTCACACTTTTATTGGAGCAGCACTAATAATACAAAATCCCACAAACATAAAAAAGTATGGGACGAAAATATTAGCGACCTTAAATATTCATTAAATACGATGTTGTCAAAGATCTATAGGCGGGGATTTTGGACGGCATAACGCTGAACGAAAAAGTAAAAAAAATGCAGCATGCATCTATAAAATATATTTTCTGCACGTACATACAATACCTCAGTCTATGAACAAAACAAAACGTCTTTATCACATGTTTCTATAAATCACCATTGCAGAAACTTCTGATTTTACAACAAGTTTAAATTCCTTACTTTTTAATACTTACTCTAAACAAAACGGAATGTTAAATTACACGGGAAATAGCGAGAAAAGCTGGAGGATTTAGGTAGTTTTTTGACTCAGGATGTGACAAGTATCGAAGAAATCAGGAAGATAGTACTAGCAAAAGAATGATATGATGATGGGAGAGAGATATTAACTTTGAAGGAAGATTATTTGAAGAGATAAAAATATTTTGATGCGTTGACAACAGAAAAACAGACAAAGAGGAAAACACATGAGGAAGTTTTAAATACGATAGGAAAAGAGAGAAGCCTAATTAGAGCGATGAGCGAAGAGGCAGAAGAAATTTTCGGATCAAATGTTGAAATGAAGAGAAAAGGAACTGAATATTTTACATAACAGGATGATTACGAAAAGAGCCCGGGACGAGGGAGACAAGACTTTACACGCCATATGCCCGCCGAGAGGAAAAATACAAATCTCGACGTGAAAAATATGAATTTAAAGGTTACACAGTTTTATTATATTTACATCGAATAATATACATGCCGCGAACAATTACGTGAAAGTTTATTGACCTGTTCACATCACTAAAATACTGGTTCGTAGTCCGAAAAGCCACTGTGGATTTCTCTTTCGTTCTAAGCCACGCTGGAAGAGTTCGCGTGCCACTGGAAATCCACTTTATCGAATATGTATTTTTTTTTGTAACAGGGACATTCGTAAGACACCCGATCCTCGCTCGAGCCACTGCAGTGTTCACATCTCCCAGGCTTAACGTGGCGTCAGTATATCAAAGGCATTGTCGAACCTCTTCTTTGTCGGATCCTAGGAATGATGACGTACCATATGACAAGTCCAATTGCCACTATTAATACCAGCACCGCAAGTGTCACTGATGAAAAAAAAAGAGAAATCTTTGAGATTTAGTCCGACACAAAGATAAACAAAGACGTCCGTTGCTGAGCGGCAATGAAATATTTTCAGCTGTGAATAATCAGCAATCCCGTTTACAATAATACATTCTTCGGATGTCTCATTTGGCTATAGAAAGATTATTCTGTTTGGATGATAAGGAAGTAGCCTTCAGCAGCAATTCGACCATCTTCCTCTAATAAAACCAATTATTGTTAGAACGTTTAACCATCGGATAATAACAGGTGGCTACGTCTTATTTATAATTAAAACGCACATTTCATTTCTCACCTTTTTAAATATTTCTGACAAATATATTCTACGTTATTCTGGTTTTGTTTAAAAAAATGCTACGAATAAGTATATTTAGCAAAATCTTAACTTAGTTTCAGGAAACGGCATTATGAAATATCTAACAATAAATAAAAATATATCAACTTATTAAACGCGTATAAACTGAAAAAAATCTCGAGTTGAATTGTTGCTTGAATATGATTAACTACTATTTCGATTTTCCATAAAAATATTTTTTTCTTTAGAATTTGACCGCAAATATTACAAATAATTCACATGTCAATAGCTGAAAGTTCTGCCGTACCATTATGATAAAACTCCAAGACTTTATTTGAACGTCAGTATTGTAGCATAATTCGAAATTTATTAATAAAAATATATTTTTTTACTGTTAATATTTAGAGCCGCTTATGACTCGAAGGTTCGTATTTCAATCGTGAAAAAAATCGAGTTTCATCACATGGTAATATAAACATTTTGACTGGTTAAATAAATTTTATTTAACATGACATTCCGGTCACATTTTTTTTAAACGTCAAGAGTCGTAGGATACGCATCGTAAAAAACTTTGCAGCGGCCGAACGTCTTATTCTCATAATTAATTGATAGATTAGTTTCATAATGTATACTGCAGGACTTGAAATTCATTGGCGTCAAACGCCGTACTTACATAGAACAGCTTCTCCGGAGTTGTCAACGCATTTTTTACCAGGTGGTCCAGGTAGAAGCTTGTATCTGAGACCAAGCGGTGAATACTTAATGTATTTATTGGCGTCAGTATATTTACGAATGTGTTCGACTACAGCATCTCCTATCGTAATGCCTATAAATGGATAAATGGAATTAGATGAAGAAACAAGATGTGGAAAACCTTTTTCTATGAAATGATTGTAAATTCTGTTACGATGAAATTATCAATTGTCAAAAAGCAACGCATAAAAAATTGACAAACGTATCAGATACCTACTTAAGCCTCTCCTGAAATTGTAAATGCTTGGAAAAAAATTTCTATAATCGTATGAAATCCAAGCGAAATATTTTCATCAACTCGAACTTCCCGAGAATAATATTTATCAGCGAAACTTGGGCAGTGTTGATAAAAAGATTTTGCGTGATTTTTAAATTGTTTTTTTTGTGTTTTCCAATTTCATAAAAGTCAATCGTCGTCTGATAGTTTCTATTAAACGTCAGAATCATTGAAAATGAAATCCTAAAACAATACGTGTTTGCCCAATTGTGTTTGCCCGTTGTTATACTTAGAAAACATTAATCTGCTTCCCTTATATTTTGTTCATTGCCATTAATGGTTAAAAACTTTTTTTCTATACCTTTGGACAAACTGTACGGTTGTCTGAGAGACGGAAAGACCAATGGCTCCCAAACTTTTTCACGCCGCTAACCCTTCGCTCAAAATATTTTTGTGGCGAATCCCCTACTAAAAACATGCATTGCGCCTTTTTTATTTATTAAAGTTTATTTGTCATATGTTATTATTTAACCTAATGATGGCCCCTAGGATCGAATCCTCCTCTTCGCTATACTTAAATGAATAGCGCATTTCGTTGGAACAGGGTGAGCTATTATTTTCAACCTCCAATTTTTACAGTAATTCGACAAATAAAAGCATTTAAAAATATAATTTAAATATAACACAGCTTTAGCCATGTTAATTTCAATCTTTGGCTTTCTTTAAGAATAATTTCTTTTTCATACAAAACTTTCTAACCCGTTTCTAATAGGTAAGGATGTTAAGAGACTACAAAGCAGGAAAAGTTACGGGAAGAATAAGTAGAATAGGATAGTTAAAGTATACGACGGGTTAAAAAGAAATTATCGATTAAAACAAATTTAAAATCGAGTCAACAACACAACCAGAACATAACCAAAGTTGCCGCAAGGATGAAAATTAAATTCCGAAATATTTTAATTACTAAGATGTCAGTAAAGCTATATACCAAAGGTCTTAACAAAAAAATTACCAACAATGCCTCCTATAAAGTCATTAAGTTACCCGCAAAGTTAATGAAAAAAATACCAAAAACATAATTTTCCAATAAAAGTAATTATTTTAGAGAATTATTTTCCTCAGATTTTCCGGAGGGAAAATCAAAAAGAAAAACTGAAATAAATCGATTAGGTAGACATTAAAATTATAAGTTTTTGCTCGCTTGCAAATTAAGGAGTCAGAGAAATTATTAAAACGGGCTAAATGACATATGGTTAATATGAAATTCAATAAAGAATTATTAAAAAGGCATTCGATAAAGAAAACCATTATAACGCTTAATAATTATATTAATTTTGTGAAATTTAAACAATACACGGAAGCAAGGAAAGCGATTTTGATGAGCGATTGGCAACATGCATACCAGACTCCTTGGCAACCGAGTTGAAAACAAAACATTTCAAAGCTGTTTTTTTTTCTAATCGATACAGCATTTTAACATTTTTAGTAACGAATACAATGAGGGATAAGCGGTATAAAGTAAAAAAAATCGAAAAGATATACGGGGAAAACGCCACGTTCTTAGCGCAATACTCGCGGAAAAAGAGGCGAGATATGAAATCGTCGATAAGGTAAGAAATCGACCAAAAAAAAAAGTACAACGAGAGAGATAGAGAGATTAAAACAATAGACATCACTCCCATTGTCCTCCCTTCAAGGACAAATAACATACGTACATACATCGTCCTCGCATTTTAAAAATCAGAACTATCACGCCTCGCGTCATTAGGATTACATCACTAATAGATGGATAAAACATTTTCACAGAAAATAAATAATCGCTAATTTTTCTCGCATGCAACCCCTTCTCGGTTTATAAGAATTCTTCATGACGAAAATAAGAGAGTAAAAAACTACACGCGGTGAGCGCAACGCGATGAAGCCAGTCGTCCGGCTAAAGGAAGCGAAGAGAGAGAGAGAGAGGCCTTCTGTTTTACAGGCGGACATACAGAAAAGAAGGAATGAGAATGGAGAAAGAAAATTCTCCCTTATTTAATACTAATAATTAAATACTATCTTAATCGATATCCATTTATAGAATAGATGATAAGTTTACTAATCAGATTAGTAAACTTATCATCTATGCACTATTACATTTTTAACGACTTTTAGCGACATTTTCCCTGAGTTTAGCGACTTTTTCGCTTCTTTTCACAAATTTTTTGGCGGCATTTTCAAATTTAATTTGGCAACTACGGTAAAAACGACAAAATAATGCTTTTTAAAAAGACCTCGATGAATGCGAAAATTGTCGAAAAGTTTGCAGCCTTAGCCGAGATTTATTTTTGCAATATATATTTCTCCGATGGCCACAAAAAGGTTTACAAACGAAGAGGCCGCTTCGGTCACATAGCAGCCGTCATCCGTGGCGATTCGCCGAAAGTAGAGTTCTCCATGAAAAAAAAATCTATTAGTTGATGGAATGCGCGCATGGTTTACTCAATGATAATAAATACAGTTAATCACGTTTGTTTTTTCTGTAATTCCCGTCATATTTTAAATAATACCTGAAAGTTCTCCATTTAAAAAAATCTATTAGTTGATGGAATGCGCGCATGGTTTACTCAGTGATAATAAATATAGTTAATCAGGTTTGTTTTTTCTGTAATTCCCGTCATATTTTAAATAATACCAGAAAGTTCAATTTATTTACAGCCCTCTCTTCCTCTTACAATTACATTTTGCTGTAGACTCCAGCATCTCATTTACCTTCCATCGAACGTTTGCTGTCGGAAAAACTTAACTCCGCGGTTCTGGCATTCTGATCTCAGGCGTCCTCGTAGATTTACCAAAACAATTACATAAACATTTATTCGGTCACGTCCCTTGCATCCACCGCTCAAAGCATCTCCAGAATCTCCGTATTCCTAGCCGGCGCGTCATTTCCGACGCACGGATTAGAGATGTTAATTTCATTCGCTGGTGTCGTCCGTTTCCCCCTTTTCTCTCTGCGACTGTACACGTTTCTAGCGCTTCAATTTACACTCCTCCCTCGAAATGCGCGGCTTCGCTTTTCGTGTCTTTCGGTTCAGCGCACTTTTCTTTCGGTGATCCACCACGGCAATGGATTCGCTTTAACGCGGTTTTTAAGCAGTCTCCAAGAATTAAAAATCATACAATGATTCATTTCGACTCTTAAGAGTTAATAAGAAAGGATAAAAGATGCTACCCCCAATACAAATAATTTATAAAATTCACGGTGATTCGCTTAACCATGTGGAACTATTTCATGATGTACAAATAAAATATCAACTTCGTATTTTCTACTAGCAGAATTTCCCGTTGTATTTCAACGGATTTAGTGAAGCTACTACAGCACAACATACAAACTCTTTAAAATACCTATATAGTAGATACCTTTTAAATTACAATTTGATTTTCTTAACAATTAATCATATTTGCTCGTAACAATCCGTTTCCGAGCCTATTGCATTCAAATATAATGATAATTGTATTTCCTATCATATATATCACTTTCGCCGAATCCAGCTTCATTTCTTGTGTAATTATGCCTCGCTGAAATATTTACTTTTGTGTCTTGAAAAAGCAACGTACGGTTGTCCATGATTGAACACTGACTGGTAAATGTACACCAGATACGTGAGCCTATTTACCTTAATAAACATTATAATGTAGGATATAATTATTTTACTTTAAAAAAATGTAAGATTCCAGTATTCAATAGAGCAAAGAAGGTTCAATTATTTTCATCAATAAACGCTTCCTGAATAATAATCAGTATTTGTTTACCTTGCTATCCATAAACATCGATCGTTTCGTTGCTTAAACAAAAGTGCCAATCGAATAACGCTAAACTTTCGCCTATTTATAAGCTTCACTGAAGCTAATTGAATCGGAGGTAACAATGACGGCCGCCTTGGCAACGCCCGGAAAGAGTACGAAAAGTCCACAAAAATTCGAAACAAATAGCGTATTTCTGAAAACTTCGACCGTGTAACACGTAAACTTCGCAGGAATGAGATAGTATAGAGTTTTATTCGTCGAATAAAGCAAAAACGAAAAAAATCGGTCCATATTTACGTATTTTAATGCTTGAAAGAAGAATACCTTGCAAGTCAAGAAATGGATTCATACTTGTTATCTTATGGAAAAATGTTAATCCCCTATATTGGCAGCACTGATTAATCCCGGTGGACCAAACCTTGACCATTCACTAAGTTAGGATGTAATGAAGAATCGTACCAAATTTAGTTATTCTACCTTTTATCGTTTAGGAGGAGTTCTATGAAAAAACACAAACACACGCTTCAAAATATATTATAGACTATTTTAAATGGTGCTGGGAAAATGCAAAGTTGCTATTTTATTTGTTCTACAAGCAATTAAATTGTTGCGTGCTGAGCTCAAGTTTGCTCAAAACTTAGCCTCGTAATCCTACGGTCCGATTTTGCCTTACATGGCTTTTCCCCAAAAACTAGTGTAGAATGCCAAGCAATGGATGCCATTTTTAGGCACGTTTCGCTTCCAGCATGAGCGACTATTAGCTTCGGTCTGTCCGTCCGTACGTCCGCATGTTCGTTCTCGACTTCTACAGAACGGATTTTCACGTAATTTTATATTAAGGACTTACAGTCAAAGACAATAAGAAAATCATATAAATGAATCGCGGAAACCAATCAGGGGTACCACTTTACTGTTGACAAAAAATGAACTTTCCGTCATATCTCATAAATTATTGGTCATATCAAAATAGTTTTCAAATAAAATTTGTAGAACTAGTAATTCTTTTCCTATGCATTTTTATCGTAGCAGTAGCCGTTATCAATAACAATCAAACAAGAAAGTCTTAATTCGAGTTGAACTTAGAAAATTTCTTACATGGTTACTTCATCATTATTGCTAACATATAAACGTTTATATAATCACTAGTAGAAGTTCCCGTTGAATTTCAACGGATTTAGTGAATCTAAAACTTAGACCGTGGAACATGTAAACATCGTAAGAATATGATAATACACAGTTTTAACTTATTTCGATGAATGAAGGAAGAAAATCTTGCACTGTGAGAAATCGAAAATTACGTATAAACTTATGGAAAAATAATTATTGAATTACGCTCTCCCGTCCCTCAATTTTTTAATCGCCATATAGCCTATGTTACCCGCAGGGTAAAATTATATACCTATGCGAAGTTTCGTGATCGTGATGATATCTTCACAACGAAAACTGTAAGTAAAACCAGCAAGAACACAATAATCAACAGAAAATAGATGAACAAAGGAACCGAAATTAATTAATTTAACGAAAGACAAAAAAGCAAATAGAGAACGTTTAAGAATCACAGAATGAATATTTGTCAAAGCAAAATTGCACAGAGAAATTGAGAAACGATATTACGTTAAAATTTTTCCCATATAAATGCATTGGGCTCTCAACTTCGGCGGCAGTGGGAGTTATCGTGGTAGCTTATATAATTGGCATTGTCATAACACTGATAAAATCACGTATTTTTCTGATTTAAAACGCATTTTTACGCTAATTCGATCAGGATTCAGATTCTGTCTTCAATAAAAATAAACTTTGTTCTTTCCTTCATAGAACCATCTAAGTCTCAAGTTCGTGTCATGTATCTAAGTAATTTTAAAATTCAAATGAAAAATAAGCTGTACTCATCCCTATCTTATTCAAATGGAGAAAATGAAAAAAGAAAATATTTTAAATTAGACAGGTCAATCAAATCGGTATAAAAACCTGACTACACCACTTAACTCTTTATTCGGGTTAAAATGACACCTTCCTCTTGTTTCTACGTGCTGTATTTGCTGCGCTATAAAAAAACATACACACAAACACTTCTCTTTATAGATATGTATAGATGTATAGATAGATAGATAGAATATAGATTTCTTTCAAATACTCCAGTGCACGAAATGCGCCCATTTGTGATTCGCTCTACGCTTTCCTAACATATTTTACTTTGAAACTGTTATGCAGTGACGGGACATGGCGTTTTTGCGCCTAAGGCAAAGTTTCGAGGTTACACCGCCCTACTCTCCTATCTCCCACTATGCAACAGATAATTTCAGTTTATAAATAGCGGTTGATTTCCATTTACACAACAATAAATGAACCATTAAAAATTAGATTACGATCAAAACAGTAGTTATCTTGCCTTAAAAGATATAAATGCCACAACTACGCCGCCGTAACTATTATTTTTCTCAGTATCTGATTAAACTGAAAGAAATCTCTAATTGAATAGACGTTACTAAAAGATAAATTATTTTAATATCATTTTAAACTTTATTCAGTTTACAAAAACTACTCGCGTGTGTTGCTACATTATGATGGAAATTCATTAAAAAATACGTAATGTATATGTCGTCATATGGATAACAATGGGATAGTGTCAAATGATAACTAACAAAATGGGTCGCAGATTTCGCATCTGGAGGTTATGTTTGCGCTTAATAATTCAAGGTCTCAATTTCTGGATTGAGATTTTTAATTTAAGAATTTAAATACAAATATAAGATTGTCATTCAGCCTTGAGAGCATTGTACCCAAGGCGGCTGACTCGTTTTCCTTGACCTTGCCCCGTCACAGCTTTTACGCGTGATTTCGCACGGGAATGCTCTAATCAACCTAAAACGCCGTTTTTTTTATAGAACACTATTTGTAATGTGTTTATCTCTGATAAAAACCTCATAAAACGTAGTAATAGACCGTAAACAACTACGGCCATAGTGACATCACAACTTCATTCAGACTTCGTCGAAAGAAAAGAATGACACAAATTTTCCTTCCTAGGCATCAATTTGAATGCATACATTTATTAGATTTGAAATTTAAATATAATTAATGAATGTCAAATTTCAGTATTATAAGCAACGAATAAAAATAAAATATATTTTATAATAAAAATATTGATAGCACGAATAATAAATGAAAGTAAGACTATACTGTTTTTAATGACAAAAATGACGTCCAACCTTCTAGATAAAGTCTATTTTGCCAACTCTAGCCCTCATTAAAAAACTGTAATACTAATAACACCCATCACTTCATGAGGTCCTGATACCTCTCCTCCAGCATGTTAAGTTTAAAAAGATAAACTTCCTAAAATTCTCTAAAAATTATTTAAAAAATAAATCCTCTTTCAGCTTCACCATTTACGGATTGTGCGTGGTTCTCATAACTATAAATTTTAAAAGACGTTTACTTATGAGAACAATTTCTCGAGAAGTTTTCCACGCTATTTATCGAAAAAATGCACGTAGTTTTCGCTCTCGATGGACAGAACGTTAATTTTAATCTACTCAAATTGCACTTCCCTTTATCAAAAATAAGTTATTGCAACCTTGGAACAGCATGTCAAAAAATATATATTATAATATTATGAGGTTCGCAGACCAAATTGTCTTCAATACGCTCAGAATTGAGATTTAACGACGCTTTTTTTTCAGGGGTCACCAAAATTTTTGCCATAAGAGCCGCACTAAGCTTTATATACCAAATTATTGATGTTTCAAAGAGCAATTTTGAGAATTTTTCGATCGTGTAATGTGTCATACGCCTATAATAACAGCGCATTGCATCCAAGTATGTACTCGAAAGATACCGTTTAGATTTCATTTTATGACAAGTTACTTATACGCGTATCTTAAAGACATTGATGAGGTAAGGAGGGACCGGATGAAATCTAATGAGCATGCCGGATCTGACCCGCGGGCCGTAGACTGGGGACCCCCAGCTTTATTCGACCGCAGAAACTTAAGAAGAAATGTTTTCGAAATTTCTTGATTGAAGTACCACTTACCAAGATCTTCGGGAGACAGTGCATCGGCTAGATATGGTGACGTGAGCAGGTATTCCGGAACGGCAATCTTCAGAAGTATTTTTTCTTTTGATAAATCCAGTTTTTCCAAGTCCATTGCGGAATTCACTGTTCCAATTTCTTGTATTCTCTTTCCCTTTCCAGCCCAATATCCGTATTCCAAGTAAATTCCTGAAACACACAAGAGTTACTTGATTATTTACAAAATCATGCTTTTCTGGCAAAAGCTAATCTTATTTAAATTTATATTATTATTCTACAAGCCGACAAAAGTGTCGTATGTTCGTGTCTTGTATAAGAACATGTAGCATTCGTCTATTCCGCCAATTGCGCAACTGACAGTCTAATTCCGATTATCTGATCCAATTGGGACCTAGGGCGGTTCGGATTATCAAAAATCCGGATAATTAGACATTAAAAAAAGCCGTAAGATGATTTACCGTAAGTACGGTATTCCGTATTATAAAAATATACTTAAAAATTTTATTAATAGGTTAGTTACAAAATTACACCTGTATACATATACACACAAGGAGCTAGATAGCTTTAGTCACACGAGTAAAATCGTTTAAGAGGTCCAAACTGATACTTGCAGAAAGGCTTATTTCAAATTCATAATTACGACCATTAGAATTTGATTTCGAATTTGCTGTTATTCTTCTTTAAACATCGAGAAGTTCCGAATTCATTAATTTTTAATTCAAGAATAAGCAATTCAACATCACAAATTGAAAAAGTTAGAATTTACTTTCGGCGAATCGCCACTGAAGACGGCTGCTTAGTAACCTAAATGCGCATCTGGTTTTTTCATAACCATCTTATGATTATTGGAGATACTCGAGAAAACCACTTAATTTTTCGATTTTTGATACTTTAAATGCTTATTCTTGAATTTGTTTTCAGTTATAAGAAAAGCTCAGTAATTCTCTAGTGAATTAATCATGAATTTCGTTTGTATAAACATCCATCTGCAAATTCATGTAAAATCATAAAAATTTCGATTTTTGCAGAAAAAGTCGAGCGGATTTTTGTAAGAAAAGGGGAAGACCTAGGATGAATTTGGACGATGCAACGCTCC
This sequence comes from Uropetala carovei, assembly GCA_036926305.1. Taxonomy (NCBI): domain Eukaryota; kingdom Metazoa; phylum Arthropoda; class Insecta; order Odonata; family Petaluridae; genus Uropetala; species Uropetala carovei. The sequence goes on along the minus strand of JAXCHB010000244.1, from coordinate 2,008,003 downwards.
CATAAAAGAAATGGACGCTTCTTCTCGGAATGCGTATATCTATTAAAGCGCAGAGAGCTAAATCAAATAACAATACTTCAAGAAAAAACACTTTAAAAATATGTATCTACTTGACTCAGGTGTCTATCAATAACCACAACAAGTTTACAAAAAAGCCAGACGCGCATTTCGGCTACAAATCAGCCTTCTTCAGTGGTAATTTGCCGAAAGTAGATTCTAAAAGAATCTACTTTCTTGTTTTTATCTATTGGTATTTTCTACTTTTTATCTACTAGAGATACCAGAGACGAGTAGTTTTCAAATGCTTGTTCTTGATTTTTTCCAGCCGTAAGACGAACTCGATAATTCTCTGTTGAAACAAATAACATAGGTAAACTATTGCGAAATTAATGGCGGACTGCATGTCACATTAATGAGCCTCCACATTTTGTTGAACATCAAAAGAATACCACACAAATTGTGTATGCAAGCACACACACACATATATATAGAACTAATAAAAAATAAATTATAATATATACAATTTCTAAATATTAAAACGTTTTTCTTTGTTATCCCATGATCCCATCCTAACAGAAAAGTCTTCACTTTTCGGACTGATGGGGGTTTTGGGGCCTGCACTTAGGACAGATGTCATCCTAATGAAAAGTGTGGGACTTAAGATTTCTCCGGCAAGAAATACCAAGGTCCTTATGAATTCAAACTGGTACATACAAAACCACATATTGGGGTAGATTTTTTCATCCAAAGCGACATATTTCCTTGACAGGTCAGCTCCCCCTCCCGCTGGAAGTCTCCCATTTTTCCCCTTCACTGGAAGGAGCCAGTTTATCCATTCACAAAATTCGAGTTTCCTTACCGTCGGAGGAAAGAAGGTGTGAGCTGGTTTTCGCCTTGGCGGGTGAGGACGCCATATATATATCTGGGTTTCCTTCTTTTCAATCCCACTTTCGTTCGCAAATCATTTATCCCGAGTGATGTGCGGTCGTTGCACCCGAAAGACTGAAGGGCCAAACGGACGGCAAAAGAGGCGAGGAAAGCGTCCATTCAACCAGTGGCGGATTAAGATTCTCTAGAACAGGGTTTACCAAACTGTGTTCCGCGGAACCCTAGTGTTCCCCAGAAGCTAAACGGGGTTCCGTAATAGACAGAGAAATACGCTCTTCCTTCTCTTATTTACAGCAGAAAACATGAGCCTCACTTGTAAAATGTATACTGTAAGATACATAAGCTATGCAAATAAACATTACAATTATTTAAAAGTTAATTTTAATGGGATTTGGCTTATCACATCTTACAAATAGCTAGGGTTTCGCGAGAAAAAGATTTGAATATAAGGGTACCGTGGCTCCAAAAAGGTTGGGAACCCCTGCTCTAAAGCAGTGGTATTCAAAGTGTGGTACCAATACCCGAAGTTGTATGTATGTACCAGCAAAATCTTCGTATTCTTTTAGTTACCTCATATACCACAATACCTCAAATACAACTTTTAATCTAAAAATCGAAAAAATCTGGGCCAGGGTTCTGTTTTAACCCGGCAGAGCACACACCGGGTCTGTGGGACCCACTTGATTTAGTAATCGTGTTTACTGCAAGATGGTGGAAGCTGTAGAACTGTCGTTCCCTATACCTTTCCATCACTCCCTGCACTACATACATCTTACCTTAATATCAGTAGAATGTCTGTCGTTGTAGTGTACAGAACGCCATTTCATCATTCTGGGTCTCTCAGACACTATTTCGCACTTTGAGGTAAGAAAGCATTTTTAACAATTTCATCCATATTAGTTAGCGTATGAACTATCCTTCAAGTAAAATTAAGTGCAATAAAAAATACAACCACTGTAAAAATTTACAGCCCTGAAATTGACATGTTATGCATTGAAACATATATATTACACAGCCACACGTTAATTTGTGTCAGTATTATTTTAGTGTTTGTTAGTGTTTTTTCTTGTTTGAAGCTTTTTGTGTTTGGTACAGTGCTTTTCAGTGTGTTTACGTCACATCGTCACTAAAAATGATATTTAAAAAATGTAATTTGATATTGAAAACTGAAAACAGTATACAGAAAACATTAGAAAGGATGAATAAAGAATATCTGATTCCAAATAGATTTGATTGTATTTATTGGAGATATAATTTTTCATCTTTTGAGAGTTCCTGAAAATGATCAAGGAATAATTATAACTCAATAGGTTCTGCGCAGTGATTTTCTGTATACCTTGTATTTACTTGAGATGTATCTTTATAAGCAGTGAATCTTTTTATCACTTTTGTATAACCGTTTTTCAATAACCCTACATCGAGGAACGTATTTTTGCCATATTGCAATTAGAAAATGAAATGAAACATTGTTTATGTATCAGTATTGTGTGTGACACATAAAATGCATTCGACAGCAGTGCTATAGTGTCATATTACCATTAAAATAATGAAATATACTCTATAGATTAAGTTATCATAACTATTTTGCATGGGTCCCTCAGACCCGGTGCAAGCATTAACGTTCGAAATTGGGGTGCGAGCCCTGCCGGGTTAAGACCATAATGGGTGGCATAAACTGCTTGCACCCGGGCGGCAAATATTCCCAGCGAGGGCCTGGTTATAGGGGCTGTTTTTGAAAAGCATGGTTGTGTTTAGTTATGATTAAAAAAACAGCCCCTATAACAGAAAATTGCCACTAAACTCTTTTTATGTTAATTAAATCCGTCACACAGGACCGCCCTTCATTTTTTATGAGAAATTACGTTAGTTTAGAAATAAATGTGTACGTGCATATAAAATGTGAAAACCATGACATCTGTATTCGAGCTCTACTCCGTAGTTCGAATGTGCCGTCACTTTAACATTCCAAAAGATTCTATAAATACCTCTTAGACCTTTCGAAAACATTACCTTTCTAGTTTTAATAGATTTCTCAAAATGTCATTCAAAAGTTTTGAAGTAACCAAGGTGAGGACCTCTACCTGAAAATGTTAGAACTACCTTGAAAATTATAATATGCTGGAAGTAATAATTATTCATCGACCGCCACCATGTAAATAATTTTCATGGAGTTGAAATTTCTAAACATATACAAAAACAAAAATATATACATACTTTTATATTTTTCAACGCACATATTAATTTTTATTAGTAAGACATGTCTTATTTTCATTTACGTATGTTATTTATGTTTGGTCCATAGATGGCGAGAAAGATTAATTATTTGGCGGGCTCAAAAGTGGAAATAATGCGTGAAGCAAAAATTTGTCGTTTTTCGGATTCTAAATCTATTTTTAAGAAAATTCGATACTTATTCAAATTTCTCAACTGGAAAAATATTTTTTTAACATCAACACGTTCAAGTTCGGAACTAGTATCTTAATGATTTTAAAAATGTAAAAGAAAAATATTCTGCATTAAATAGAGAAAGTAAACTGTTCTGGGATCAAACCCATGCCTTTCGATGGATGACGACCTATTTAGAAGCTCCAAGGAAATGTGCCGAATACCTAACGAAAGATTCACCTAAATCGAACTGACCATTTTAGAGTTATTCACATTATTGGAAAACTCCTCTATTTTGAGTTACAATTTAAACAGGAAATTTTTCTCCCTATGATGAAAACTTTTATCAGAATGGCTTAAAAGCATCCTCTTTAAAAAATTATACAATCTTAGGTGCGACATTATTAAAACAATGCCACAAGTAATAAGACTTCAATTTCTCAGAACAGTAAATAAAGCATTATAAAATCAGTACACTTTTAATTATGACCCAAAGTCATCATATTTATGAGTAATATGGTCAATTCAGGTTGCCATCTCTGCCCCTGCATTAATAATTAAATGTTTCCCAGGAAATAGTTTTTTCGAATGCTTTTCAAATGCTACTGAAATTGAACAAATAAACAATCTTGGAGAATAAACAAATTAAAAACTTTTTACAAAGTTTTTAATTTGTTTATTTTCCAAGATGGGTAAATTCCACAAAATAATGCCTCAAATCATGGATTTTAAATAAACATTCCATTAACTTAAACTTTCTCTCTCCTTATGCATTATTTTATGAATATAAATGCAATTTTTTAAAATTTTGTAGTGACATGGCACAAGCTATCACTTAACAACAGCCTCCTAAATGTTCATAATTAATAAGTTTCTCCATAAAATTAATCTACATTGTTTAACCATACCTGATGTATGGAATATTTTGCCATTTGAACGTCCCAGAGATTCGACTGAGTCTTCCAGCAGTGAACGCAGATCTTTTTCATATATAGACACTGCATATATGCCTTGATCCCTTGTGCTGCCAAGAATTTGATGGACTTCCTCTTCTGTAATATTTTTTTCAGCTTCAATCTTCATTAATTTTTCTTCTGGATTCCAAATGGCAATTTCAATCTATCAAAATTGTAGAACCGCATGAAAAGAAATTTATATCATCTTTTACTTGAAAAGCTCAAAAGACTTGTAATATTTCTTTCACCAATTCAGTATAACTTACAATAATTCACATTAATGTTGATTTTTCATGTCATGAATTTGAGGAAATTTTAAGTTACTGAAAAATTATTTTTTAACATTAAGAATATGGAAGGAAGTAATATGAGAAAATCTGTAGCAAGTGAGATAGAAAATTAAATGCACCTTTGGAAACAAGAGATGGAAAAAACAACTACAATGTAGTTATTAAACTTAAATGTCCATGGTTTGTAATAAAAAATATATAATTGTAATTGAGATTTGTAATCTTATAAAACAATGCAATGCGTGGTTAAAATCTTTGTTAGTTCACCGAGTTCAAGTACAAAACTAAAGGCCAACAACTCACAGGAAAATGTTTATAATTCAACATTATTTTTTTAAAACTAGTTTGTGTACAAAAATTAAGTTTGTCCACAAAGGAGGACTGTCCCAGATCATTCAAAAATTGTAAAAATTTTTACATGCTGGGAAATGTGGAAACAAGTGAAAAAATCTGCTATGACCGAGAATCAAACCTGTGTCTTCTACTTGCCAGGCAGATATTCTACCACCGAACTACCATGGCAGACAAATTCTCCCGTTCCAGAATGGGAATATTTTCTTAGGTTGGCCCCGGGGTAGCTATGCTAGTATCAACTAATCCCAATGGATGTCCTCAATGAGATACATCGAGGAAAACCCATACCCTCTCAAAATGGTGAGAATGCCTAGGTTATACATTTTATGAGTTAGCCATATTCACATGGAATGATATATAAATCTACATTTTTCTCACCAGTTGTAATAAAATAATTACATAAATAGATTCTGTAAAATTTATTATGAATTTTTTAATGTCATACTAGGGGCTCCTCCTCTATGCATGACACGTTAACCCCATGCCTCGTTCCATGAGGCAACTTTGTCCACCACCCATGTGCTCTCCTGAAACTCCTCCTTTCAGCATATATTTAAGGAAGAAAATTATAACTGGCCACATTTTTGTACTTTCTCATAGTAGATGATATGTTACATATCATACTCATTTCTCTGCCAATTAAGAGCTTGCATCTCAGACCTTTAATATGAGAAATGCTGATGCAAACATTCCCAAGTAGTTGGTCACAACAGAATTTTTAATACACATGCTGATAGACACTTTGAAGGGAGAGTGAGAAGGAGAGAGTAATGAAGAACGGAAGGGAGAATGGGAAAGAGGAAGAGAGAGGAGGAGAATAGGAGGGAGAGATGGAGAAGAATGGTATTGAGGAAGAGAGAGAGAGTTGGAAGTGTCTTAATTTTAATTTGATAAATTATTCAATTTTTTTAATAGAAGATTTTGTCAATAAGAAATTAACTAAAATTAACTAATTGGCCATTGGAGGGTAGAGTTGGTTCGAAAAGAAGTCATTTTGTAAAGTAAAATAAAAATATGTTTTTTACGAGATATTTTTGTTTGACTAGTAAACTGAAATTATATTTGCTCACACCAGTATATGCATGTGAACATCTTTAATTGAGATTTTTGAAGCCATTCAAGTCAGAGGACATTGATTATTAAAGTGTGCGTGTCATGGAAATAGCTAATTTTGGAGCTCAAGAAATGGAGTTTTAGGAAAAACTGTTACTTACATTATTATTGTTTTGAACTGCTTCTAGCATAGCATCAGCGACTAAGTCTCCAAAAACATTTTCCTTGGATATTTCATTTTCCTCAAGTGCAATTTTAGAACGAGCCAGTGGAGCTTCTTTCTTTGTAATCAGATTTTCTTGTCCTTTTTTCTCAATTTTTAAAATGTTATCATCATCTAAAATATGAAATTACAATGTAAATTTTTATTGCAGAGAGTTTTCATTACAACAATCACTTGATTACAGTCAAAATGAGGCAGAATTTGATTTTCTGAGAATAATAATTTTCTCGTAAAAACACTTCTTTGAATGGGAAATGTGGAGACAGGTGAAAAAAACTGCCATGACCCGGAATCGAACCTGGCTCTTCCACTTGCCGGACAGATATTCTACCACTGAACCCAGGTTCGATTCACGATCATAGCAGATTTTTTCACCTGTTTCCACATCTCCCATCATCAGAGCTTATGCCTGTCGCATAAGAATCTTCGGATCAACCATTCCCATCATTTATAACTTTGAATATTTTTGATAAAAAATAGAATACAGCAATCCCTCGCCAACCGTGGTTTTTCCAACCGCAGTTTTGAGTATACGAGGTTTGAGGTGCATATTTTCATTTTTTTTCGAAATTGTTTTTCTTAAGTCTGACTTATGTAATCTTGACGTATTTTAACTAAGAACACATAAGTAATTTAGTAGTTTTGCAATCTTATTACATATACGTACATAGTTTTTCATGTCATCAGATATGGCAGAGCCAGAGAAGTATTGGTGCTTAGTTTTCATTTTTGGTTCGTCTCTGCATACTGACCTCACATTTGATCCCTAATCTGAATTTCTGATTGATTATGCTTATTCAGAAAGACTTTTTTATATACAAATGCTATCTATAATGATGATGATAATGACGTGATATCTTTTTCTATGGTGATATGCATAAAAATGAAACGTCAAATGAAGTAACATTTCATTTCTGTCAAAGCAAAAGCGATTCATAAAAATGAAAAGAGATGCTTTAGGAGAGAACATCTAAAATGATAGCATGGGCGAATACAATGGATCTAAAAAATCGTTGATAGAAATTTATGATGATATATCGATATTTGTAAAGTATCAATGACAAAGCAGATTGTTGAATAAAAGGTTAACAATAGCAAATAGATATAATACTTAAGCGATGGTTGAGGAAATATTTCATAAATATGACCAGAAGTCAATTTTTAGGGTGAAGAGGGTTGTGAACCCATCAATATTGAGCTGAAACAGAACATGATTTGGTAGGTGACACTGAAATCGCCGGAACAACTTATTAGATCAGGAAGATGATATCATTGAAAAGAAATGAAGTTTTCGAAAGACATCTGGCTTGTTTTGGAAGTAGATGCCTTCTAGAACTTTTATTTCGAAAGATGAGAAAGCTGCCCCGAGATTCAAAGCAGCCAAGGACAGATTGACTCTTCTCCTTTGCAGCAACGCTTCTGGAGATTGCTTATCAAGCCAATGCTTGTGTATGGGTCGCTTAACCCCCATATGCTAAAGGGCAAGAATAAGGACCATCTCCCTGTCTTTTGGAGGTCTAACTGCAAGGCATGGGTTACTGCAGACTTATTCACAGACTGGTTCAACAACTGTTTTGTCCCCGAGGTTGAGCGATATTTTTCGAGAAAATAACTACAATTTAAGGCGCACCCGGTCATCCTGAGACACTCCAATTCGCTCATCTAAACATTGAGGTTATGTTTCTTCCTCCCAACACAACATCACTTCTTCAGCCCATGAAGAGTTATTATATTCACTGTACTTTTAAACACATCTTGGATGCCATGGACAGGAACTCAACACTAACACTGCCACAGTGTTGGAAAAACTACAACATTGTGGACTGCATAAGCATTATGAAAGATTCGATTGAAGAGATAAAGCCATCTACGTTGAACGCCTGTTGGAGAAAAATTTGGAAGGACGCAGTGAAGGACTTCAAGGACATTCCTCCGTTGGCTGTTGAGGTGCAGCGCATTTTAGAGGTAGCAAGACGTTTGGGAGGTGAGGGGCTCACCGACATGCAGCCTAATGATGTTGAGGAGCTCCTTCAGTCCCAGGCCAAGGAGTTAACAGAAGGGGACCTTGAAGAAATTGCTATTCAATCTTCCAGTAGTGATGAGAAGGAGGACGATGCTTTTATAGAGAAATAAATTTTGACTCTCAATAACCTTAGCAAGGGAATGCTGATGGCATTTAACCTTACTGACCATTTTATAGAAATTGATCCAGTTACAGAGCGTAGCTTAAACTTTAAGCGAGGGCTGGAAGAATTGTTGAGGTCCTATAAGGAGGTGCAGAGGGATTTGAGAAGTAAAATGACCCAATCATCCATTCTGAGTTTTTCTGAGAACAAAACTACCACTGATGCTCAAGCTAACCAAGATATTGTCGTACTAAAAGAAGACACAAAATAGAAGGATATTCTACTTTTTTGGAGATAAGTAAATCTTGTTCTATCACCTTGTTCTTAAATTTTTTTCCTATTGTTTTGTCAACCTTACAATCGGTTTTAATAATTTTATCGCAGATTAAACAGAAAATAAAGTTTATTTTGTTTTTTATACACACATTTAATGCCATTTTTATTGTTATTCCCCTAACCCTTTAATTTCTATGGAACTTTGGTCTTGCCAACTGCGGCACTTTTCAGGAACGTAACCCCCACGGTAGGTGAGGGATTACTGTATATTAATACACAAAACATAAGCATTACTATTAGTACGTTGGGCTACACCACCCTTACCATGTAAAAACAACCATTAAATATACAGCCATTGCCTTTTTGTTGGCTGTTTTTTAAATTTAGTAATATCTGAGAAAACAAATTTGAAAACTAATTGATTTTTCATGGGTTATACACATATGAAACATAACTTTCTTGAAAATCCATGCAATATTCGAGATGTTACTGCAGTGAAAATGGTGTGTCTACTGTAACAACTAAAATTTTCTAAATGTTTAGCTGCAAGGACTGAGTCAAACAGAATTTCAAATTAATCAAATTTCTTTTCTAAACCAATGGAGTACTCATATAATCAATTTAACTCAAATTCTGTTCTTGAAAATTAAGGTAGAAATATATGGAAACTACCAAAATTAGTCGAAGCTTACCGGAAAGACATTTTCTGATAAAAAATTCAATTTATGTGAAAAATCAAATGGACTTTATCGTAATTTTGAAAAGAAATGGCAAATTGTAACTTTTTCTACTTCATTACATCAAACTGAATTACAAACACACATTGAATAGGAAGGCTAGCAAATAAAGCAACAAAATATTTTTTAAACATCATTCAACTTGATGTTTATTATTGATAAAACCTACATTTTACCATACAATAGCATCATCAGGTCTTTAAAGTTTATATTGCATCAGCATTTTATAGAAATTTTTAAAAATTATATTTACATAAAAAATGTCTATAATTGTAATATTAAATCATTTAGGAAAATATTATGTAAATTCACTAAGAACTTCTTACCAATTTTATCTGTTGACATGTAATCATAGGCCATCGGATTAACTGATTTAATACCACCATTTGAGTTTAATGTAAGAGATAATTTACCCAATAGGTGATGAGTTTCATTGATTCCTGGAGCCTTAGTACTTACTATCCAACAAGTATCTTGAGTGAGTTCTTCATAATAAATGGAATTTACATGGTCTGAAACTTTGTAATGGAAAGAATATTAAAGATATTTATTTCAAATGTTTGATAGACATCATATATCTTCTTATAACTCCACAGATATAAAAGCAAATAATGTCTCTGAATATGACGTCAGTTTCAAATTAAATTAAATTTCAAAACTAGTTCAATATTGCCAAAACAATTTAAAACTTTATAATCTCCTTAGGCTTAGTCATTCAGACTATGCAATGAAAATTTAACTGGTTAATTTTTACTTAATGTTAACGTATTTATTTTGTTAAAAAATAGAATTATATGAGAAATATGCTCAATATTCACACATTCCTATGCAATTTAAACTTGTAGTATTCAAGTATCTGAGAAATTTAGTGATGCTAAATCACATTATTTTCGTTACATACAGCAGGAGTCGGCAACTTTTTCCACACGGTGGGCCACATTCACAATTATGATTGCTTCAGGGGGCGGCATTAAAAGCCAAGATAACCTCGGCTGGCCAGACGAATGAACAATCAGAAGTTATCTAGAGTTTCTGTGGTCTCAAATAAATGAAAATCAAATCTATATAATTTATTAGCGTTACAACTTCACCAGAAAGGTTTTGAGGGCATCATTTTGCAGAAAAATATAAAAATAACTATGTGAAAATTTTCTGATCACTTTTTAATTACTGCTTCATGGGTCACGTAAAGTGCTCTCGGGACCTGCATGTGGCCCACGGGCCTTAGGTTGCTGGCCCCTGACATACCGTATAACCTCTCAAGGTTGGGGAAAGTTTCCATGATCTGGTCATTTCCAAAAACCAGCAACTTCCCAGTATTAAGGATGTTGGATTTGTAAAGTTTTACAATGAGTCTAATCAAATTACTAGCATAGATTTATACATTATATTTGTCTGGGATGATTAACCATTTACATGCTGTCATATAACTAGATATTTTCTATTCTAATTCATGTAAAGCCAAGATTTTGTACTTTACCAATAGATTCATCGTTGCTGCTAAATATGACAATGCTTATTCCATCAATCCTTCCAATTTCTCTGGCAACTTCAATACTTCCAACATAACCTAGAATTTAGCATAAAATAAAATATTGTTCAGTCCAGTTTAAATAAAAGTGGTATCACATTTTCCCATTAGCTAATCTAATGGTTAAAAGAAAGGTTATATACAATCATGCATTCTGAAATGTCTTTGCATTAAAAAAACTGTTTATAACACAGTACTTAATGGGAATTGGTTTATGATAGCCCATAGTTTAGTTTATTTTTAAATTAAATAAACAAAAATGTATATATACACATTAATATTGTTGAAATGATGTTAGTCAATTAATATTTGCTTAATATCAATAATTATAAAAAAATAAATATACAATAAATTATACAATGTTAAAGAAAAATTTTGAAATCAACCAGAAGTGGTATTAAATGCATCAGAGGAATCACTAACATCTTCTTTCTTTAAAGAATCAAATAAAGAAAGGACTTCATTGCAAATAACTACCTGACCAAGAGACATGCATTCATCAGAACGTTCATAATCACTCTACAACAGTAGCAATTTCTCCATTTTTACTTTCTCATATATGAAGTACATTGAGAAAGTATTGTAATCGCGAAAAAATTCGATCTCGAGATTTTGATGGGAATATACGTTTTATGTGTACCTGAATCCGAAAAAGTGGTTTTCGCAATGTAGTCTGTTTGTTCCTAAATGGTTGAGCGAAAATGAACGAAATCTCGTATTTAGGCATTTTAACATACAGAATAGAAGCTATGAAGAAATGGTTGACATTGCACAATAATTAAGGGAAGTTTATTCTACACATTTTTAACAACAATTTGATTTTCTCAAAAACAGATCTAACGATTTTGAAAAAATTTCATACAGTTACTTGAGTTTACATGTGTAATAATATTACATACTAGTTCATATTTCTCAAAAAATGAATATATGGCTAGTTTATTCTTGGGCAACTTTAATAACAACTGGATTTTCTAAAAAAAACGGCTGATACGATTTTCATCAAATTTTGTATAGTTATTTAAGTTGATGTTTATAATGATTCTACATAGTTCATATTTTTCAAAAGATAACTAAACGATGCATTAGTATACAGGGCCGGCTCAACAATACAAGCAGACCAAGCGACCGCTTGAGGCGCCGAATTTTTAGAGGTGCCAAATTTTCCTGTCAAACATTTTTTGGAAAAATACTTTATTTCTTCCATCGATATGTTTAGTGTTTTCAGCTGGCGAATATATGTGAAAATGTGACTTTAAATGAATGTTCAGGGGCCATAACTGGGCTCTACTCTGAATGGTAAAATGGTATTTCTGAAAGCAGCTTCTGAGAATACTACCGAATACAGATGGCTGTATGTGGTTTTTCCAACATTTTTATTGCTTTATTACATGCAGAGGGTCTTTGCCAATCGGATGAAAGCAGTTCTCACCGCCCCTAATATTTATAGCTGATCCCCTCTGTGATTTGCCGCCCCTGAGGGATTCTGTCCGGGTGTTTAGCACCCCTTGCACCAAAGGTAGTCGCAAGCCTGAAGAGAGAAGCGTTCCCTTAGGTTGGAGGGGAGTGGGGGAGAATTATTATGAAAGGTCATGCCTCCAAAGGAAACTCGGCATCGCCCCCGCCATAATAGCCTGCTGCAGTCTCAGATGTCGGCCAGCGGGAGACATTTGCAAGGGTGCCCAAGAGCAAGGAAGTCTTTAGAAAGTCCGAGGAGGATACGGGATACCCCGAGACCGTCCTCCTGCAGTTCCTCTTTGTTTCCATGTACATTCATTCTAGCACGTTCAAAATTCTCGGTTTATTGGTTGCGGCTCTTGTTTGAGGACAAAATATGTATATTTTGGGTTTCTTTTACTGCTTCTTAGTACACTGTGTTAGGTCGCACTGAGGATGGGGTACATATTCTCACAACACTGTTTTCTACCCCTTCTTCAAAATTTCCTCCTCCCTCGCATTTCACATCGGTGACATTGAAAAAGAGCAGTTTGTCAGCATTAGTTCTAATATATCAATCGTTGTGGAAACATCAGTCGAGTGGTGTGAGTCTTTTAGTGTTTGAAGAATCTGTTATCAAGTTATAGCAGGTTAGTTTTCCTTGGGAATAATTGATATGGTTTTTTCTTTGCTCAAGTAGTGATGCCAATATTTAGTGTATATTATTTATTGGTAGAAGCAGGTTTTTGACCTGAGAGTTGGAGCTATACCTAGTCTACGATCAATAGAGATCTTCTAAACCAGGAAGTTAGTATATATTTTTATTCGATCTTTTTATATATCTTTCACTTTGTATGGTTAAATTATTTTTTAGTTTCATCCAAATAAGTTTGTTACTATTATACTCTTTCTTGAACCAACCTTTGCTAAGATGTTTAGTGTAGAGGTTTTCCTCTTTAAAATTTGAAATAATTAACTCTAACATTGGGCAATTTTATTTTCTTTTAAGAAATTCATCCTGAAGGTCGTTTTAATTTTTCAATTTTAAATTGCTAACAAATTCGTAAGTTGCTCCTGTTAACAAAAGTTGTCCTTGACTTGTTGTAATGATTCCAAGTAATAGACAGTGTTCATCTTGTTCTTGAAGTTCATAATCAGTCATAAAGTTGGAGTCTCATTTACTCACAATATAGCTTTCTTTTCATTCCAACCCATATTTTTTTAATCATTTTTTTCGAAATGTCTTTCCAAGATCACTTCCAAGATAAGGTTTTGATTCCATTCGTTTCATCATTTCTTTTTTCCCTGCATCCTTCCAAGTGCATTTCGCAATCAAGAATCAGTTTCCTCCTTTCTATTTCATGCTAAGGGCAATTCATACCATTACCTTTAGATAAGTTCGTCACTGCCTTTATTCATGCGTTTAGCAACACGTGCTTGTCTATGAATAAGGAAATGTGTCGAATTTGCATTTTTTATGCATTCTTTATGAAACTTACTGCAGTTTTCCAACCAATGATTGAGCCCCATCTGTGCATACATCAATGCAATAGTTCCAATCAATCTCATTTTCATTGAAATAAGTACGGCACAATTTATAATTTCTTTGTGACATTTAAAATTTATTTTTCTGTGAATAAAGTCTTGTTTTTTTATTAAACTGTTTAATCATAAAAATATACAAAGCATCAAAATAATTATATCCTATTAAAATAATAAACTACCGAATTTTAATGCAAAATTTATGTATCGATGGGGCGCCATGATTGAAATCTGCTTGGGGCGACAAAATGTCCCGAGCCAGCCCCGTTAGTATATGAGAAAGTTTGTACTATGTATATTGTACCGATTTTTTCTAACAAGTTACTGTGTCATTGTATGAGTTTCTTCACAGTTGCTGCAGCGGCTGATTCAACTGATTTTTATTTTGTCTTTATTTAACAGAACTGTACAAACTGTAGAAGTTATGAAGTTAAATTTAGGTGCAATATCCCTCTGACATTCACCTATTTTGATACTTAAAGCCTTTCCTCAAGATTTATGCTTTTCATAGCTAATTTGAGATTATTTACTGGACTTTTATTGCCTTGGCTCCATTTTCTCTTTTCTGCCATGATATATTTAATTATTAATACTAATAATAGCCCACATCTGTACATCCATTGATTTGTTGTTCCGTTAGTCTGTTGGTTGGTCACACATCTGGTGGTGAATTACGGTTTAATGCAAATAACTTGAAAAAGAATCGTGATAGAAACTCTAAATTCAGCAGGAATGCTCAATTTACATATTTTAAGGTGATGAACAAAAAAATCACTAAAAATGTCTTGGATTTGACTCCAAGGAGGACATTTCCATTCCCGATAAAATACATAAAAATCGACGTGCAGGCTCTAATTCTTTTTTACATGAAAATTAGAAATAATTAACCGACGAGCTTCGGATCTGAACCATTTTGAAGAAAAAAATTACAAAGTTTCTTATTCTGTTCATTTTTTCCACCTGCGGCTCAAAATCGCTCATGTTAAACATTTAATTCACAGAGTTTGGAAAAATCTTGCCATTTTAACTGGATGATGTTGCCTTTCCTACCAATTACATTGTTACACCTCGAAATCCTATTGTTATTTCAATCCTTATGAGTGTAAGCATGCTTTGAATGTTAGAGGGAGGGAGGGAGGGAGAGGGGAGAGAGGGAGGGAAAGAGAGGAAGGGGGGAGAGGAAGGCAGGGAGAGGAAAGGAGGGAGAGAAAGGGAGGGAGAGAGAGAGGAAGGGAGAGAGAGGGAGATAGATAAATGTCTTTATTTTCAGGGTGTAATTGAGACAATAAGGTCCCCTCTTCCATTTAACCCTTGAGAGGGAGGGAGAGAGAGGGAGGGAGAGGGGGGGAGGAGGGAGAGAGGCAACTATTTTAAGTTTAACTAAAGATAGCCCGTCATATTGACATGCTTTTATACTAGTTTTTCTCATATTTACTGTTAGATATTTATTTTGGACTATAAATGAGGCAAAATAACTCTGGTTCATAATAACTGAACTGATTTTGCCAAAACTGAAGACCTCAGATAATGTTTGACCAGCACAAAAGTAAACAGAAACATGAAACAAAACCTGCAAAATTGAACGAGACACACTGTATTTTAATATTATAGTACAGTAAAGCATTTATTTTTTTTATTTTATGGTCCAAGATTCCAAGTGTGCTATATCAAAATTGCACTAAACAAGGCATGACTGTATGTAATATGAATTACCTGAATTTGTAAATTTTAAAGAATCACACAAAGACAAAGTGTAATAAAGATTAACATGCTGTTTTACATTAAAATTAATTATTCTTAAAGTTTATACTGTTCTTATTTCATAATAGAGTCATATAAAAAAAATAACTTACCAATGGCAATAAAAATATTTTTAACTTTGTCTTGAGACTTCTTTTTCTGGATTACTTCATGAATAGAATCAACTATACCCGTGATGTTTATTCCATTAGTATTCAACTCCTATAAAATTTGTAAAATGATTTGAAAAGAAAATGTTAATTGCTGTTGTTAACCTATCTAATATCCCAGTCTTATTTCCTTCACTCTATGAAGCACAAAAATCTTTGCATATGACAGGAATATGATTTTAAATATAAACTATCACTAAAACATATATGTAAGCAGAGGATGTGATCCAAAGACTGACAGTACTAGAAACAATTGATAATTGCCATAGACTTTAAATAAAATTGATTATTTAGTTACTTAGGTGAATAGATATTCAAACTATGTACCTATATTAAATTTTTTTTTAAATAAAAAGTTCTTCAGATTATATTCATCCATTTTTAGAGAAAAACATTTGTCAAAATAATTCGCAATATAGAATTATATTATTTGAACTCTTACTCCTTTGGCCTTGTCCATAAATCCAATTATTGTAACGTTTAAATTATCACCAACTTTGAATGTCCGGAATTTTTGAAGGCCTTCTGCAAATGACGTAATATTGCTATCAACTTCTAAATTTGATGTGACAAGGTTTTCCTTTAATTTGGATGTAAAGTATGATCCCATCACTTCCCCATACTGAAGCACTTCTGACCCAAGAGCCTGTGAATTTAATAAAAGTCAAAATGGTTAACTCTGCCTCTGAATGATATTTTGGATTGAAGTTTTATTTGATAATTTTTTTAGATATTTTTGAGATTTCTAAATACCAAATGTATTTAAACCAAATAATTTGGGCACCCAGAGTTTTAAGGATGATTTTATTGAGAAAAATTTAAAATGTAAAAGTACTTTCAACTATATTAAGAACATTTATCCAATAATATCCTTTGTATAAACAAATTTTTACTGTACCTATAACCAAGCCAAATGAATAACATAGGACATCTTTAAAGAGATTACAATATAGCTATTTTAATGTGTGTAAAAATAAAAATGTGACCATAATGACACATTCATAAATAACTTGTAATAAATTAACATGCATTTGAAGATTTCCAAAGCTGAAATTGTCCAATGAAGTGCTACAAAATATGGCATGGCGATTTTCAAAGTTACCAGAGCAATTGATATAGTGGTAAATATAGTACATGCAAGATTAATATCTTTTATATATAAATTTAAATGCAGAGAGAGTTGAGAAAATGAACTGATCAAGAGTAACAGAGCATTAAATGCAAAGATATAATCCCTAATCAAAAAGTTTAAATATTTTTAATAGTTTTTAAACAGACTAATTATTTATTTTTATTCATACTAGAGTCCTTTTTACATTTTTTATTGACAAAACATAACTTTTTTAATCAAGAAACAAAATTGTACCAAAACCAAATAGTTTTCACTATTTGACATTCACTTTGCCAGCAGAGACATTCACTTCTAGTTTTATTATCTCAAGTTTTAAACTCTCAACACGTTAAGAAATGCTGTGCATTTCATGAAGCACTACCATCTTCATTTGTGGAGTGCATTTTAACAAAAAATGTTGAAGTGATAACTCTCCTAGGAGCTTAAATAAAGTGATACAGTTTGTAAAATCAATTTTATCTGACATGATCACAGTATTAGAATAAAAATGTCATTTGTTATGGATACTTACAATTGCAGAGAAATTCAGAGATTTCAACGCTTCCACAGCAGGTGCAAATTTTAACAGATCAAACCAATTGTTATAGTGTGAGTGAAGAGTGTTTCCTGCATTGAGAAGTAGGCTATTAGAAGTTACAGCAGAAGTAGCAAAGCCCGCTAGAGAATGTATACTAGATGAGTCTTCAGAGTCTTCATTAAAGTTTTCTACACTAGATTTTGTTGTAGGAAGTGTTTCACTAGGTGTTGTTGGAGAAACTGAAGTAATTTCCGGCACTGAATTAAGTTCCACCAATTTATTTACCAGTCGTGCCAATCCTGCCTTACATTTTTCTTCTAGACTATCTACAAAGCATTGGAACAAAAAACATATAATCTCGTTAAAATACTTATCGGCATTTAAAATTAATTATTTATAATAATGTCAATAATGGTTTTACAATCTATATAAATATTTTCAAGAAAGTGTTTGTGTGTTTGTGCATTTATAGCGCAACAACTACAAAATGTAGAAGCAAGAAGAAGGCACCATTTTAACCGTAATATAAAGTTAAGCAAAATGGGAGGGTTTTTAAAGTGATTTGAACTACATTTTTTATATAAAAATGTTTTTCTCTTTTAATTTCTTCCATTTAAATAACATGGGAATGAGTGTATTGTTGGATTAACAATTTATGTGACTACCATTATAAACAATAAGTAATATTAACTAAAAGAAATAATATATACCTAATATAAATTAAAGAAATAATATATACCTAATATAAACTAAAAGAAATAATATATACCTAATATAAATTAAAGTAGTGAAGAAAAAAACACAGTGTTGCATAGAGTTCTCCAAAGCAAACTGTTTTTAAAACTACGTAACTTAAATAATTAGATGTAGATTTTCCACAAATTGTGATTTTCAAACCTTTGAAGATATCGTCACAAAACTTCGCAGAGGTAAATAATTTTATCCTGCAGATAACATGGGCTATATGGTGATAAAAATTGGGGGGTGCTTCATTCAATAATTATCATCCCATAAGTTTACACGTAATTTTCAATTTTTCAGAGTGCAAGATTTTCTTCTTTCATTCATCTAAATAGATAACTGCAAACAGATTTTCTTCATTTTTGCTTTATTTGACGGTTAAAACTGTGTACTATTTTATTCTTATGATGTTTACATGTTACACAGTCAAAGTTTTAGATTCACTAAATCCGTTGAAATTCAACGGGCAGTTCTGCTAGTTTTAAATATTTCATTTATTGATGCATAAGCAAAATTATTATGGCATATTTAAATTTAAAAATCAAGATGATAAATATATACAAATGCAAGTATCTTTATGTTTTAAGGCTGTATAATGTCTTAACCAGGGCATCAAACCGAAATTTTTTCTGCTTCGGTTTTCAGTCCTCTCTGTACAAAATGCAAAATTCTGGCTCAGTTCCGGTTTTGCTCCAATAATCATCACTTTACTGGTTCAAACCAGTTTTCATTGTTGCTATCTTAAATTTTGGTTAGATTTATATAAATTTAATCTTAATCTATGGAATTTTTAATTAAACCAAGTATATATTTTAAAGACAATGTTTATATTAGTTTCAGAAGACGTATCATTTAATAAATTCTTATGGTAATACATTTGACATTTTAAAACAACCTCGTTGAAGACTAGGAATGATATTTTTGATTTCATATAATTCTATAAATCATGTCATCATGAAACACATTGTAGATAATAAATGATGCTGAAACTGTACAATGAAAACATTTAATTTATGAAATCTGAACAATATTCTGTTGCCTTTACCAAGAAACATTCTTTAAAAACTGAGAAAATTTGCGAATCCAGACTGAAGACTTTTAGAAATTTGTTAATGCAATTTAAGAATTCTTAAAGAAATTATGTCAATGAAATAATTAGAGCTAGGGTTCACCAAACGTTTTATTGAAAGGACCACATGAGGCTTTGCGTACGACAGCACGGGCCACTTAAGACTTTTCAAATGACTTATCGAGACGTGAAAATGTCAAAGAGCAAGTTTCAACCACCCAACTTCACCGTTAAAAATTATTTCGAGTGGGGAGGGAAAGGGGAGAGTGACCAAGAAAGGAGGAAAGTTTCAGAGGTCTACCTAAAACGAAGTTGACGATTGATGCCTTGAGCACCCCTACCATAAATGATACTTAATGAAAATTGCTGTTGGTGAATACACAAAACTTAAAGAAATATATGAGGTAAGGCAGGCCAGATTAAACCACTGCGTGAGCCAGATGTGGCCTGCGGGCCGTAATTTGGGGACCCCTGTTCTAGTACATTAAGTTGTATCATTTTATATCACTGTAATAAACATTCTCTTGCAATAAAAATAAAATACATATATATTGAGAAATTACACTCACCTATTCAGCACTTGATGAACAGCCTTACCTCAAATTCTGACTAAAATGTGTTTTAGCAGTTAGTCAAAAATGCATCTCTCTAAAGGCTTAGTAGCACGTTCTCAAGACAACCATTGGCCCTTAAGGTTAATCGGACTTGTTCGGTGTAGAAGAATGAGTTTTTGAAAAAGGTGCCATATTTGAGCGTAAGGAAAAAACCTTCTTTCATTCCCACTTTTTGTGCAACCCAATAAAAATGAAATAAATAAATAACAGTTTTTGGTTCAGATTCAAATTAAATAATTTTTCGGTTCTGGTTCAGTTTCATTCCAACTAAAAATATCGGTTTTTTAGGTTTTGGTTTTTTGTTCGGTTCCGGTTCGATGCCCTGGTTTTAACTAAGGATAAATAGTCTAGTATAGTCTACAGAGAACCAGCCCAGTCAAATTAAAGATGTATCCACCTCTATTTTTTTTATCAGTTCCAGCAAGTGATTAGTCAAATGGTATTGTGTTTTCTATGATTCGTGCAGAAAATTTCATTTTAATAATGAAAGAGCAACATTCAATTTTTGAATGAAATTTTCAATCATTGTGCAATAAGGTACAATTTAAAGTTTGGCTAGTACAGGCAACTCCCGAGTCTCGTTGGGGATGCGTTCTTGAAAACGTGTTCGAATCTCGAATATTCGAGTGTCAAACGCTGTTTTTCCATATACTTGCATGTTATAATCGGGGGATACGTTCCCGCATCCCGGGAAAAAGTCACTCCTCACGGTCTATAAAGATAAAATAACATTACTAATATGTTAATACAACAATATTAAATTATGAATAAATTATATAATAAATATTTTAAATGTATAACATATTTTTTGCACTAAAAAGGAAAAAATACATTTTTGTTTCGAACTTCAAAGATAGATGTATGCAATATGCTTTACAGACAGCCCGGTCCGGATCACGCGAGTCGTTTGTTACAAACGACTCGCTGGAGCTGGATAAAATAACTGCGTACATCTAGCTATACATACAACTATTTATCGTAGCGAAATTAATATAAAAGTCATTAAAAATGTATAAAATAACGTACGAATAAAGAAACAATAAAATTAAAAATATTTTGATGGCTTAAATCTTTTTCAACTGCGCTTACTGGACTTGGTTTATTAATTGAGAAGTTGGAAGATTTTAGTTGGAAGAAGAGGAGCTATTGGGTGGGGAACTCTTTATTGTTGTTAACAAATTACCTGAATTTATCACGTTCTAGAATTTTTTCCTTCTGTTTCACATAAGTGCTAATAGTTGACACATTCCCAGCGATCGTACGATTTCAGTATGGCTTTCAGTATGTGTTTCTCACACTGATCATCTGCCCAAAGTTTTAAAAGTTTTTCCATTTTAGGAATCACAACACCGCGCCTAGGACTGTTTATTGTTGTTATCAAATTACGTGAATTTATCACATCTTCTAGAATTTTCTCCTTCTGTTTCACATAAGTGCTAATAGTTGAAGGACACATTCCCAATGATTGTGTGATTTCAGCTTGGCTTTCACCTTTCTCAACACGCTTTAAAATTTTTAATTTCAATTCATAACTATGAATCTTATGCCCTCTTTTATTTGATTTCCTTACATTATCACTATTACATTTCCTTTTAGATGCCATATCAAGTGATAAATTTATAAATAAATCAATAAAATAAATTTCAATAAAAGATTAACAGAAAAAATAGTGAAATCAGCACAAATTCAAACAATTATAGAAGATATAACTACGTCTACACCAAAACTAAACCTCGCGTTTGGTCGGAACCAATAACTACGCAAAGTTAATTTCGCATATATTATTGATCGGCGGGATCGAAATCTCGAATTAATCGAGACTCGAACAATCGAGACTCGGGAGTAGCCTGTATTTGAATTTTGCAAATAGTTTCGTCTTCTTACCTTCTTTGCAGATGCTCCCTGCAGAATCAACAGGATAAAATCCATACATTAAATCATTCACAAAGAAAATATCAATAGTTATATCTTCTGCATCATCATCAGCACCAACACTATATGCATTTGGAAGCATTAATGCCAGAACAAAAATCCAATGAATGAAGATGTGCATTTTTATAGACTCAGAGTATCTTTCCTGTGAAAATTTATGTTAAGGGTTTAAAAGTTACATATAAGGAAATAAAAATTTATCATTTTCTTGTCTGAAACAGCAAAATGAAATTAACAACTTAACAGTTATATTTTTGTTATATTTAAAATTTTAGTTTATTTAAAATATTTGTTAAATATTAATGTAAAATATTTCAATGGTTCTGAGGAAATAAATATACTTAGAGGGACAACATATTTAGTTTACCTTATAGTTCTCTCATCAAGAATTATTACAAATATATAAAGTTACAAGGAAGTATTGACAGAATGATATAGTGTTCCCACAAATGTCCTTATAAAGGAAATAAGCACTATATACAGGAACTGTGAATGCATGCCAATTATTTTACCACCAACAGAACATATGAGTATAATATAATATGTATAAAGAATCCAATGGAACAAATACATATAACCAAATATTTCATTTGGACCGGTCCTGCTAATATTTCATGAGTAGTGCTTATGTTGGGATTGATAGAATTTTTAATTTTAGTCAATCAATAATAAAATTGATAATAATAAATTTGCAAATCCAAGGTCCTTCAAAAATATTTCTACTCTGCCACGCTAGCATACATGCAACAACAGATCATGGATGACCTCACAGATTTTTCTAGATTTTCTGAGAGGTTTTGATGTCAGGATGGGAGGTGCAGGTAGAAGAATGTTGCTGTTTGTTGACAAGTGTCCATCCCATCCACCAGACACAAGTTTCCTCAGGAATATCAAGGTGAGTTTCCTTCCAGGAAACTGCATCAGTAAATTGCAGCCCTTTGATCTTGGTATCATGCACTGAATGAAGGCAAGACACTTCCAAATGAGCTGGAGATTTGAAATTTTGTACAATTAGAGGATTTCAGTCACAACTGATGGAAAAAATCTGATATAAGAATTCCAGTTTTTAGGGGCTGTTTTGCCCCATATGAGGATAAAAATTATGAGTCACTTCCCATTGAGCTAGAGACTCAAAATTTGGCACAATTAGAGGTTTTTGGGTAAAAAGGAAGCGTGTATCTCTAAATATTAAGGATAAAGTGGAGTTACTAAAACGTCTACACAAAGGTGCATCATTGAAGTTTTTGTGTGATGAGTATGGTATTGGTTCATCTACCATCTTTGATTTAATGAAACAAAAAGAAAACCTGTTAAAATTTTATGGTGATAGTGATTTACGCAAGTTAATGGAACTCAGGAAGACATTAAACCAGACAAAGAATGTAAATAGACAAAGTGTTAACGGAATGGATCCGACAGCGCCAAAGCGAAAAATACCCTCTCACTCGTTCCCTTATCGTGGCCCAGGCAAAAATTTTCCATGAGCAGTTAGGCATAACAACACCCTGTGAGTATACGTCAGGCTGGTATGCAAAATTTAAGAAACGTAATATTTCTGAAGATATTTCCTCTGATGATGATGCCATGTAATTGATATGAATCAACTCAGCTCAATAAATATTTATTTCTTATTTTCTTGTATTTCTTCTTGTGTTTTTTTTTTGTACATTTTAGGCTGGCTACCCAAATTCTGGAAGAAAACCCCTATCCGGCAACCCTCAGGGCCCAAGCATGCCGGATACAGGGTCCCACACTGTATATACGAGGATACAAATTATGAGAAACTTCCAGATGAGCTAGAGACTTGAAATTTGGCACGTAGGTAGATCGAGAGATCAAGTGGTGCAATTGATGAGAAAAATCGAAAATTACAAAAATGTTATTTTTTGGCTGTTAAAAAATTCCAAAATTTAAACAAATATTTCATTGTTTAGGTATTTCTAAATGTGCTACAATGCTGAAATTGTTTGTAATGGTAGAATCTGATAAATCGCCAAATAGGATTATAGAAATTTAAATATATTTATTTGGCCGTTAAAAATATATAAACGTTAAGCAAACAGACAAATGTTTATCTACTTTCAGTTGAACTTAGGGAGGTGAAATTTATCATCATTATCAAGTTAGACCAATACCATCATTATCAAGTTAGAGCTTGGTGTTCCAGCAGCAATTAACATTGAAAATTACAATGAAATTTATTTCTTTGGCTGTTAAAAATTCATAAAATTTAAACAATTAAATATCTATTAATGCACTTCTAGATGTGCTACATCGATAAAATTTGGCAGAAATGTGTGGTATTCATAACAAACGATGGAAAAAATATATTTCCTAAAATTGCATGTTTTTACCCCAATATTGTCCAAAGAGAAAAGCATGTAAAATGGTGCAGAGGTGCAAGTTCTTGCATTTAAAAATTATCTGCCAGCTCTTACTGTGTATATTAAGGTGAAATGAAATGCTTGCAGAATGCAAGCACCTATTACTAGTATAAGTGTATATATATATATATAGTATATCGAGGGCAACTAGGTATTGAAGGAAACCCAGTGAGCACTTAACAGAAGGAGAGCCGCTGGAATGTCAGAGAGACACATCAGTTGTGTTTCTCTTGTGACGACAAAGGGATCATCCCAAAAGCTCCATCATCTACATCTGCAAATGTCTCTCCGACACCCCAGCAGCTCTCCTGGAAAGTGCTCACTGGGTTTCCTTCAACACCTAGTTGCCCTCGGTATCTTTATTCACCTTTTCTCTTACAGAAGTATTTATATACACACATAAAAAGATTTTGCTACAATAAAAATTTCCATTACAGACATTATTTTTATCATGTGTGAAATGGCCTAAGTAATTTATGAACTCATTTTCAACTTTCAGATCCTGTTGGATATTATAAGCTAAAAGCTTAGCCATGAGGAGTGTTTTCACACCCAAAAGTGGAATTTGAATTCTTTCCCAATACTGCTCTTTATCAATAAATGATCATATACAGATAAAAATAACTATAGAAAGTATGTTTGGTGAGGTATATAATTTTTTATGGTAGAAGCAGCTATTTTGGTTGTTTCCTCTCAATGCAGCCAAATTACACCAATGATAATATGGTTAATGCATATGCCTAGATGGGGTGTTTGGACAGTCCATTCACATTTTTCATTTTTTTAATGTGTAGATAATTTGAGCAATTAAACTATGCAGATCATATTTGAGGGTTTAATGGACATTATAAAATTCCTATAGAAAAGATTTCAAAAGTTGTAAAATGTCATTAATCTTTCTTTTCTGACTTGGTGTGGAAAAATAACCACCTCGGATGAAAAAACCCAAACAAAAATCAATCCTCACAATTCTGCAAGATGTGCAACAAAGACCTTAATGCTTCTCTTAATAGTTCCAATGATGTTTTTCTGTAATTTAAGGCTGAAAATAAATCAGATAAAATAATGATATGTATCACGAAAAAAGATGCAACCAAACGTTATCCTCAATGCTTCCTTGATTACAACAGCTTCACAAATACGATTCAGCATAACTAACAATTGTTTCTGTGTTTGAATTCTCTTTAGATCACTCGAGATAACATGGATTAGAGCAGGGGTCTGCAATCTTTTCAATGTGGTGAGCACCAGGTTAGATTATAGAGCACCCAGCGAGCACCACTATACTTTTGTTAAAGTAGAAGTGATCATAAATAAAATCAAATGAACGTAAATTGAATAAAAATCTTCTTTCCTATGTTTAGTAAGAAAACAATCGAACAAATTACATTAATGGTGCTAGGGAAGATGATTTTTAGCATTGTAGAGGTGCATGGTAAGACTACTAAAGAGCACCGCGGTGCTCGCGAGCTCCAGGTTGCGGGCCACTGGATTAGAGGAATATTTCACAAAAAACGAAGAGCATCTATAAACAGATGCAGAGAAAAGAGAGAAAACAAAACAAAAAATGGAAACCATATGGAATTAACCTCAGACGAATGAGCTGAGAAAAATCGGACACTGACCTTTTTGCGAGCAAATATTTTCGATTCCGAAAAACAACGAATGTGATCCGAGAAAATTAATCGATGGTTCTCAAAACCCTTTAGAAAATTATCCAACGGCGATTTCACTTACGGATCCACACAAGAGCGAGATACAGCTAAAACTTTTGTAATTTTATGGCTTCTCCACCAACTAGTGATTAGACACGAAGACCTACCTGTACGAGGGTTAAAAATGCCAAAGATAACAAATCCGTCATCGTTATCGATATCGCCCTCTTTCCCATTTGTCTCCTTATCTTATCTCGAAAAATGACAAGATTGTACGCATTTCTCTTCATCCCTTTAAAAAAAAAACAACGTGACTCACCTGCACAAATTTTCAAAGCCCGCAGAAAGATGTTCGAGAGTATTTTTTCCGGAAATGTAGCCAATCCGTTTGCGAACAAAAAGACCTTTTAAGTTTTCCGTGAAAGTTTCTGGCGATGAAAAAAAAATTCGGAATTTCGCGATTGGGACGCTAAAGACGAAGATCTTGATGTATTTGCCGTACCGCCAGGAGAAAGTAAAAATTGGGAAGGTAAGATTTAAGAAGGCTTATCTTGGGAGTCTCGCGGTGATAAAAATATACGGCGCCTTTGTGAGGAACAGATTACGTCCGCTTATAATTCCGACTGAATAGAATTTAATTCGATCATTTGTACATTTCGTGTACGACGAAATCTCGATACAACGATTGCCGCTATAAACAAAATTTCGCTACACCTAAAACATTGCTAAGGCCCTACCAAATTATCTTTTGAGGCGTTGATAATCTCTACTTTTATAAGCAAGGTTTTTAAAGGTTTCGTAAATAATGTTATAAATTTAAAGATTACATTAAATTACATAAATTGTAGACATGATTTTGAAAAATATTTCAAAGCATCATTTAGATGAATAATTGGTATATTTTAAATATAATATCGAACAATATTCGTTACAAAAGAGAACAAAAAATGATTTACGCATCCCCAAGAAGTTCGCTATGATGGAATTTCAGTTTGTTGGAAGACAACGGTTGATATAAAACGTAACTTCGGAATGATTGAAAAAATAAGCAATACAGTAAAGAAAATTAAAGTTATTATATTACAATATGAGAGAATGGTTAATTTTTTTACGGGAACCAATTGATTTCGTGTATCGTCGCAACAAGAGGAATCAAATGAAATATTTTGTGGAGGGATAAAAGATTTTTATAACTTATGTTTAATCATTAAAGCAGGGGTTCCTAACCTTAACGATGTGACGAGCACCAAGTTGTATCCTAGAACATCAATCGAGCATCAAATTGTATCCTAGATTATTGAAAGAGCACCGCTACACTTCCGCAAGAGTAGTAATGATAATGAATAAAGTCAAACCAACACCAAAATTATTCTTAATGATCTTGAATACGTTCAGAAAGAAATCAATCGGTAAATTAAATTATTGGCTCTAAGGGATGTTAAGCACAATCACGCTGTGAAAGAGCACCATCATAGTAGAAAAGAGCACAGCAGTGCTCCCGAGCACCAGGCTGGGAACCCCTGCCTGCTTGGCGAAACATTAAAATTATTCATATTCTCTGCAATCTTGCTAAGATAAAAAAACATCGAAAAAATAAACGGAAACCGTAGCAAGCTTTCCTCAAATGCGTCTTTAGGCCACTAATATTCCGAAAAACTTTTTTTATAGATTTTGTGGTAGCAAGTGCCATAGAATGAATCTCCTGAATGACATTAAATGCTACTTGGGAATTTTATGCATCGATTTTTTTTTACTTTACGGGGTTAACTTTTACAATCAATTTTCCTTTTTTTTTAGAGAAATCCCGCGAATACCGACTGCTGCCAACAAATGTTCACAGAAACACAGAAACTAAGGAATTTAAAAGAGATGAAACATTGCGTATTGTCTCACGAAAGTTGGCAGATAAGAGCATGGAGCTTCAGTTCGTATTGACCGCTAGATCGCTCTGCAGCCTACGTATTACCATTGTCCTTATGGGAGCTGTGCTTCCTATTATTCTTCCATGATAAGAGCTTTCTCGAAAATGCGAGGGGGGACGGTTTTGTCGAGGCTGAATACAGATAGGGCTGGAAAACTTATTACAGTAACAGCTGCTACTCAGGGGCGTTTTTAACGTCGGTGCAATCGATGCAACGAATCGACGGGTCCCTCATAATGGGGGCCCCAAAGTAAATCACGGATGGCGAGACCTGCGTGTTAATTCTTGCTCAGATGCTTGCCTTTGTGCTCATAACCATCGGAATCCCTGTCAATAAGCGATTATTCCTTTATGATAGAATTCGAGCTTTTAGGAATAAAAGAGACCAGTATCAAACACACGTGCTTTACTTGGTGATACCTGCACAACTAACTCGATACAACAGGCAACTATTTACGATACACTCAAGAAGAAACAAATGAATAATGATATAAATTGCTTTCCTCAACACTCCACCTCAATTTTTCAAATTATTACAGCAAAAATAATTCACATGCAAAATACAATTACAAAGTAAACATTACAAGCAATATGAAGAATCTTAACATTCAACAAGTCCCAAAGATTCACAAATCGTTCTTTAGGAAGGTTTTTGGTTAAAATATCTGCCTTTTGATACACAGATGATACATACTCCACATGAATAATTCCTTCCACACACAAATCACGTACAAAATTGTATTTGACATCTGTGTGCTTCAGCCTTTTATGTTGTTGTTTACTTAATAAAGCAATACAAGATTGATTGTCTTCATACGTGATTGGATGCTGTAAATCAACATCAATATCATTCATTAAATATTTTAACCATAACAGCTCAGCTGATGCTTGACACAATGCAACATATTCTGCCTCTGTCGAGGATAAAGCTACAGTGGATTGTTTCTTGGTGTTCCAGGACACAGTACAACTAAATACTTCAAACAAACATCCAGATGTTGATTTCCTATCTTGACTATTACCCCAGTCTGAATCTGCATAGCCCACAAGAGGTTTATCAGTCTGTTTTGGAAAGTAAAGACATAGATTTAATGTACCTTTTATATAACGAAGTACCTGCTTCAAAGCTAACCACTGTTTTTCTGTAGCATTGGACTGAAAACGACTGAGATAGTTTACAGCTACACTCAGGTCTGGTCTAGTTGTGAGCATTACATACATTAAGCATCCTATAAGCTCACGGTAAGGTTTTGACTCAACAATTGAAATACCCTCATTAATGTCCCTTTCTGGACTAGTCTCCATAGGAGTACCAATAGGATTACAATTCTCCATATGGAATATTTGAAGAAGTCTTTTCAAATATGCTGGCTGACTCAGTGTCATACCATTCTCAGAACGATCAATTATAATCCCTAGAAAACATTGCAAAGAACCCAAATCTGATATCTTAAACTTTGACATTAAGGAATCCTTAATCGTTTGCAATAATTTATCATGATTTCCTGCAATAATTACATCATCAACATATAATAAAAGATACACTACCTTCTGCCCTTTCTTATACACATACAAGCACTTATCATGTTCTTATTGTTTAAAACCAAGCTGTATAACATACAAATCAAAGCAAGAATTCCATTCTTTCGGAGCTTGCTTTAAACCATACAATGTCTTATTCAACTTACACACCAACTTTTGGTTCCCAGGCAACCCAGGTGGGAGTTTCATGTAAATTTCTTCTGACAGGTGTCCATGAAGGAAAGCGTTTTTAACATCCATCTGTTCTGCTATTAAACCCTTAGCATTTATGACAGCTAACAAGGTTCTCAATGTCGTGGGATGAGCAACTGGAGCATATGTATCAAAATAGTCAACCCCTTTCCTTTGACAACACCCTTTAACCACTAATCTGGACTTATATCTATTAACATCATCATTTTTATAACGTTTAATGCGAAAAACCCACTTATTATCTAAAGCTACTTTACTAGATGGTAGCTCCATCACAGTCCATGTTTGGTTCTCCTCAAGTGCACTAAGTTCCTCACTTGTCTTTATCTTCTCTGCGGCATATCTCATCAAATGTTTCAGGCACATCATCAAGAAAAGTTTCAGAGACATCAGCACTCATAGCATACACGGCTACGTCATCAAAAACATAATCCTTGTGCCACTGTGGTCTCTCCTTGACTCTAGCAGATCTACGTACCTCAGGAACCTCTTCAGATGAACTAACTCCCCCTGAATCATTTAGATTATCATGATTATTGCTGTCATCAATACTGCCAACTTGCTTAGATACACTCTTTATCCCAGCAAACTCATCATCTTTTGCAACACTGTACATATCGTTTACAAATTTATTCTCATCAAAAATAACGTCTTTTCCAATAATTACTTTCTGGTGATCCTCACTCCATAACTTATAACCATTATTACAGTATCCTACCATAAAACACTTTTTGGAGCGAGTATCAAACTTGCCCTTCACTAACTCTTTAGGAATTTTCAGATATGTTAAACAACCAAACATTCTCAACTTTTGTAAGTTTTGTTGATACCCATACCATAATCCTGCTGGAACATCATTTTCCACTGCTGTAGTTGGGCTCCTATTTATTACATAGACTGCTGCAAGTGTGGCTTCACTCCATAGTTTCTTAGACAGTCCTGATGCTAGCACCATACACCTTGCCCTCTCTATAATAGTCCTATTCATTCTTTCAGCGACACAGTTTTGCTGTGGTGAATACCTCACTGTAAATTCAAATTGAATGCCAAGCTTTTCAAAGCGTTTTAGCATATCGTGTGACATGTATTCTCTTCCATTATCACAACGAAATGTACTTAATTTGCAATTGAAATGTGCAGTGGCCATTGCCTCATACTTAAGACAACAACTAAAAACTTCAGACTTTGATTTTAACAGATAGATCACTGTGAAATGCGAATAGTCATCTATAAAAGATATCACATATTTCTTTCCGTCATGAGACACAGGTGTTATAGAACCAATCACATCACTGTGAACTAACTGAAGAGGACGTGTAGCTCTTGTGTGGTGATGGTTGTATGGCAATTTTGTTTGTTTTCCTGACACACATGAACTGCATGGCTCTGACATTTCTTTTGCATTAAGATCTACACCATCTACAAGCTTTGTTAACTTTTCAAGACCACTGCTACTAATGTGCCCTAGTCGATTATGCCACAATTTGACACTGTTAACTACTGCATTTGCACTAACTACTGATTCACTTACTATATCTAATTTATACAACACTGGATTTCGATATGCAATTGCCCACTCTTTGTTACCTTTTCTTATTGAAGCTTTTCCATCACCTATAACAATTTCAAAGCCCTTCATCTCCAGCTTTCTTGCAGACAGCAAGTTAAGCTCTGAATCTGGCACAAACAGCACATCTGTAATAGTGATGTTATTCACATTATCACCAACCATTGCTTTCACTTTGACTTGCCCTATCTTGGTGGCATACATCATCTGACCTGCTATAGCAACTTTAATTAGCCTGGGCTCATCAAGTTCAACAACACTTTCAAGGAATTTGTCAGTATTTACCAGATGTTCAGATGCAGCAGAGTCCAGATACCAGCCAATATCTGCCCCAGTGACATCTTCAGCACTGAAAGCGATGCTAGTGTCTTCTTCTCCATCCATTCCCGCAAGGTGAGCGCCCCTTCCAGACTTCGTTCCATTTCCGAAGTCTTTGCCTTATTTTCTGCAGTCCGCTCGGGTGTGTCCTACGGCCCCACAGGTGTGGCAACGAAATGGGAAGTTTCTGCAGCCTCCTCTTCCAGGTACTCGCCAAACTCCTCTACTACTGCCTCGACCACGCCATCCTCGAGTCGAGCGACTTACGAAGGCTGTTGATTGGTCGATCAACTGGTCCTGCTGCTGTCCACTTAGCTTAGCTGCTTCATCCAGGAACCGACTTTTTACAAATGACAGGGTTAGATTCTCCTGTGCCATAGTCTCTATTGCAGTCACTACCATTTTATACTCATCTGGCATAATCAGCAGAAGGTTACAAACGATGTCAATTTCATCAGGATTGGCTCCAGTGGCTTTCAGTTCTTGAATCTTCTTATCAAATACCATGAAGTGCGATTCCATGGTGTCCGTTGACAGATTCAGTTTCATTGTCAGTAGCTCACGTGACACACGTAGTCTACTGGAAACACTTCCACGATGAAACGTGTTTTCCAATTCTTTCCAGATATCGTATGCTGTTTCCTTTCCTTGGGCATATTCCAAGTGACTGTCAGCTATGAAGCGTACCAGATAGGCTTTGGCTTTCTTATCCGAAGATTTCTTCAGAGCATTTTCGGCAGTTATCTGATGCTGTTGCTCTGCCGTTGCCGAGCTTTTCACTACGTCCAAAGTTAAAGGCGTTCGCACGAAGTGTAACAATTCCTTTTCATCAAGTAAAATTTCCATGCGAAACCGCCAACTGTCGTAATTAACTCCTTCGAACAAGGGTATTTAATTTCTTCCGCCATGTCGACGTATTTATCTTCTCGACGATTCAATTTTGACAGTAGCGTTAGTTAAAGATTGTGCATACACCTGGGCCCATAACCTGATAGAATTCGAGCTTTTAGGAATAAAAGAGACCAGTATCGGACACACATGTGCTTGGTAGCAGAGAACCTTGGTGGAATTTGGCAGAACCTACTGCCTCCTTCCTCTGGAATTCCTCTGTCAGTGTTTCCGTCATCATCATCTCCATTGGGAATATCTATTTCTTCCCAATCTTCAGTGTCTGATTGTGAGGATGATGAGGAGAGTTCATGTGGATCTGACTGGGATCTTTATCACTTTATTTACACATTCGATATTTTATGTTAAATAAAATCAATAACGTAAATTAAAAATTTGAGAATGAAAAATCGAATTTTTATAGCAGATCAGCTCAAAATGAAAATTGCACCTAGTAGTTCAAAGTCTTAAAAACGCAATTTCGAAAAATATTGACAACAAGACCTCTTACATTGGTTCATTTATATCCGTAATTCTACTGCATGCGTACCGTAAAATTAGCCGTACTTCTAGATAACGGCGGAATGAATATCATATATTCATCAAGAAAAATGTAGCGAATGAATTCCTACTTGGCTTTAATTCGTGAAATGCAGAGAACTATGGTAATAAATTAAAAAGATTAAATGATAATAATTAAAGAGTAAAGGAGAAAACAGATAAAAATAAATGTTCTTGTTAACGGAATTAGCCCCATCCCCCTTTAATGTCCCCATTTTCATTCATTACATGCATTCTTAAACCCATTCCACATAAAATTCCGTAGGGCAAGGAAAAGAAAGATTCTGATAGGGGTAGGGATTTTCCGAATAAAGAATCATCAGCAGTAGCAAATTCATGAAGGGGGAATAGGCGATAACCCTCCCCTTAGTAAGTTTCTGAACCCGGCCCTGACGAGAAGTAATCCCTCCCCAAGGACTTGTTACGTCCAACTAACAAATGCGTCTAGAAGAGATATTTTGCATGTCATATTAATTCACAGAAAAATTACAAAATTGTTTATTTAAAAAAGAATTCAACTCATATTTTAATTGTATGCCGTATGCCAACTACGCATAACATCACATCTAGGATGTCTGGTAAAAGTTACTTTTCTTAACGATACGGTTAAGATGAATTTAATGCCGACACGCGCGAAAAGTCACGAACGTTTAATACTGATAAAGTGTGGTATCCAAAAGAAAAACGTTGCCAGTTGCACAGCGACCACCTACTAGACGCCAACACGGGCGCGAACACACCCATATTGGAGCTTAATGCCGAAGAATTATTTTTATTCTGTCGCAATTTTACGAAAATTTATTTCGCGATAGGGACATGGTTTGCTAAGCTCAAAACAGTGTATAATTGGGTTTTCGTGCCATTCGATAGCGACGTTGACCCAATAGACAAAAAAACAAACACGACCACAAACAGCGACATTGTGAAGTAAGGAAAGATAACATTTTTACACAAGTTTATGTGGAATAATTCCACGCCAGTGACTAGGTCAGAGATGACAAACCTATGGCATGTGTGCTACTTTTGACAGGCAAGACGATTTTGCTTGGCATGCAACAGAAAAATATATTATTGACTGTGTATTTAATATTTACCCATTTCTGACACAACATGAAAGGCTATTTCTAGCGAGATTGAAATTATGTCAGTAATATAACTGACCAATACTGACTTCTGTGAACGAGATTCTTGTTACTCCATAACTGCCGTTCGGCCATAAATGTCCAGGGAAAATGAGACTTCTTAGACGATAAATTGAATTTTATATAACCAATCCATTTTCTGTGCTCTAGGTTTAAGAATAAATCATCATAGTTAAAGCATAAAATTATTTCTTTTTGCATGTAAATTAAAGTGGCACTCGAGTTATAAAAGGAAATCCAATTTTTGTAATTTTAGGAGGCATGCAAAAAAAACCGTTTGCCATCCATGGTCTATGTATTTTGCCAATTGAGGCCTCCATAAACCTGAAAGTTCTTTAACTTCCTTATCTATTTTTTCTCCTTTTATTTCTTGACATTTCCTAATTTAATCTTTCCAAATAACTACTGTTGTTCTCTAGATATAAAAAATTATGGCTAAAGAGGAATTATTTCCTACACAGCCTACATAGAAGTTTACCCTAAATTAATTCTTAAGGTAAAATGTAAGTAAATATACCAACAAACTTCTGATACATACTGTAATTTGGGTTGCCACCTCACCAGGTTTTGGGATTAGTCTCCGGGTTAAGGGTAAAATTCTCCAGGGTCAACAAAATTTATGGACCAGAGTGCCTTGAATTGTGGAATGACAATCTGAAAAAGTGGTATGATTTTGAAAATAATCCTTTTCAGTTTTTGTCAATGTTAAATGAGACTAATTAATTAACAATGTCCTCAAAGCAGTGAAATTTGCCAAATTAATCCTAAATGAAGATAAAAATGGGTAAAAATATACGAAGAATAAAAAATTTCAAATTTCCTAAATTTAAATGAAAGATTATATGTATTGAACAGTAATTCATTTGTAGAAAGTGTATTCTCTTTCATGAAAAACATACAGAGGGATGAAAGGAATAAGATAAGGGTAGGTTTCATAAATAATAATAATCCGTCTATATTATGAGCGATATTTAGACAATGTCCAATCTTACATATAACTCAGACAAACAAACATCCGTGTCCTAGGCTGGATTTGAACTCGCGACCTTAGCATCTACTCTTACCACCAGTCTAAATCTGCAGTAAATTAAATTATAACATCCTGTTTTTAAATTTTCTAAAAGAGCCACAGCAAAAAGGTAGGTTAAAAATCAATTTAAGTGATATAAAATGTACTTTCAGGAAAAGATAAAAGTTACAAGCATAAAATTTACCTTCCATATGCTGTTACTTTTATGTGAAAGTTATGTAAACTTAAATAAATACTACTTGTGTTTGTATTTTTTATAGATCATACACAAGTTAATTTATTATCTTATTAATATTATTACTTTATAAATTTGTTTTGTAGATGTTGTTTCAACTGCATTTATTCTAAGTGGTTCCTAATTCTTTCTATGAGTAAATTACATTTATTGTAAAACAGAAAATTAACCTTTATGTGTTATATGTATTTTAAATGATACAACTTTAAATTTATTTTTTTCTAAGTATTGTTAAATCTTGCAGTTTTACAGTACATTGCATATCTTCTTGTGGAATAATAAATACGTTCTTCACATTTGTATGAATACTAATTAGCTCTTGTGTATTAAACATTTAAAAGCGGTAAAAACATACTTGTCCTTCATCTATGAGAATTTCTGAGTCATTGACAAACTTGAGGTGGCAATCCAGAATGTAATCCAAATATGTACTATGCTTTATTCACACTAAAACCCAAATGATGGACTTTAATCACACTTTTTTAGAAAAACTCTGATGAAATACCTGGAAATACCTAGGCTCTTTAAGTTAGAGTGGGAACAAGCATGAGTATTATTCAAACCAAAAGTTAAGCATTCAGCTCAAATAAGTGACGTTTAAAACTGAAACCAGCATATGCTAAAATTGATTGGAATGGAAAATACAGCCGAATTCCATCATTCAAACATCTGTCATTTCATTTCATGATTGCTGGAGTATGATTAATGCTTGTTAGTATTAATAATAAATCAGTAAAATTTGTATCACTTGAGCAATCTATAATTATTTTTGCTGAGAGTTTGAGTTCAGGGGTTTGACTATACATGCTAACAAAAAGGATTATCGGACAAATGTGGACATTATCATCAACATTTTATAAGGAGAACAGAGACCTTAAACTTTAAAAAAAAATACACCAACATACGTCAAGTACAGAAAATTTTACTGTAACTTTAACATGAGTGGCACAGTACAAAATTACACCAATGAAATCAAAATTCTTTTAAAATTGATAAAACATCCCTCTCATTAGAGAGCAGTTAGGACAATGAGATAATTTGAGCAAACTTATAAATTAAGGTTAGTGTTCCTTATACATGATAGGTATGTGCTAATGAAACAAATACAAATTTCGTCTGGAAACATTGTTTTAACACCAAAAATAAAGTCCTTAGTTTTAAACCAGGAAACATTTTAAACAACCATCCATTTCTTTGTTTTTAAATGAACCAACCACATTGGTAAAAACTATAGCACATACAACATCACATGTTTCTAAATAAATCCACATAGGAATACGAATGTTAACAAAAATAAAATATTCAAAATAAAAAAATCTGCATACTCCGTTATATATATTCGTACTGCAGAGAATTTGTATGAACTCATTTCCTCAATTTCCCTATCATAAAAACTGTCTCACATGCTCATGGTGCACTTAAACGACATTTCAGTGTGTTTTATTTTTAATTTTCATTCAAAAAACATGAAGATATGGAAAATGAGTCTACAGCCTACTAATAGGACAAAAAATATCTGAATAATATGTATATATATTTATATATTCCTCACTGTATTCAGATAGCTACAAGATAAAACACAAGGGGATGAGACACCTCATGAAAATAATAGACATGAAAGAAAAACCAGTTTAATGCATTTTTTTTAGACAAGCACTCAATGTTATGAAGTAATACAAGTCATAATGATTGGATGAGTATATTTATCATTAGAATGAGCAATGATTCAGATTGTTTTGCTTGAGCACATCAAATTCCTACTTTTAAAGGCTGGAGATCATTTGAATAACAACTTCTTAAATGTACTCAACCACAGAAACTTAACCAATCATTGAAAATCTCAATCGAATGTATTTAAAAAAAATGAAATAATGATACATTGAGCCCATAATAATATTGAAAGCCAAAAAATAAAAAAAAACAAACAAGTAAATAGCAGCAATGATGGAGTCATAAAGTCTCAACACCTGATGATTTTATCTTGCAGCCCCCTACTGCATGTCATTGTTGACACAATTTTTCACATCTAAACTACTGTAGAACATGAAAAAAACTTCATTATTTTCATCAAGTCCACAGAACCTAACTAATTTCCATGCACGTGCCTTGAGTAAGGAAAAATGAGGAGATCCGAAACAGCCTACGAGAAATTTATAAACGCAAAACCACCATTAATTTTCATCAAAATAACTTTAAGACTCTCAAATTTTAGCAAGGGGTTTAGCTGGGACAAATGATGCAAAATTTCAGCTTCCCCATTTAATAAGCTTAAAAATTCAATCCGGAACGAAATCTTTTATGACGTTCTCTGCACTCGAAAATTCACAATGTATAGATGACCTCATTTTTGTTTACACTTCCATTTATGGAATACAATGCACCTACAATCTATTCCTATAACTAATCACAAATCACAAGAAAAATACCTGAAATATAATTTTTGAGAATAAGAGTGGATCAAACAAAGAGCCAATGCAATGGCTGTTACTCAACTTTATCCTCCTTTAAGTAAAGTTTTAACGCAGACCACATGTTCTTTTAATGGCAACTTTACTTATACATTTTACTATCACTTGAAAAAACATTCACTCAAGTCCATTTGGTTACATAAATAAAATTTGCATGAATATAAATTGAAAGAAGGATAGTCTTAGCAAGAAAAACCAATAAACACAACCTATTACAACAAATTAAAATACAAAATGTCCATTTTTCAAGCATAAACTTAATTAATCGTAGCTTCAAGAGGTTAAGCTTTCCTGTTTCAAAAGATCATTTCAATCACTTCGCATGAACTGCATTCTAGTCATTCATTTACCTCAACTTAATTGGACTTAAAAATAAAAGAAATTTTCGACTAAAAATTATCTCCTTAAGATGATTTTGTATGGTAAAGGTTATTTGAAGAATCCCTCTGATAGCAGGAGACAAGGCACTTATGGCTATATTATTCCACAATGATTCATCTATATGATAAACTTAATAAAAAATTACCATTGTGAATAATTTAATTTAATGCAAAATTTAAAAATGCCATCTGTAATTTATATATGCATGAATTATTTACAGATAGGGTAGTTCTATTAAAATATTTGAAGATGAAAAACAATTATCCAGTGATTAGACTTCATCCACAAGGTTAATCAAATAATGACGGTTAGTATATGAAGATTTTGATGCTTTTTAGTAATTTGTAAGTAAGCAATGATGAATGCTCAACTTCACAGAAAAGCTTTGTCCTCTTAGTATCCTACCTTATAATTAAGTTTACACTTGTTTTTCATATTATTCCTTTTCCATATCGAGACCTTTAGGAGAAAATTATAAAAACAAGCATGGTTATGAAAAATCATACATCCTTAACCAATTACGTCATGTAGGAAATATTTCCACATGAGTATGGTTAAGTGACTGAATTTTAATTCATTTAACATATTGTGCGTTACATTTCTAGAAACCAAACAAATACTAAACAGAACTCGAATATCATGATAATTTTATTATGTAAAAATTAATTTTGTTGAACTTGAAATGAAATAAACTAGATATGTCACGAACTTAAAGAACTAAAAATTTCACAACATTAAGAAATGGTAAGAATTGCACTTTAAGAGGTAGGGAATTGGTTAGATGCAGTCTATGGCAAATAAACAGCCGATTAAAGTTATATGTTAAAGGGCTTCTTTTAAAGAAGATATTCCAATGGAAAACAAGTTCCGTTAAAAAAAATACAGTGACAAGAAATTGGAAGTATGTAACTCTTTCCCCTCGACAATGTTACCTAAGCGCAATTAATAAAAGACACTGCATTCATTAAAAACTTATTTCCAGATTATGAGAATAATAAATATGACTGAGAAAATTAAAACTGACAATGACCATACAATAATCAGAGATTTTCTAGAATACCTGTTATGTTATTTCAGCCAATAATATATGAAACAAGAAAGATGGTAACTGAAATTAGAGATAAAAGATACATATATAATGGACTTTTTATATACAAATCATGCCATCTGCTACCCAAAAACTACAGTTCACTAAATTTATATATACTAAACATGTCAAATTTGTGTAAAAATTTTCAGTATTGAATGCATTATTCTAAAAGGAGCAAAATTTACTGCAAAAAAAAGTGAACCAACAGTGGCCAAAGCTAAATATCTTTCTTCTGTTAAGATTTTCAAAATCCACAGAAGCTTAGAGTATAACAATAATGAAACATCATAAAAGAAAAAAAGTCCAACTCGGAGAAAAACTTATGCCATAAGAGGATTAAACAAATGAGGGAAATTTTGGAAGCACAAGTTTTAATGAGATTAAAAAAATAACCATTTAAAATGAGAGAACCTGTTATCTCAACAGAAGCATTTCAAGTAACCTTGAACTGCATAAAAAATACTGAAGTTCATAAAAAGATTTGAATTTTTCAGTGAAGTATAACGCATGCTTTGTAATGAAAGACTCGTCACTTCAACAGAGACAAATATAGGAAACATTAAACATTACCCATCCACACAAACATGCACACATACATATTGAGTGAGATTAAATAGTGTTGCAGCATGTGGTGAACAACTAGAGAAGTACCAATTCAAAAAGTACTACGCTCCCATCCTCCAAATACTGGTATTGAAAAATAGATGCTTTTCTGATTTCTTGTAATCTTGAAATATCAAAATGGATATCTGAATGAGTTTCAACTCAGTAAATCTATGGTCAAAAGATGACGCTACTACTCTAAATGAGACCTGCTTTTCCTATTCTCACTACTATTAAAGAGACACAATCACAAACTGTATCGTTACACAATG
This sequence comes from Uropetala carovei, assembly GCA_036926305.1. Classification (NCBI taxonomy): domain Eukaryota; kingdom Metazoa; phylum Arthropoda; class Insecta; order Odonata; family Petaluridae; genus Uropetala; species Uropetala carovei. Next base: position 1,968,044 of record JAXCHB010000244.1, on the reverse strand, counting down.
ATAATAAATATCCATTCTGAATGGAACAGAACCTGCCGTTGATTTGGTAGAAAAATCTTGCACTTGGACTTTTGTTACACACTTTTATTTTAGCACATACTGACTTAAATGAAAATTATCAAAGTATCCCTATGCGTTAAAAAACTCTAAGTAACTATTCCATTGATATATATGTATGACAGTTAAATGAGAAACATTTTCATTCATTCCAATTATGAAAAAAAAATCAAGCTGCCTATATGTGATCCATTATATGCTCCTTTTTTATGGTCAAGAGAGTGCTATAACAGTAAGACTTGAAAAATTTAAACACACTGCAGACTAGAAAAAGGAATTAAGAAAATATGAATGAACTCACATGAAATGTATTAACCAATCTGTTATCGCAGTAATTTTCAAGACTGGTTCTCAAAAAATCTCACTTTGGTAAAAAACATATAAACAACAAGTCGATCCCACAACAGTACTAAACATGTTTATCATCAATCCTCAATTCATTTGAAATATCCAGACTTCAAAAAAGTTGTTTTTTTTTAAAACCAATAGTAAAATTTGTGAACAGGATTACTGACTTTTCTTTTTGAGAACATCCACTTGACAAATTCACTCGAGTCAAAACATTAATCAGTTTTCTGTCTTTAAAAAAGGGTGAGTTTCATTCGAGAAGTATAAAATGTCTCTGCAATAACATCAGAAGCCAATGTTGCTCACTGTCCTCGATGGAATAATCAGAATTTTGACATCCTTTGAAGAGACGTTGGACCAATCACTGCCACTATACTTACATGCAAAAATCATATTTGCAGATTATTACTACTCGTAATATCCATTCTCACAAGCTAAACCAGTTCTAATCATCCAGACATGTGAAAAAAAATGTACATACGATCATTTGTGAAAAAATGTGATGATTTACCTTTGGAAACAACATACTAAGATGAAATGGAAACAGTTAAGGCCTACCAGCAGCATCAGGGTACTACTATCAGAGAAGCAACTGCAAAATATAGACACCCCTCACAATTAAGCACCACTGACGCCACTTGCAAATAATATGGCTTTTTTTTAATCAGTACACTCCTTCACAGTAGAATGCGGAGCTGCCATACAGAGCCAAAGTGGCATCCTGGCAAATAAGAATTCACTAGAGGCACAAGAGTGTAAGTACACAGAAATTTCAACACCGGCCGATTATGGCTGGCGTTTAACACCTGTGCAAGTACTCATATGCAAGGATTGGCTCAGAGAACAAGACTTCAAACCTGAGATCAGGGAGTCGAGAAATAGAGGAGCCAGACCAGTCTATGCAGAAAAATAGGCCGGAGGGAACATAGTTGACAGTGGTCAGTCAACTGCAGTCTGTTCCTTGCCCAGGACTATCATCCCATTTGGCTCCCCACATTTCTGGACTTAAAACTGAGTCGTCGGCTAACGAAAGGGCGGTCGGAGATAAAACAGGTACTGCTCCCCCACCTCCCTCAGGAGAGAATATACTACTAGGTGAATTGTGGGCTCCTAAATCAGGCCTTTGTCATTTAGTGTTGCCCATCAAAGCTGTGTTTATACGGGTCCATAGATCCTTCTTGCAAGAGTTTGATCTAAGGATGAAAGAGAGAATTGTTTATAAATAGAGCAGTAAATATCAACATTGAAAGCTATGTAAGTTTTAATCGAATAATAAAATATTACAACAGCTAATAAGATAGGTATGACAACTAGATAATATCAAAAATAACTATCTCAATACAGTACAACCTCTTCAATCTGTGTTCTTGAAATCTGGGAACTCTTGTGATTCGGAACAAATCATAGAACTTTCCCCTGATACCACTGCTCTGACATCAATGAATTTAAATTAAAATCTCACAAAATTTTTTCATACACATATCATATAAAAAATAACTCCCTCTCAGAATAAGAAAGCAAAAACTCGGACTTAATACTTAAACATAATGTCACCAAAAGTTAATATACATATTTTCCCTTTCTCTCTCTTCTTCAACTATTTCCCATTCAAATGGAAACTGTAAGTAAACAAAATATAAACAACATGATGTAGGAATATGAAACTGAAAACATTACTACCTATATCATGAATGAAAATTATGTGAAATAAAAGCATACCATCAAAAATGATTGCATAGATTTTGTTTACCCTTCACAATGCCCAATTCCCATGGTCTGGAAAATTCCATAGTCTGGCATAACCTATTTCCCAAGGGTGACTGACTAAAGAGGTTGTACTGTATCTGAATTATCTAAGTCAGTAATAGATTATGTCAAATACATAAAACAAATAATCTGAGCTCAGTGAGTTCCTACTAAGTGCCCCAAGTAATCTATTGATGTTAAAGCACTATGTTATATTAAAAAGGCTAAAGACCCATGATCTACGAGAATATCAGCCTAAATTTTTTTCATTTGCTTGGGAGATTCAAAATGACATACCCAATAACATAGTATCTATGCAAAAAGACAAAGATTTAACATAAAAGAACCATTTTCTTTTAGAATGGCAGTAGTGGACATATAAATCTCAGTTTCTTTTAGTTTTATACAATTATTCTTTAGGATACACAACTTTTTCCAGTTTTATAATAATATTTTTAAGATTCCACGTTTAACCACCTTTGATTTATAAATTTTGAATCTTCACTGAAAGCCTTTGCTTGTGCCTCATAAGCACTGTTACATTTCCCAATAGTACTCATTTGATTTGGTAGTCATGGAAAAATAAACTTGATCTAACCTTCTTATGGATTGCAGCCATTCCTTGAACTGCGTGTTTCCATCTGGGGTGATCAGAAAAGCCTGTCTAGCAGTCTGGACAATTGTAACAAAATCGTCATAATCATTGACTGTCAGATGATATAGTTTCTGGTGCAAACACTGGATATACCTGGAAGAAAATGAATAATTAAGATTAGACATATGGAAGGAACTTATTGTGCAATGACACAGAAATGCATTAACCCATCAAACATGAGTTTTTCTCCAGTACTTAAATGCATAATTTGTATATCCTCAAAGGTGAAGACTATTTCTCGATTATTTTTTAATTACAGGCGACTCCCGAGATTCGACCGCTCGAGATTCGACAAATTCGAGATTTCGACACAGCCGATTGAATTGGGAACTACTTTATGCGGAGTAATTTTTGCGGAGTAATTGGTCCCGACCAACCACGCGAGGTTTAGTTTTAGTGTAGACATAGTTATATCTGCTCTAACTGTTTGAATTTGTGCTGATTTCACTCGGTTTTCTGTAAATATTTTATTTAAATTTATTTATTTTATTTATTTATCATTTGACGTGGCATCTAAAACAAAATGTAATAATGACAATGTAAATGAATCAAATAAAAGAGTGCATAAGACCCATAGTTATGAAATGAAATTAGAAATTTTAAAGCATGTCGAGAAAGGTGAAATCCATGCTGAAATCGCACGATCGTTGGGGATGTCTCGTTCAACTATTAGCGCTTACGTGAAACAGAAGGCGAAAATTCTAGAATGTGATAAACGATAATACGATAAACGTTCCTATTAGTGAGGCCATAGGCTAAGGATCTCTATGATGATTTGAAAGAAAGGGATGAAATTTCCGTTTATGAGCCTCCATTTTGTGCAAGTCATGGCTGGTTTGACAGAGAGAAGGGCAGGTTTGCATAGCCTTAAATTAACTGGCGAGGCTGCAAGTGCAAATACTGATGCTGCCTCAAGTTATCCTGATGAACTGTGTGCATTGATTGAAGAGGGCAGCTATTGTTCTCGTCGTGTTTTTGTGACGAAACAGGATTATTTTGGAAGAAAATTCCAGCCAGAACATACCTTGCCAAGGAAGAAAAAACCACCTCAGGATTTAAGCCAGCAAAGGATAGGCTGACCCTGCTGCTTGGTGGCAAAGCAGCAGGAGACTTTAAGCTCAAGCCCCTGTTAGTGTACACCTCTGAAAATCCCAGAGCTTTTAAGGGGAAGACAAAAAGTATGATGCCTGTCATACGGAAGTCGAACCAAAGTTTCTCGCCTATCAAATATTGAGGTATCGAGCGCCTCTTTCAAACACGTTACATGCTCCACACAAAGAACAAAATTAGCGCTTAGCACCCCAACATATCGAACTTTTGTCTTTTGAGGATCACCCTACTGCAACAGGGTCCTTTATGAACAAAAGAAGAAGGATGAAATTCAACCGAAGCTGTATAAATTCTGTCAGAAGGTTGAAAGACCACAGCCAGCAGAAGCTGCTTCAACATCTGCTGCAAGGACTAGCCAGTCCAATTCCCCAGTCAATAGCCCATCCAGTTCCCCACCCAATAGCTCCTCCTCTTCCAACTTCTCAATTAATAAACCAAGTCCAGTAAGTGCAGTTGAAAAAGATTTAAGGTATGAAAATATTTTCTTTATTCTTAAGTTATTTTGTGCTTTTTAATAACTTTAATATTAATTTCGCTGCGATATATAGTTGTATGTATAGATAGATGTATAGAGAGATGTATAGATGTATAGATAGATGTATGCAGCGAGTGCTGCAGATGACTGGTCCAGCTCGCTCAAGTCGTTTGTAACAAACGACTCGTGTGAGCCAGACCGGGTCGTCTGCAGACTCCCTGCATACATCTATCTTTGAAGTTCGATGAGTCGAATGTTGCAAGTCACTCTTCCGTTTACTTTGTTGGTAAAATACTAATACTACTCATTCCTCCATTTAAATAACATGGGAATGGATGAGGCGGATATGATTTAATTTAGATTTAGACTTTTTCCCGAGATGTGGGAACGTATCCCCAGATTATAACATGCAAGTATATGGAAAAATGGCATTCAACATTCGACAATTCCAGATTCGACCACGTTTTCAGGAACGCATCCCCGTCGAATCTTGGGAGTCGCCTGTACTTAATTTTAACTTTTTAAATATAAGGTAAGGTGGGGTAAGTGCGACTCCAAAATTACTAATATCAACTTCAACTAACTGTTAAATTTTTTTTAGTTAAGCTACAGATGCAAAATTTATATATTTAATATTATCAAAACTCATAGCATCATGTAATATAATTTATTTCTTTCTTGTATGAAAATTCACATTATTAAGATTTTTCATACGAGGTCTTCTCTAGGGGTCGCACTTTCCCTCCAAAATGGGGAAAGTGCGTCCCTGCCTCATTCTTTCCTACCTATTTACATTACAAATATAACGAGGTAAGTGCGACTTCTTCCGACTTTAAGCTGCACTGGTTTTTTTAAAACACCAATTTATTTTGATCCGTTCTTCAGTTATCAACTTTTGTTTGTTGATGAACATAACCTGAAATTTCTTAAGACATGAATATGAGTATCGAAATGAAACCAAGAGTCATTGAAAATAGCTTTTATTAGATGAAAAACTGTTTTAAATTGAAAGAAATTAATTTCAACATATGTACATGGGTACAAAAAATACGGGAAGCAAACTGAGTAAATACAAAAAATAAGGAACATTACGTCATTAAGTTGAAAATATAAGAAACGTCAATCAATAGAACAAAATATATGGAAACGTGGTAAGTATAACAAATAAGTAACATAACATTATTTAAATTATACATGTTAAAAATACGGAAAATCATGTAAGTGTAACAAATAAGAAACATAACATTATATACATTAATGTAATTCGAACAAATGATGTGACTACTTTAAATTTTATCCAGAGAAATTTATTCCAAGCACTGTTTCCTCGGCGGCCAACTGATGGTTCAGGTAACAATCTGATAATTTCTTCCTTTGAAATTTCACTGCTATCATCAATCTTTGGAAAGATAAAACTATCTTCGGACCCATGACATTTTCTCAAGAAGCAAACAACAGGATCGTCAAATTCATTGATTTCCCGAATTTTCCCTACATAATGAACAACTGACTTTTTGCTGGTGTATTTCACAAGAACCCAATCTCCTACTTTAATTTTAGAAACTGCTGTGGTTATGTTTTCTCCATCTCTTTCAACTTCTCTTGCATACATTCCTGTCGTAGCATATAGATCCTCATCGTCAGAAGATAGCAAACCTAATGCCCTATCATAATCACTCTATGAATCTTCAGAAACTCTTTTTGCTGTTTGATGTTTCGCCTTATTCTTAGATTCTCTTTCAGTTATTTCTTTCTTTTTTTCGCAAATGTACTCTCCTGTGACAACCTCTGCCCCTATAGCTGCTCTCTTTCTTTTATTTGCCCTCTTCCCTTGTTCTAACCTGCTTGCTTGAACAGCAGTCAATAAAATTTCTTCAAATGATATTTTTCGTGAACCAAGATTCGATTCAAGTGCATCTTGATACTCTGCAGATGGTTGACAAGGATCATCAGTTGCTGTTTCAAGTTCAACTTGGACAAGAGATTTAACAGATTCAACTTCAGTTGAAGGTTGAACTGAAGGAGCACTAGATTCTTGCTGCTTTTGATTCCATCTTTTCAGTGCCAGAGGATCATATTTCTCATTTGATATAACATTACGGTTAAAATCACGTAATTCAGGAACTGATAAACGAAAAGAATATAAAAAGGGGTAAGTGCGACCCAGGGTCGCACTTACCCCTTTCCATGGGGTCGCACTTGCCCCAGCTGATCTGAATGCATACTCACGACGGGGAAACTGCGACCCCCAAGAAAACAGCGTAATATTCATATTCACATAATTGCAAAATAGATAACGAAAATTAATCAATGTAACAATGAATTTAAAAAAAATGTACTTACCTGTAACTTTAAATAAGGACGTTATTAACAACTATGCAGGAGCCAACTTTTCACTGCCAACTACGACGCCGAGATGAATGGAAGGATATAATTCGCTCACATGCGGTTCAAGAACTTATAGGTCCCGTGCTAAAATCTATTGAATTATATTCGGGCAACAATGTATTTAAGAGTTTGCACATGTGCTAAGCGTTCCTCTTACAAAATTACGATATCCTAGACTGAAGGTCGCACTTACCCCACCTTACCTTACCCTAAATTAATTTAAAATTGAAACAATTTGTGAGAAATTAATGAGCAGAAATAGAGCAATACAAATTATTAGTTAACATAACTTTTTGGCCACAAATAGAATGTTTAAAAAATTGGAGAGGTTAACAAACTTTGCTATTTTGAGTAATTGTTACTAATACAAAAGTATTAATGGCATTTGTTATACCCAACTCTCTCAAATACCATGGTGAATAAAAACAATGATTAAAACACATGAATTAATTTGTTCATGTCAGATTACTAATCATTTGTCTTTGATTCCATCATAACAAAATTATGAATCATGGATACAAAACCAGTTAGAGATTGATTATGCATTCCCACAATTTACTTTTCCTACAATCTTTATTTTTTTGTAAAAATGGAAATAAAGGAGTTTGCGCTATAAGCAACAGCCAAACCTAATTGATTAATATGGCTAATTAATACAGGTTAGATTTCTAAAGACAGGTTTTCCAATAAAGGTAGCAATAAAGAGTTTTATTAACACCTTTTGTAATGCTAATGAATGTTTGGTAAAACTGAAATATAGCAGTTTGGTAATTAATTCTATGATGAAATTTGTAGAAATTATTAGACTCACATTTGCTGGCATTTCTGAACAAGAGGATTTAGACCTGAACGAAGGTGCTGTAGTACAAGGCTTGGACTGTTGCGTGCAAGGTAATAAGCTGCTTCAAATGCTATGTCATGCAGGACAAAAGGGCTAACCACACTGTTTACAGCACACATGCAGAACTGAAGAAGATACTGAGTCCCTGAAAAGACAAATAAATCAATGATCAGTAAGGGTAATATTAAATAACCAATTAACATGTAGATACATGTGCATACATTCTCCCTTCCCACACACACAGCAAAGTCCACAACTAACAAATCTTAAGGAGAGTAACTTCTCACACACTAAACACTAAAGGGAGAAATGTATAACTAAGTAAGGCAACTACTGGCTTTAATAAAGCATTTGTTTTTAAAAATACCAGTAAGTAATATTAGCTTCAGTTTTGAAGTTGACATTTTCTTTTTATGGAGACAAAAATTTTACCAATAATCTTCATTTAATCAAACATTTTATGAAATAAAATACAACAAGGAATAAAATAGTATACAGCAATATCAAATAGGAAAATGTAATCTAAGAATAGACAAAACAAATAAATTTATATTTTTTTCAGTTATAAATAAAATTAAGTCACTAAAAGACAATAGAGATTCAAGATATATGGAAACAATAATCAAAATTCTCTGGTGCTTTTATTTAGATCCAAAAAAAGGAGTTTTAAATTTGTTAAAATTAACAAAGTTTTCTTAGGACAATATAAAAGAAAAGGCTACGCTTCTAAAAAAAATCTTGCAGTCTTTTGCTTCATCTTAGCAACAGAACCTTTTAAATAGAAGAGCATAATAAGAATATATTATCTTAAAATAATTTTATAGCTGCTGATGGCAGGCATTTCGAACATTCGCATCCACTAAGTGCTGTAACAATGAGCCATTACACATTCTTTATAAGTAAATACAGTAAAACTCCGTTATAATGCGCCTCACTATACCACGGATTCAGATATACCGCGGGTCTAGTCATGTCCCCCAAAATGATTACATTTATTTTCTTCGTAAACAACTTGGTTCAAATTTTACCGTGATTTATTTTCTTCGTAAACAACTTGGTTCAAATTTTACCGTGATTTATTTTCTTCGTAAACAACTCGGTTCAAATTTTACCATGATTTATTTTCTTCGTAAACAACTTGGTTCTAATTTTACCGTGATTTATTTTCTTCGTAAACAACTTGGTTCAAATTTTACTGTGATTTATTTTCTTCGTAAACAACTTGGTTCAAATTTTACCGTGATTTATTTTCTTCGTAAACAACTTGGTTCAAATTTTACTGTGATTTATTTTCTTCGTAAACAACTTGGTTCAAATTTTACCGTGATTTATTTTCTTCGCAAACAACTTGGTTCAAATTTTACCGTGATTTATTTTCTTCGTAAACAACTTGGTTCAAATTTTACTGTGATTTATTTTCTTCGTAAACAACTTGGTTCAAAATTTACCGTGATGCTAAACTCTCGTCGCTGTCTATAAGAATGATGAAGAAATTGTAGCTGAAGTCCAGAACTACGGAAGAGCAGAAAAATTATCGGAAGATGACAATGAGAATGAAGAGATGTGTGAGGTTGAGATCCCTAAAATAAGAAAGTACTGGAAAACATCAGTGAAGTGATGAATTGGATGTAGAGACAGAGTGATTGTGATCATCTTCATCTTTTACATTTGCAAAACATAAAGACGTATGTGACGAAGAAACGCCATCAGCTGTCACGCCAAAAGAAAATATCGGACTATTTTAAAAACACCGATTAAAGTAAGGTATGCATTTAAATCAAAATACGATATCAGTTTTTACAGTATTTTGCAATTAAATTTGTTATAAAGCATATACTTTCACGTTTTTAAAAATTATTTCCCGAAATACCACAGGTTGCCGATAATGCGGGTGTACATTCTGTCTCCAGAAACCCGCGTTATAACAGGGTTTTACTGTATATAGGTGGATTAAGTGTGTATACATTTTTAACGGACATCCTGTGGAATCTAGTTCTTGATGCTAAAATAAAAAAGCAAAAATTTTCTCAAGTACATTAAGAGCTTCTTCTTGACTTCTAGTTTAGTTTCAAATGAAACAGCACACTTACCTTCTGCAACACTTATTATAATTTTGAACATGAATTCAAGGTGGAATAACTAGAGGCTAGATAACAATGAATATCAAGCTAATGATTTAATAAACTATGAAAAAATCATTTAACTAAAAATATTGTATCCTAGGAAAGTTATAAGGAAGACTGGAGCATGATTTTCTAAAGAATTTTATGATTTCCTCTCAATTTCACAAGAATAACAAAACTTGTGATGTATCCATTTCATATTTAGGCCCATCTTATCTTCTCTTCAATAAATATTTATTATGAATATTGACAGCAACTGATAAATTGGCAATGTTTTAATAAGTTAAAGCAAATTGTATAAAAAAACTACTTCAAAACTGAAACTTCTTAAATTTTACAAATAAAAATAGTCTTACCAAGCTTTTTGGAAACCTGGAGTAACCATTTAATGTCTTCGCCATAGGGTGGATTGCGAGCATACTTGGCCTGAGGGCGATCATCATGAACTCTTCGTGCCAATGTGTCCATTGCAAGCATGCCTACGCGATAGGCGGCAAGGAGATAACGCAACTGCCTTGCACCCAAACCTCCAGGTCCATTGTTTCCTCCAGCTTGATTAACCCCTGGCATCATCACACCACCGTTGCTGTTAACCATGCCTTGTGCTTGACCATGGTGATGATGATGCTGGTGCTGAGCCATAGCAACTGCATTGACTAAAGCTACAGCTTGTTGATGTTGATTTCTTCCCTGAAAAACATGTCAGATGCATGAAATAAAAATTATGACATCTTTACTGATCCTAGAGGAATAAAACTATTCACTGTTCCATTATATTGCTTGAAGTATATTGTAACATGCATGATTGCATGAATTTCAGAATTGGAATTCAAGAAAATAATTACATGATTATAATGTACAGCCACCCACATTATAAAACATCATACTCTAGTGCTCTCCTGTACATTTTTATTTAAATCATCATCTCACAATAAAAAAAATTGACTCTTCGATTACCAGAAATGGCAAAACAATCTAAAATCTCTTCCAGGTGAATATCTTGATGGACATGGAGCAATGCCAAACCCAAAAGCCTGTCTTCACTCATTCTGTTCTGGAACCAAGTTTTCAGCCATCATAGAGCAGAAAAGCTCCATTAATCACTAGCTATACTTATTGGGAGAGTGAGTAAAATATTCAGTAAAATTTTGCAGTTTGGACAGATTTTTTTGTTGCACAAACAGAAAATTTCACATGCACGTAAGTCAATTTTAACATGGTCACACATAGCTTCACGTTCCCATTTGGTTCTCCACATGTTTAATTCGCTTTTAAAAACAGTAAATGAATTTGAAATACTCAATTTTTTCAACAAAACAGAATATTTTGCCCATAATGATGTGGCTGTATTAACAAAATTGTCTTCATTCAAACAGTAGTTTTTCGGCAATATATTCCCTAAATAAAATGTTTTCAATGTGTCATCACAAAAATGGCTTCAATAATCAACTAAGAGTTTCAATCATAGGGACAAATACACAGCATTGGTAGTACTTCTCAGTGGTTTCAAAAGGGTAAATACTTGCATATCGTCCAGCTGCATACCGAAGCTATATTAGTTCGAATTCGAAGGTATCTGTCAATTCATTAGAACTTTTACAAATCCCATGGAATACTTTCTCAACCCTTCCCTTTCTAAATCTAATAAAGAAACAAGGTCTTCAATGCATTTTCTAGCTGTACTCAATTCTAGGGATTCTTTTTGTAGTGACTTACTAACTGGAAGAGTCAATGAAAATATATAAGTTACACATTTCATTGAAACAACGAATTTGCTAGTCATGAGGGCATTCAAGAGTAAACCTGCCTTTGTTGAAGATGTACGTAATATCATCCCAACTACTGATACTTTTCAATGTCTCAGTAATAGAAAACAATTTTCAAATAGTAAGCTTGTATCATGCCTTTCTACCCAACATGTATTGTATAAGGTACATAATTGTGTACCCATATCTTTCTTTAACACAAAATTTCTCTTAGCAGATGCATGGAAGAAATTTATTACTTCACCCATTATTCCAAAACATTTTCTAATATCCACAATTTCGGAGGATTTTGACAAAGTCAAGTTAAATGAATGATTTTGGCAGGGAACCCTAACCACATGCGCAGCCTTATGAATTTCTGAAGCAGCACCACGCTGCTCGGAAGCCATGACATGACAGCTGTCGGTGCAGATACCAAAACAGTCTTAACTGAACGACTGATTTTTCTATCGCACTCCCACTTAATATTGGCTCGAATTCTTGACAAATCTTGCCGGCCTGGTTAGACTGGTAGGCAGAGTGCCTGCCTTCTAACACAAAGGTCACGAGTTCGAATCCTGCTTTGGGCATGGGTGTTGTGATATATGTTGATTTTCTGTATGTTTGTCTTTGTTACTGTTAAAAGCTCTTTGTAAAAGGCCGTATATGTGCTGTTTAAGAGCTATTGAAAAATAAATAAAATAAAAATTCCTAATCTGAAATTTAGCTCGTGAAAGTCCACAAAACCAAGGAAATCTTCTCTGATTTTATTCTCATAAACATACCTAATAAATATGCTTAATCGAGATACTAGGGATATATCAGTTGTTTCATCAAATAAAATGGAATAATACTTTTCTTCACTGACAAAGGCTTTGATTTTTTTCAGAATTTTGTCACCCCAACACTGAATAATTGAGTTCTGCATCGTTTTTGAGATGTAAGTAGCATTTGTGCTTGAGGATTTAAGGTGATTCTCAAGATCCTGATCTCTTCCTTGGACACGTAATTTTAATATAGTGCGAAAAGTCCCCTCGTTTGTTATGCTTTCGCTACCTTCAGGCAGGTATAACAAACGACCATTATCTCTATGACCTCCAAATGGTATACTTTGGTGACCAAGAGTGATGATCATATCAATAATGGGCAAAAGACGCTTATCTTGAACTTGCTTCAATCGTGCTGAAACCAACATATTTTGGACTTTGGATTATGGGGCTTTCCAAAATTTCTTAAAAAATCTTTTGTCGATTCTACAACATGTTTGTGATAGGCATTACCTTGGTGTTTTTCAAGAATACCATCCTTTCCAAGATGTTTGAAAAATACAGTAAGTGGCTTTGATATCAAAACCTCACTATCAGATTCACATTTAATCATACCAACCATTCTAGGAGCGAACAAGGAACAAAATTTGCAGTAAATACCTCTCTTTATTGAAGAATAAGCTAGCCAGATATATTTATCCAGGTGAGATTTATTAAGGTATCTTTTTTCTACATTGCCTTTCTTTTGATGTTCAGAAAACGAAAAGACGTAATGTTTTGGTGGGCAAAATGGATTTTCTAGTTCTTTTTTTATTAAGTTAGCTAATAAAATTCATCCCAATTTTTCTTTTAATTTTTGTGATGGTCTTGGTTTGAGACTGCCTGGTCCGTTTCTGCCAAAAATAAAGTCTACTAGGGGAACTGTCCTACCTAGCCCTTTCACTTGCCCCGAAGAGTATCCAAGAAGGGGGCGATTGCCCCCATTACTCCCTTGGATCTGCCACTGCTGGAAATTAATGTCATATAGAATCAAGCAAGAATTTTTAAAGAATTCAAAAATACAATAGGTGGCCTTAAAAGGATAAAACAAGAAAATTTTCAGATTATTTGTTCGTTATTATTTTCATTACTGCTGCAAGGGAAAATTATCAGCATGGATCATCAAATTCATAATTTTATCTTTTACCATAATTCTAAGTTATTAGATATTATACATAAAATAAAGCTAGATAATGTGAGAAAATTGTACTTATCTTAGAATCACAAAATAATAATAGATTTAACAAAGAATAGACAGACAAGAAAATTCTTCACGTTTCCCTGTGTCTCTTCTGTAATAAGCAATTAATCTTTCCTGCCAATCCAGCAGTTCCCAAACCATTTTGTGTACCACTTATATAACTTGATACAACTTTCTATCTTTCCTTGAAAATATTCCATCAAAATTTGCTAAATACCTTATGTAATGCAGAGTAAAACTCATTACAATAAAATGAACAAAATAACATTATAAAATATAAAGCCAGAAATAAATCAAATTTCTCTGCAATAAAAAAATAAAAACTTTGGTCACCTACAACAGACTTTATACTTCTTACATGCCACTTTAAAAAACCTCCAATTACAGCTTTTTGGGAACTGCTAAACTTTTAAAAAAACAAAGAATAATGCCAATTCGGCTGAGAAATATTTTACCTGCTGCTGAGATCTTCCTTGAGCTGTCTGAGCCATATTTTGCCTCATGTTCATACAAGGAGGTGGTGCCTGACCCATAACAGAAGCCTGATTAGGGGGAGGCTGTTGCTGCTGTTGCGGGGGCATCTGGGGAGGCATTTGTGGACATGGACCCGGAGGAGAGGACACTAACTGAGGTGCTGACTGCTGAGGCACCTGCTGGGGCACCTGCTGGGTGGCCAACTGGTAAACATGATGATGGTGATGGGATGGAGGTGGGCCAACCACTGGAGCTGATCCAGAATAAAATTGTCTAGCCTGAGGCTGCAGCTTAACAAAAGCAGCAGTCGAGGCATACTGATATGCAACAGCTGCAGCTGCTGCAGATGGCTGGGATACTATCAACGGTTGAGGGAGTTGAGGAGGCCCAAAACTGCAACCATATCCGTATGGAAGGTATGCCGTGGCATGGGATCCAATAGGGGCAACAGGATAAACACCTTGTTGGGAGTTCTGCGGTGGTGGACCTTGAGGAGGTGAATGAGCCATTAGAGGGGTACCAAGGGGCATTCCTTGGTGAGAGGATGTTGCTGGGGAGGATGTAGTTGGTGGGCCAAGAGACTGACACGCAACTAGTATGGGAGCTCCACCTCCAACAGCACTTCCGGCCGGGACGAGGCTCATAACAGTTGGTCCGGCAGCCATATGTGAGACACCAACTGCACCATTGCTCATGTTGGCACCAACCAATTCAGAGGAGACAGGATCCATCATTAGGTTATTGAGGGCATTTCCGACTGAACCATCCAGGTTCAATGGACTCTCATGGGGCAGTTCAAGAACCCCATGTTGCTCACCACTAGGAGTATGCTAAAAAAGAAGTAAGATTTTTTGAATTACTAACTTGATTTTTTTTATAGCAAACATCACATCATAATTATTCATAAACATCATTTTGGTTGAGGGCATGGCTCACTTTCAAAGCAAAACGAAGAAGGATCACATATGAAGGAGAAAATACAATGCCATTCATAGAAATGTTTAAAACATCCTTTCTCTAATTTTACAAGTGTCCATCTGTCTGTCTGTTTCCATTAGTATCTTGAGAATTGTTTGTCGTACAGATGTACAGTAAACAGCATTTTGGTTCTACTAGCTAGGAGGTCCATGGAAAACTATTTTCATTTTCATAATGTCCCGGGTTCGAATCTTAGGAATCATTTACATTTTCTATAAGATAACATGTAAAACTCAACTTTTCAGTGTGCAAGCTTTCATTCATTTGCTCATATAAATTCAAAATAATGGCACATGAGCTACAGACCTGGATCGTTTTAAAGAAAAATGATCAAGGATTCTTATTCTTATCATGTTTTTTTGTTTACGATTCAAAATCGCCCGTATTTTGAGTTTAATGCACATAATTTGCACTAAAGTTGCCATTTTAATGCTAAAAACAGGCGACTCTCGAGACTCGACCATTCGAGATTCGACCAATTCGAGAATTTGACCGGTCGAAGCCTGCTTATTCGAACTAGCCGATCGGTTGGTGGAATTAGTAACCAGTTTACGCGAAGTAATTTTTGGCCCGCCCAACCACGCAAGGTTTAGTTTTAGTCTAGACATCGTTATTTCTGCTCTAATTGTTTGAATTTGTGCTGATTTCACTCCTTTTTTTGTTAATCTTTTATTTATTTATTTATAAATTTATCACTTGACATGGCATTGCCATTCCTGCTCTAATTGTTTGAATTTGTGCTGATTTCATTTGGTTTTCTGTAAATCTTTTATTTAAATTTATTTATTTATCACTTGACATGGCATCTAAAACGAAATGTAATAGTTGATAATGTAAGCGAATCAAATAAAAGAGTGCATAAGACTCATAGTTATGAATTGAAATTAGAAATTTTAAAGCGTGTTGAGCAAGGTGAAATCCATGCTGAAATCGTACAATCGTTCGGGATGTCTCGTTCAACTATTAGCAGTTATATGAAACAGAAGGAGAAAATTCTAGAAGATGTGATAAATTCACGTAATTTGATAACAACAATAAACGGTCCTAGGCATGGTGTTGTGATTCCTAAAATGGAAAAACTTTTAAAACTTTGGGTAGACCCCATGGTCAGAAACAAATTCCTATTAGTGAGGCCATGATTAGAGCATAGGCTAAGGATCTCTATAATGATTTGAAGGAAAGGGATGAAATTTCTGTTGATGAGCCTCAATTATGTGCAAGTCATGGCTGGTTTGACAGAGAGAAGGGCAGGTTTGCATAGCCTTAAATTAACTGGCAAGGCTGCACGTGCAAATACTGATGCTGCCTCAAGTTATTAATTTCACTGCGATATATAGTTGTATGTATAGATAGATGTATGCAGGGATGTGCTGCAGCCGGCCCGGTCTGGCTCGCACGAGTCGTTTGTTAAAATCTTTGAAGCTCGACAAGTCAAATGTTGCACGTCACTCTTCCGTTAACTTAGTTGGTAAAATACTAATATTACTCATTCCTCCATTTAAATAACATGGGAATGGATGAGGCAGATTTGATTTCATTTGGATTTTTAAATTACATAAAATAATCATACAAGCAAAAATTTATTTTTTCCTTTTTAGTGCAAAAAATAAGTTATACATTTAAAATATTATTTATTTAATTTATTCATAATTTAATATTGTTGTATTAACACATTAGTAATGTTATTTTATCTTTATATAACGTGAGGGGAGACTTAATAATTTTTTCCCGAGATGGGGAAACGTATCCCCAGATTATAACATGCAAGACTATGGAAAAGGATGGATCATAAATAGAGCTATGCAAAATTCGCATTTATTTTTTGGAAATTTCGCACTTAAAAACCGGTTTTTTGTATTTATTCGCATTTATTTGCAAAATGTGCTCTTGAGCCGTAAAAATACCTAAAACATCCTAAATTTTGCCCAGCCCTCGCGCATTTGTGTGTTTTATACAGGAAAATGTGCATACTTAATGTATTTCTTGGTGATAGTGCATATAGGAAGTGATGTTATGGATCCATTGCAAGATATTACAGGTATTGTTGATAGAAAACACAACTTATTACTGTTTTGGTACAAACATAGCGATCTATTCTCGCTTCTCGCTGTTAAACAACACCATAGTATATATTTCCGTATTCTTAGCCTTGAGAGATCGCCGTCGGTCTGAAAAAATGAGCGAATATGCCGAGAGCGATCTCTCACAATCCACATTATAATAAAGCTTTCTCGCCTGTAACGTGCCACCCGCTTGGCGCTTGGTCCCCGCGCGGCCGTTTTCTCGATATAGAGCCCCGTTGGCTTTATGACACGGCCGTTTAGCAGCTGAACTTAAGCTGGGACAGCAACAATGTAAACGAATACATTGGCGCCCATCGGAATTATGACACCGTAGCAACTAATATCATTC
This sequence comes from Uropetala carovei, assembly GCA_036926305.1. Classification (NCBI taxonomy): domain Eukaryota; kingdom Metazoa; phylum Arthropoda; class Insecta; order Odonata; family Petaluridae; genus Uropetala; species Uropetala carovei. The sequence continues at coordinate 1,950,685 of JAXCHB010000244.1, read as the reverse complement.
CACACCACTTAAGGTAGTGGCTGATCACATTTTTTTCGCGCTGTTAACCCCAGTGGACGAGACGCGACATTGTACTGAATGAAGTCCTTTAATTAATGTAGAAGCATATATTCATATTTTACAACGCGTTGGCCCTGAAAATGGTAGTTTTCGCTCGTATTCCGCATTTATTATCTGATTTCGCATTTATAGGCCAATTTCGTATTTATTCGCACTTATTCGCTAAATGCAAAATTTGCATAGCTCTAATCATAAAGGACATTAGGAAAGGAACCCTGCCACAAAATGTAGGCTGGGATGGCCACAGCACCCCGTGCGAGTACCGCCGGGTTAACACAAGTTGCAATCAACATTGTAGCATAAAGAAACAGCAAAAGCTGACATGGAATTTTTTTCCATTAATATAAACAATTAAATAATCAAAATCCCCCAAACATAATCCTTAAACTTTTACTTAACAATTATAAGACTTTTTAATTTTGATACTACTTCATTAGCCCTTTCATTGGAATCATTTTATGAGTTATGAAAAAAAAATCATTGTCGAACAGTACTTCATTCTTGTAAAAGTGAAACTGATGCCATTTCATTTCTAAATTTTGTCAATCAACAAGGATGTAATAATCCTTGACTTGAATTAACACAAAAATATACAGAAAAATCTATGAAGGTTACAACAAAAATTCTTGATATAATTCTTTTCTTGAAAATCCAATGTATTCAATAATTTTTATTTTGTATAAAATTTTGGCATATGATCTATATTAAATGAATTAAGAAAAACCATATAATAATTTAAACAAGTACTTACCATTATGTACAAATCATACCAATATTGGGCGACCTGGAAAAGCACTTCAGGATATACACCTCCTCCTTTAGCAGCATTTTCAACAGTTAAACAAGCATGCTCCAGCATTTGCTCACTTTGTTCTTTGCACTGCAATTAAAATACATTTTATATTCACTGTGACTATCACAAGTTAAAAAATAATAAGATCTTTGAAATTTCAGGTGGTGCAGAGATCACAAAAAATTACAACATTGATGAGTTCAACTTACAGTTTAAACACTGTTTTGACACAATTAAAACGTTTATTGTTTCTTGATAGAAAAACTACCAATAGAAATATAACGACTTCCACATAAATAATATGAATACATAACTTCAAAGTAGATAAACCTTGGTTCAACATGTATGTATCATACAAATAAAAGAATCAATTGTATAAGACAGTGTCTTAACCAATTGAGCAGGTATTTTTTTTCAAAGAGCGCACATCGTTCGGATATTTAATTCTGAGAAATAGATTTTTTTCAAATAATATAATTTCTCCCTCAGATTGTCACTTACATCAGTGTTTATATAAACGTCCTCTAAATCTTTACTGGAATCACTTTTATCCATAATGTCACAAATATCCTTCTCAATCTTCTGAGAATATTCTGGATGTTTCCTAGATGATGCCATTACTGATTCCAATATTTCAAGGGACGAAAGATGACCAAATTTATACAATTTATATGCAAATAAAATTTTGTACAGGTTATTCATGCTACGATACACTCCAAAAAATGCCTAACTTCACAACATACCGTCTACTATGCCGCCCAAAAGCCGTCTGTTTTTTTTCTTCACATTTTGCATGTGAAACGTTTACTGCAATGGAGAGGAAGATTTTATTGCTCCAGTTGCCTAGAAATATCCTATACAATTAGAGGAAAGCGGTTCTACTGGTTAAATTTCAAAAGGGAATGTGAAAAAGGCATTAGAGGTCACACCCTTGCTTTCACTACCGCAGGGGCAGGTATAAGCATCCCTGCATTACAAACACATGGTTTTCGACCGAGGCATATTTTTCTCAGCAAAAGGAAGAACCTGTACTAGAAGGCCACAGCTAGATACCGGAGATGCTTCATGACAGACTATTTTGGCATACCCATAGTGGATGGCCCACAAAATACCGTGACGGATATATACGGCATACACGCACAGATTACGACAGGCTATGATGAATATATACGGCATAACCACTCAAGTGGTTAATGAAATACTTTCTGGCAGCTATTATTTAATGTTTAGAATCTTGAAATTCATCAGTATCAGAGAGTTAAAGCAACTGTGGATGATTCCAGTTAAATATATAAAAACAAACACAATGACTTCTATATTAACTTCTATTTGTTAATTTGTATATTTTTGCTGTTGTATTCAAATCCCAAAGAATGTCAAATAACTCAAAAACAGCTGAATCTACTTGAACCATTATTTCAATTTTAAATAGGCCAACACCTAAAGAGGCTTATGGGTAATATCCACGTAATAAAACAGCCAAGTTTAACTCCTGGACCATTTAATTCCTCCACTTAAATAACATGGGAAATGGTAAAACATATTTTTGAATTTCACTCTAAAATAACTGAAAATAATCATAAATAATGTAAGCTAAGCTAATGTAAATTAAATTAAGTCAATTTATATAAAGGTATTATTTATATAAAAGTTATTTGCTAAAATTCATTTTTATACACTATCACTTGATTTAGATTGCAGTAAATAAAGATAACACAGTGAAGCCCAGGTCATTTCTAAGAACTGAATGGCATCTTAATGTGATGTCTCATTTCACTTACCAATAAACGTTAAGAAGAAATCCATAAGATCGCATCACTTTACCTGAAGGATAGCACGCTGTATCTCATTAGGATTCAGAGCATGGGCATGTGGGAGGCATGATAAGGCAAGTTCTGCAGCAGCGCGCACCATGTTAGGGTCACGACCCCTGGAGGCCTTGTCAGCAATGCTTACAGCCTCAGGTGGTGTTAAATGACCCTCCCAGGTGTCAATGAGGAATGATATGGCTGGTGCTCCTATTTCCATTGCTTGGCCTTAACGTGAAGAAAATTGCTTTTCTTGATTATTATGTCTACATTGCAATTATAATTGTATATATATGATATTCATTATCAACTAACATGAGGAAAGGAGTAAAAATACGCGCCGAAGACAAGTTTTAAATCAGTAATTCACAAGTAGATCAGAATTTCATAAACAAAATTTTGATTCCACTTAAACAAGCGACTAAAATAGTAATAACAGTTAAATCTCCTGGACAGTAAATTTCATGCAGAGTAAAATACAAATGCATTTTAATGTACCCCATAAGGTATATTTTTCACAAAAAACAATAATGCTATAAACTTTAAATGAAAGAGATGGCTAGAAGAAGATTTTAACAATTAATATGTCTATTATCATACCATAAACAAAAAAGCATTGTTTCAACCAATACATAACCTCTTTATGAATCCTGGCTTTACAAAAAACAATTCCATACAATATCCAAGAACTCTTACCAGTTATCCATGAAACATGAGAGGAATATGTTCTGCTTAGCCAATTGTGAGAAACGCAGTTGTGAAGTCCCAAAGCATACAGGCCAATTTGGAAGGCACAAATGTACAGCGCCCTATGAGGGCCATGATGATTCTGAGTGGTAGATACTTGAGTGAATAGGGATGTGCTGCTATTTCCTCCAGCTTTGTTGAGTACAATCTTGGCCAATTCAAACATGCAATGTGCCCCTGCTTCTGATGGCTGGTTAGGCACTGAAGGGTATGCTCTCTTGCCTTTAAATCTCCTAAAAAAATAAAAGACACAGATATAGAGAGAAAAATAAAAAAAATCTGATGTGGCCAACACATGACTTTCTCCATATTTGGGGTATAGATATTTAAATTATCATGAATAGCATTGTAAGACAAAATTATTATTTCGTATCGTAAAAGAATAGTCATCCTTGTTGCCATAAATTAGGTATATTTTGAATATTTTTACAGAATTCACCACTACATGGTGGTGGTGCTGTATACTGGAAATTTACATATAGGCAAAATATCTCCAAAATGGATGGTTCTACGAAAATTTGTTTCAAACAAAACATGGAAGAAATATTATTCTCTACAACTTTGGTCCTCATAAAGATGACCAATTACTAAGTTTTTAAGGAAATATTTTATGGAAACCAAAAAAACAGATTATTTATAAATAATTCCTAAACAATAACTGCTATGGAAAATTGTTTCAAATGAAAGTTGTAGGAAATTACATTCTCTATAATCTTTGTATGGAATTGTATATACAATAATGATGTTTTAATGAAGAAAAATCGCAAAAACCAAATCGGGTTTTGAATAAACCTCGACTTCCGGTTAACCGTTATTGTCCAAAAACTAATCAGTTCTTTGTGCCCATACCAAAGTGTTATATATGAAATTTGGTAACGATCTGGCAAGTACTTTTTGAGTTAGAGTGCCCACAATCACATACACACACAGACATCATTCCGAAAATAGTCTAAACGTGACCTAGGGACCTCAAAACATGTATTTCCGTTGAAATCTCGAAGTCGATTTTTTTCGTAATCACAATACTTTCCTATACTATGTATGGAGAAAGTAAAAACAACTACATGACGATCTAATTTTTTTCTGATTTTGTTTTCAAATGTCATTGATTTGTAATAAGTTGTCCAAACAAACGCCAGATCTTGCCTAAACCTCTTTTGTTTCTAAAAAACATTCAGAGATTATACAGTATAAAAAATGGTATAAAAAAATGGTATAAAATGAACTGCAGTTGCGGGTTGTAGAAATAAACATATGCTGTATGTGTCATAAACAAGTACATAAAAACTAAAAATCCTTCCCTTTAACTCCAGCAGAATAATAATATCATAACACAAATAAAAACATAAGAGCATGCGTTAAGATGTTTACCTTGATGATTCCTTTGGACGAGTTGTGCTGATAACAGGGTTAGGAGTGTTGCCGATTGTAAGAGTTCCAAGGTAGTGGTCGAGCTCTGCTAGTGGACACATATGTTGCCGCCCATTTGCAGCAGCTAAGTAGAATGAACAAACATTTCATATCTTAAGAAATTTACAATAAATGTTAAAATATTTATGCTAGCAAACAAAGTTTAAATTTAAATTTAAAAGATAATGAGTTCTGTAAGACAGCAATATATAAAATTCCATAAAAATATAGATATACAGTAAAACTCTGTTATTTCGATCCCGGATAATTCAACGTATGGTGTAATTCGAAGTCCCCGGCCAACACCATACAATTTTGCGTGCTTTTTTGGCACGGATTATTCAAAATATGCCTACAATGAAATTCGAAATCATGATCTGGTCTGGTGGCTCATGAAAAGTTTGTTTAATTTGAAACCTCCATCCTATGTGAGCAGAAGGTTTGCATGAACGCCATCATATCACGTTTTTGTTCCTCACTTCTCACACACGAAATACATATAGTGCCCCAAACAGGTGACTCCATTATACTTATTTAATAGTAGAATGACCAAACGTCCCATTTTCACCGGTACAGTCCCTTTTTTTAATCAAAAAAGCCATTTTGTACCATTTTGAAGTCCATCACAAATAAAATTTAGATTATCTGATAGCATAGCTGATATTCCTAGTAGAAATGTAGGATTCTTGGAAACATGGAGGTTATCAAACGAACAGCAAATGTTAATTACAGTCGCAATTGTCAGATTAGGAAATCTTAGGGTCACTGATAAATTTGAGATGTCAAACCTGGTCTCTGTATATAATATCCTGCCCGGGTTTAAACTAACTTATTCCCTTTGAGTTTCAACGACAACGATGCTAGTAGGATTCTCTTTTGATTGTGAGCTTTGCCCTAGTCTGGCATGCTCATGCTCCGGACTGTAAGGAAAGTTCATATTTGCCTTTTTCGTGAAAGTGACATTTATTTATTTATTTATTAGGACACCAATAACAGCAACAGAGGCCTTTTACATTGGGAGCAGTAACAAATAAATTATTTTTTAAAAAACAATAACAAAATAACAAGATACATACATCCACCATTAAAAAAATCATGCGAAAATTTTGTCCTGTTTTTCCTTACAATGATGGGAAATGTTCCGTTTTCACCTTGTTGGAATATGATCACCCTATTTAATAGTCAACGTGAAATAGAAGTGGTAGATGATTCAAATAAATGAATCAGCTTATCCTTGCATCACTGTGAATGCTCACATTCTCAATCAGATAGCAAAATTCGAGAACCAAGCTGAAATGAACAGAAGTTGCAAGAACCCCTATTATCTCAATCCTCATGCTTTCCCAAACCTGGGCAAGGTTTTTCTCATGAGAAAGTGATATGCTCCAGAAAAGACCGTGTTACTGTTACTGAACCAATCTTTAAATAACGTTGTACAGTTGAGCACCTTTAATCTGGATATGGGCTACGCCGGATCACGGATTTTTCCGGACCTTGGGTGCTGCGCAGTAACTTTTGTTTTTTTAGATTCATTTGTATTTTCAATCAAGTAGCCGATGTTTTAATAACAAATTTTACAAAGTTATCCAATTACTACACATGGATATCAGAAATAATGAAGGATATTATGTTAAGGAATTTGCAAATACATATAAACATTTAACATAGGTATTGCAAACTGCACATGAAGTGAACATAAAATAAACTTAGAAAAAAAATGAATTTCTCTGTTATATGATGCTGCACATATATAAAGTAGATGGTTAAATGCATTTGTGGCAAGTGAAAATAAAAATAATCCTGTTTTAATGAAAACAGAGTTTGGAATTATGTACATTAAATTGTAGTGTTCAGTTTGTAAACAGCTGATACATCTTGGTTACTTCTAGGAGTGTCGTCAGGGTTTACGCCATGGGAGACTGAAGTAGCTTTTAGATTTTCCGTATAAGTAGCCTTTGATAACTTTTTAAACATATCTGTTAAACGTGCTTGCTTCATGTTTTCTGTTTTTTCATGGACGAGTTGACTTTGCAACATGTAAATGTTCATGATTTGTTGCCCACTGATAAAACTATACTGTTCTAATCCTGCTATGAGCTGAGTTGCGTGATAAATGCAATTGTCAATGGATATTCTTTCTCGAATAACTTCAACTTCATCATCTTCAGCTTCACTTTCACCTTTGTTGTTGTTTTGCACCATTTCTACTATCTCCTGGTCTGTAAAATGATGCACAACTGGAGTATGTTGGTCAATATCTAGCCATTCTTCTAAATTTTCAATTTCCATTTTCTTAAACTCAGGGCAGTGGCGGATCCAGGGGGGGTCACCCCATCCTTGGATAACCCCATTGCACTCCACTGGGCGCTTTCTTAAATTTTTTCCGTGCAAAAATCCTCAATTATACGCTGCAGATTAGGTCTGTATAGCAAGGGAAAGAAGGATTCTGATAGGGGTAGGGATTTTCAAAATAAGGCAGTTGGCAGGGGCGGATTCGATAGGTGGAGGGGCGATTGCCCCCCCTTGAGAAGTTTCTGGATCCACCCCTGACTCAGGGTTATTCATACCTTTTGCATAGTGAAGCAATTCCTTCATCATTTCTTCTGAAATTTGGAACCCTTTGAAATCTGCAATTGTGATTTCGTCATCTTGAAACCTTAAAGCAGGCCATAACTTAAACCATGGATTTCTTAAAACAGATTTTGGAATACTTTCCCATGCACAAGAAAGTGTCCAAATTACATCATTTAGATTGTATTCTTTCATTATTTCCGTGACTAATTTCCCTGAATTTAAACCAATGAGAAACTGCATCATGTAATTAGATCGATACCGACACTTCAGCGATCTTAATATGCCTTGATATTGAGGCTGTATTAAGCAGATAATTTGTTAAAATTGGATAATATGTATCAATTCATATAGTACTCTCAATTATTTTTATTTAATATGTCGAAATTTTACCGATTTCCACCCGGAGAGGATATAATTCACCTCAAGAGTGGTATGCATTACCAAGAGGTTTAAGAATGACTGACATGCACATTTTTTTTAGATTTCCCAAATTAGTTATTTTCGTGAATATTGCCGGACCATGGATGTTCCTGGATTACGGATGTCCAGACTATGGATGCTCGACTGTACGAAGTTATACCGAATGTCGTCTCTAAAAAGATCATGCCTTTGTTTTACCCGAGAATAAGTGATGATCCAAAAACAAAAACCTAGTGATTTTAACCAGCTGGAAAAAATATTAAGGACTAGCTCTCAAAAAAGCCGGCCTTGGTAGACGGATGGTTAGAGTAACTGCTGACGGTTCCTAAGGTCGCGACTTCAAATCCTGCCTGGGACATGGATGTTTGTGTTCGTCAGGTTTATATGGAAGAATCCTATATATAATTTCTGAAGTGTCCATCTGTCCGTCCCCCCCTCTATCTCGAAAACCGTTTGCCGTAGAGATTTGCAGTAAACTGCGTTTTGTTTCTACAGACCAGGAGGTCCCCAGAAAACTATTCTCAATTTCCTAAAGTCCTGGGTTCGATTCCAGGAGAATTATATGTTCCCATAAGTTTACACGGGATTTTCGAGTTTTCAGAGTGCAAGGTTTTTTTCCTTCATTCGTTAAAATACGTAAATATGGACCGATTTTCTCCGTTTTTGATTTATTCAACGGCTAAAACTCTAAATTATCTTATTCTTTCAATGTTTATACCCTACGCTGTCGAAATTTTCAGAAATACACAATTGTTTTCGAAATTTTGCCGATTTTTTGTTCTCCTTCGGGACGTTGCCAAGTCGACTTTAATTATTGCCTCTGATTCATTTACCATCGATAAAACGTTCATATTGATGTAAAAATGGAATCCTTAAGTTAGTAAGATCATTATATGCTACATTTTTGCTTTAATTAAAGTTTTATTGTTATAAATATAACAATGGATGAATTCATTAAGATAATGATTTAACTCGAGAACATTCAGTAAGATTATTTTCTGACTAGGACGCGTTTATCGTAGATTTTGGTAGAAAGGCATATTTATTTTTTTAAATACTGTATCTGAGTATTCAACCTTTTTGAAATACCAAATGTTTTTGTTTTCATGACTGAAGCGACCAAGAATCACCCTGTCAGTGGAAATATGCGTAAGACTGCCATTTCATTACGAAGGCTTTGGTGAGGAGGAATCTTCCTAAACCCCAGTAAGTTTATACTCCGCATTATTCTACAATCAATTGTTTCAGCGCTTACTTTTTTAATACTTTCGCCTGGCTTAAGTGGATAAATAATTATTTTTTGTGGCATCGCTTTTACAAGAGTTATGTTTTGTGATTGATTAAGTGGATGACATTTCCTGTAAATTACAGAAAGTTCACATCTTTCTTTTCCCAATATTTACTTTCTTTGAGGTGTTAAGACCCAGTTTGACTCCCGGTCTTAGCAGTTCTATTCTTCTGTTTCCTCATTTCACATCACTACAGTTTATGCCTGTCGAGTAAGAATCTTCCGATCACTAATCATTTCAATTTAATTACTGTGCCGCATCAATTTACTCTCTACCATAACTTATAAAATACAGATTTCTGATTACCTACGGATAACATTTTTTTTAATATGCGCCTTTCCCTCAGTGAGATTCTAACATGCAAACCTTACATTGGGAGTCAAATATCTAAGTATCCTATACTGTGTAAATTCATTGTTAGAGTAAAATATGAATTATTAACATCAACTTATTTTACAAACTTATTATTTTTTTATGAATCAATTTAAAATTAAAATTAAAGTGATAATCTTTCGGCGTGCAGTTGAACAAGACATTCTTCATGGCATAAAAGGGTAACTTGAAATGTACTGGGAAATTCGGGATATTCACTGGAGGCTTTTTTCACATGTGGTGGTTTTTGTGAATTGCAGACTAAGCGTTCACTTCAGCTCTGTTCGAATTCGCCATGTATACTAACTTGTAAGGCTAATTCAGTTGTAGAACGGATAGATAAGATTCGGTATTGCGGTTTTGCTACCCAAGTAAACGTAAAAAAGTTTCATTTTTATGAAAGTTTGTTTATTTCAAACCCGGATACTTTGAAGTTGTAATTTTTTAGTCCCTTGAACTTCGAAATAATGAGGTTTTACTGTATTGAGATATGCTGACATAACTCACTCAAATGGGCATCTATATAAAAATATTAATAAATCTATATACAGGCGATGCCCAAGATTCGACAGGGATGTGTTCCTGAAAATGCAGTCAAATCTCGAACAGTTGGATGTCAAGCGCCATGTTCCCATAAAAGTACATGTTATTATTGGGAGATGCATTCCAGCATCTCGGAAAAAATTACTGAGTTTCATCTCATATTACATAAAGTTAAAATAACATTACTAACATGCTAAGAAAACAATATTAAATCATTAAAAAGTAGAAAATAATTTAAGACTAAAGAAAAACGATTTATATAAAAATATTTTCATAACTGAAATCTTTTTCAACTGTGCTTACGGTACTTGGTTTATTAATTGAGAAGTTGTAAAATTCTTGTTGGAAGAAGAGAGGCTAGGGGAATGGCTAAAATAGTTTCAACCCTTCAGCTCCAATAATATTTTTTATTTAGAAAAATTAATAAGGGAAAACCAGACATACTGAATAGCAGTGAAACCTGCTGCACTGTTTGACATGAGTACAAATGATGAAAATGAACTATCATGAGTTTCTCTTTTGCTCAAAATTACTTTTTGAAACAAGTTTTCTTTCTGTAAATTTTGTTTTAATTTCTTTTAAAAATAAATCTGAAGAAATAAAACTCACAAAAGTTCTTTGAAAAAATAGGCTGAGAGAGAGAGAGAGAGAGAGTATGCGACTCCAAACCTCAAACTGAATGCAAAAGGTACTCCCCAAAGATTTCATTAGTCCTACTGTTTGTAAACAAGAAAGATGCTCTGATGGCAAAAGAAATCTAATAAGCAGATACTCTATAGATATAAGTTCTTGGTCTGTTAGGAGATAAAGATATGGGAGTTAGCTGAAGGACATAACCCAAAGAGAAATAGTTTCACTGAAAATTCATCAGTAGATGCTTTTATAAGTACATCCTATAAATATTCCTTTTTGATTCATGGAAAATTCGATTGATTCTTCGAACAGAATCACAGAAACTTATGTAATTATGCTGTTCCAAATTCGACCCAATGGCTCGGTTGAATAAGCAAGCTTCGACCAGTCGAAAGTTGACTTTAGGTTATAATGTATAAGGGTCGAATTCTCGAGTTAGTCGAATGTCGAATGGTCGAATCTCGAGTGACTCCTGTATTATAAACTCTAACATCTAAATACAAAATCTTACCCATTCCACCATTGGTTTCAGAATGAGACATTTCTGCAGAATTATGAGAGCTTCTCATAGTCACAGGCATTGAGTCAACACCTGCCTCCTCATTTCTCAGATTCATTTGCTGGAAGCCCTATTAAATGAAAGGAAAAGACTGATATAATTTTAAAGAAATTACTCTAAAACCAGAAATGAAAAATTTACAAGAAGATTGTAAAAATTCCAAGAAATAAACTTACATTCAAAGATATTACAATTAGATGTGGAGCATAGTTCAACAAATGTCATTATAAAATCAACATCTCTCACAACAAATTTTGAATTAAAGGAGTCCGAATTATTATAAAAATTACTGCTTCAATTCATAACAATATTTTGTAAGCTGTTAAGGCATAAAAATAATGGGAGGGTATATTGTTTCAATCACCTGGCTAGTAGTGGGTGGATTATTGGAGTAATATGAACTGAGTATTGGAGCTTTGATCAACTGATGTACTTCACGATCCAGGAGTTTATCCATTATTCTTGCCAGCTTTTCAGGGTCATCCTTATAATGTACCAGAAGACAGATGGCCAAATCACCCCTTGTAGAAAAATAAAACACAAAGATAAGCAAAAATTCAAACTAAAAGTAATACTGTAAAAGTTTAAGGGCGGGATGATCCTAAATTAATTTTACTTTTAGACTATCCCATGTTTACTATTTCCAAGAACATAAAACTGCCAAAATATATACAGGTAGCCGCCTAGTACATCTTCGCTCAAACAGTTTATATCAATAAACAAAGCAATAAGACTACATAAAGTTATCAAACTATGAACCGAGGGCATCACAAACATTTTAGTATATCCATTCAATCAATAAATTATTAGTTATTCATTCCGTAAGAAAATTTCAACAAAATAATGATAAAGAAAATTTGTTTAAAAATAATTAAAATTCTTATGTGCTTTTGATTTCATTAGTGAATCAGCAAAATGAAAATTCTCTTATGGCTATAGGAGATACTTATTCTTTCATTTTGATTATAGACAAAAGGCAAGCTGTCAAACACATACTCATTAGAAGGTTTTCTGTGTGTTATGCAGCGGTCAAAATTTTTTTACACATAGCATACTCCTATAATCTTAGAAATTATGTTGTTTTTTGGAAAACACAAAGTTTTCTAAAGACATTACAGGTGCAAAAGCCAGAGAGGTGATGCAAAAACTCTGCTGGAATGAACTTGTTAATACTTATTTCAAATTAATTACCTTTGCCTCCGTGTACCCTCACACAAAAGAGGATGGTCAGCTTCTGAGATGTTTGCCTTAAGGCCTAGTGCTGCAACAGCAGCTTCAAAACCTAGTGCTTCATCTGTTGGGAGCCGAGCATTTAACATCTGGCCATCACGACCACCACTCCCACTACCTGTGCCACCATTGCCTACAGAAGAAAAAGATAATCAACAAACATATAAAAGAATTTTCTAACATCGACATGCAGCAGAACCTCATAAAAGAAATTCAATTAAGTTCACTGAAGCTATACTCTTTTGGACTTCGAAAGAATGAAATGACTGTCAATTCTTTAAAGGAAATTTATCCTTAAATCAAAAAGTTAATCATATTTATATTTTATCACAAATTTTCTACCAGAATTTTTCTGGCTAAACACATATCTGATGTATTTTTGAGCAATTAAAGCAATAAATCTTCAAAATAATTTGGCTTTTGTAAAAATCAAATACAATAACCTTTATCATATGGCATTTAACACATTTGCTGCCCTTGAGATATTGTTGATCTTTCCCTAGGAGCCAAATTTACATTTTAGGAATTCTTAGAAATCCTATCCAAACAACAAAAATATAGTTGTTTTATCAAAATTAAGAATATAACAAAAAATATTACAATATTAATTGTTGATGCACATGTGCGTCAGCGGCACCTGAGGTATGACCACAATGTTTTCGAATGCAGAAATAGCTCACTTATACTTTGCCAACATTTGTTATTTTCTTCATACACAGTATTGCATAAAATATTGTATTCAGGAAAAATATCGAATTAGACATTTCAAATGAAATACTCATTTTGAGGTCCCTGAGGGCACGTTTTCACTATTTTTGCGGTGATGTTGGTGTGTATGTGATAGAATGTTGTTGGCACTCTAACTCATAAACCAATAATAAGATAAGCACAAAACTTTACAATTAAGATTTTTATTAGCAAATGATGATCTGAAAACGTTTTGGCTGATACTGCTCAACCGGAAGGGGAGGTTTATTCTTGTAGTTTTTCTTTTTCTTCCAAATTTTCTTTTAAAACTCAAATTTACACAAATATTTGATTTTATAAAAGTTGTAGACAATGTAATTTTCTACAGGTTTTGTTTGTAACATTGTATCATAAAACAGATATTTTAGGAGTTATTTTGATTTTTCTTCTAATATTATGCTAAATACGTCGCCAATTGATACCAGTTTCCATTGCTATCATCAAATTTTCTAATTGTTGATAGAGTTATGTATGCTGCCAAGGGTAATTTTAATTGTGCACTGACAGTTTGTTATTCGTAGAAACAGCTTTCAGTGTTCATTACTTATTGATTTTTAATATAATGACTGTTGAAAATGTTTTAAAATTATTCATGAGTGTAATTGCAGATTACTATTCTTGAGGACGTTGATTTCAAGAGCAATCACATTCATTGCTCTGTATGGAGGAAGTCATGTTCTATACACAACACATTTTTTTATCAAGGTTATGGCCCTATGAATTCATATAAGCAGACTCAGCACCCAGTATACATTTAAATGTAAATTTAAATCTATGCAAGGACAATAAGGGTTAAATAAGTTAGTTTCAATACAAATTCCAAATGGAAAACTAAACAGAAAACTTCTGTCATATTTAGGGAAAAAATTTATGCATAAAGAGTATCCCCACAAATTGTCACCAACAAAATCGTATCACATAAGTAACTTTTTGCAAATACATAGATATCACAATGAAAGCTAATTCTTACCTGTAAGTAATAAGGCATCAGCAATGAAGCCTGTCAGCATGAAGGGGAGAAGGCCTTCGCCTTTAGAACGTAGTGTTCCATCTCTAAGCTGCTCAGCACGGTCACGGATGATTTTCAGTTCTGCATGGCCAAGAGGGATTCGCTTAAGCAGCTGAACTAATTCAGCATCCTGATTAGCTAACTTAACCTAATAAAGGAAGAGAAAGAAAAAATACATTGAATCTAGAGAAAAAATTAAAACTATAGTGCCGCCTTGTTTGTATGATATTTTCAGAAAAATATTAATGTGAAAATTACAGACAAATATTTATAGTAGTACACGTTTTAAATGAGATGTCTGCCAGTTGATTATAAAAATATTAATTACACACCTGTGAAATAGGAGTAAAAAATAAACACCTTTATATTGAAACTATAAAATCTATCAATGAAAATTACACCATTCCATTTCAAACTTATTTACTTTAATTAACCTGGAGGTGACACTGTATATAAGATGACACCTAAACAGAACTTCCAATTTACAAAGAAATATTCAGATAGCTGTCCTTGGGCCTACAAAATAATTTTTCCATGTAAACGTCAGCTTTTTCTTAAACTCATTACAATGTTGCACATTCGCTTTGGTAATAGCAAATTGGTATGTTGAAGTACTCTAAAGTAAGAACACTGATCCATGAGCGATTATTTCATATTATAAAACTGACTCTTAGGTTTTCAAATTCTAAAATAGGAAATAAAAACTTGTCTTAAAATCCAATAATTATAAAAATAGTAATTTATTAATTAAAGCAAAGCTAGATGGCATCAGTGAAACATTTTTTTGTGAATAGGAAAGATTTTATTTGGAAATACACACCAACTTAATGCTTTCCTATCTAAAAGGAAGGTGGGTAGCAATCCTTAACCTTTTGCTATTAACTGGAGCAAACAGAATTACCGACCAATCAGACACTATAAAAGATTTTATAAGAGCTCCAGGAGGGTAATTAAATATTTATATCATTCCGATTAGCAAAATAATGACATTCTGATTTAAGTTTTCTGGTGGTATATATTAAATTATCTTGTCTTGCAAAGGCCACGGGAAATCAACATTTCAATTGTGTGTGTGTGTGTGCAAGATCCCTATCCACCCTTTGTTTGCTACCAGTTTGGTATTTTGACTCAAATGAATTAGTTTTTGTTTCAGACTTACAGATCTTTTGTATTAGTTAACTGAAATTTAACACTATCTTAATGCCATTTTCTTGCAAAAAATTTTTAAATGCTCCAACCATTCCCATCTTCTAGCAATCTGATGTTTTGCAGCACATCTATCACCTTACTTGAATTTAATGTCAAGTACTTCTTGATAGGCTGTTCTTGACAGTTAATCGACAATTAATAACTTATGCCACAAATAAAAAGGGTTAAGAAAACTAGAGGAAAAAATATTAATTAGTAATTAATTAGTATAATTAAATTAAATTTATTTATTTATAATATAAAAATGTAGTATACATAAAGATAAATATAAAAAACATTTACTTACCTCAAGAGGCTTGGTACTCGCAGGTGGTCGAGGCAATTCAAGTCCAAA
The DNA here is from genome assembly GCA_036926305.1 of Uropetala carovei. NCBI lineage: Eukaryota > Metazoa > Arthropoda > Insecta > Odonata > Petaluridae > Uropetala > Uropetala carovei. Next base: position 1,934,948 of record JAXCHB010000244.1, on the reverse strand, counting down.
AAGGCCAATTTTGAAAGCCAGGTGATGGTGCTCTGTATACTCTGCCAAAACTTGACACAAGAAAGCACATTTTGAGAGTGTTGCTGATGCTAAACAGCTGATCTGATGAGAAGCTGGGTTCAGCTATAGGAAATGATAAAAGTACAATTTACAATCAATTACTGGTATAAATTAACAGAAAATGATAAAACAAAAAGTGAAATTTTATTTGAGACAAAATAAAATAAATCCTTGCTTTTTGTTTACAATATCAATTGCAAATGTTTAACATGTTATAGTAAATGACACAATTTCTACCACAATGTAATTGCAGAAAATATGAGGAGATAAGTAAAAATTTGCTACTTTTGGATTTTACAGCATGCCTGATAAATTTTATAACCAAAACAGTTGACTAATAAAAATCACTCAATACTTAACAAACCTAATATGCCACAAAAACTTTATTTATCCTTGATTGATCTCACATCTAGAGTGTAAAGATATCTTTAAATAAAAAACTGACCTTTCTTAAACAAATGTAATTTTTTAAATCTGTGCACAAATATGAGTAAGAAGTTACTAACAAAATTTAGTTCGGGAGAATAATGCCTTCAGAAAAATTATGTGTCAAGTTATAAGGAAATTAAAAATAGCTGAATAACAGTAATGCATGCTTAAAAATAAAACTTTATTATCCTTACCAGCAATTTTCATTAGATATACTAATTTATTAAACTGGATCATACTTACCTTCTTGCGTTTTCCCTTTGATATGGGTGGTGGAAGTTCTACCATCAGATTAGGAGGATTAGCAAGCATTTCATCAGCTAATTTAACACCAAGGGTACATGCTTCCCAACCATGTCCATGGGCATGCAAGCCTTCAGCACGGGCAAACAGAATCTCCCAAGAGTCTTCAACACGACGGAGGTTGGCAAAGATTGATCCAGGCGAGACTGAAGTTGGTAATGCACTTTGATTTCCCTGTAAATACAAAATAGACAAAAGAATAATTAATAATTTTAATTGAAAAATGTTAACAAAAAGGTCAATGCCACACTTTATCCCTTAAAGTAAACCGATAAACTAAATAATACACACAAACATGGTAAACAACACAGACAAAGATAGGATACGAAATAATGACAGTTTAACCATCTAATTGCTACAATGGTTTCTGATGTTTTACAGATATAAAAAATATTTTCTGAGGGCTATATAATTGGCATATGGGAAGTAATAGTGAATTAAATGAATCAGAAAACATACAACAAACTGTTAGTATACTGAGGACAAGATTATGACATCCACATACTAATTTTTTTGAATTCCTATACATACATCTTACTCCTACATTTTCATTTTACTGAAAATGAGGTTTTCCAGGAAACTTTTTATCTAATTCTTCGAGTATAATTCGAGAAATTTCTTGTTTATTTAGGCCAATCAAACCCTACCTTCGACTCAGTGGCAGATTACCGCACAGGTGAATGAGGAGCTCGCCTGGGATCTCGACACTCATGGGGTCCTCAAAACAGTCAAAACTAAATTTTTTTCAATATTTTATTTAGTAAAATATTTCACAATCAGTATAATCTACTATTTACATACACATCTCGTGTTTTTACTTAGGTTTGTTACAATGTAACATCCCTTATGTCATTCGAAAACACATCTCACAGTTATAATTCATTTTTTGTTTATTTTTCAATATGCGCAAATTTATACTCCCCCCCCCCCCCCCCACCTCTCCCGGTCAGTTGGGGGCCTCCTGAATTTTTTGCGCCTGGGGCCTTTGAATACCTTAATCTGCCACTGCTTTTACTTATATTGCAAATTAGATGGACATTTTTCTGGGTCAATAATTAAACATGACTGGCTAAAAACATTTGACTGACCTTGAAGCGCATTAGAATGAAAAATTCATGCTAAGTAGCGGAAAATGCGAAGACTAATGATAAAATAATACAGCATCACCATACTTACTTTCAAAGGAAAACTTAAAATTTATATTTTATCTTTAAAAAATTTACCCAAATGAGTGGATTGTATTGATCACCAATTTTTCCTTTGTCTTTTAAAATGCAATTGTTGAACGAAGAGCTGTAGTGAGGGCGGGGCAACCGGGGCAGGTGCCCAGGGCGCATCTTCATAAAGGGGTGCCAAATAGAAGTCTTATTATACACTTGACTAAATGTGGTTACAGTTTCGTTCTCTTCCCAATGGCCAACCTGAGGATCAGCTGAAGGACCAAGTCATAGGTTAATGTGTGCAAAATTAACTGGCTGCTTCTACTCTTTACGCTCTGAATGTAATTTCTTTTATTTATCCTCACCTCCAAAAATGTGTGCGCCCTATCGTATTACATTAGTCACGCAGAATTTTCATCCAAGTCGTCAATAAAAAGTAATTATTGAGGACTTTATTGATTTTATTGCTATCATATCGAAAAAACTGGTACAATATACATTGTGCAAACTTTCTCATATATTAATGCGTCGTTCAGTTATCTACTGAAAAATATGAACTATGAAGAAACATTATAAAAATCAACTTAAATAACTATACGAAATTTGATGAAAATCTTATGATGTTTTTTAGAAAATCCAATTGTTATTAAAGTTGCCCAGGAATAAACTTGCCTTATATTAATTTTTTGAGAAATATGAACTATGTAGTATTATTGCAGACATCAACTAAAGTAACTGTAAGGAATCTGATGAAAATCATATTAGCCGTTTTGATAAAATCAAATTGTTGTTAAAGTTGCCTTGGATAAGTTAGCCTTATATTCATTTTTTGAGAAATATAAACTATTGTAAACTCAAATATCTGTACGAAATTTGATCAAAATCATTGGAGGCATTTTTGAGAAATTCAAATTGTTGTTAAAATTGCCTATAATAAACTGCCCTTAATTATTGAGCAATTTCAACCATTTCTTCATGGCTTCTATTCTGTATGATAAAATGCTTAAGTTCGAGATTTATTTCATTTTCACTTTACTGTTTAGGCTCTAAGCTGCGAACATACAGACAGAGACAGACAACAGACGGCACTGCAAAAACCACTTTTTCAGACTCAAGTACACCTAAAACATATATTTCCATCAAAAGCTCAAGATCAAATTTTTTTACGATTACAATACTTTCTCAATATACTTCGTATATGAGAAACTAAAAGGGAGACAAAATCGCATCAGAAATAATCTAAAAATTGGAACTTTATACACTAGATTTACAAAACATAATAGCTCAATCATATGAAAATGCTCCTAATAGTATAACCGGTAAATTTATTAATTTATTTTTCTGGTTCCATATCGAGATGGGTTGCACTCATGGAGGTCCTTAAATTGATGTTGAAAAAACATGGCACAAAACAATGATCATCAAGAGCAAATGCAGTGAATTCATTGAGGTTACAATTGAAGCAAGTTTGTAGAGTGTTAATAAAATTAAAGAATGAACATGAATGCAAAGATATTGTTGGTTTGCTAAAACAGATTGATGTGCAATTTATATTTTTCTAGTTAGAAGATCAACTGCCTCACTAAATCTGTTCAGGGTGTCGATGTAATTGTGGATTGATCTACAATTTGGTACCAGACACAAAAAGTTCAAAGTCACAACTGGAAGAGTATATGGAAGAGGCAAAGACATTTTGCAATGAAAAAGGAATCCTGAAAATAAGAGGAAGAAAAAGGAATTTAATGACAAGATGGAAACAACAAAATACTATTTACGATGCAGTGCATTAGACAACAAATTCTCTTCAAAGGCAACTGTAGGCACGATTTACATCTTTATATGAAATTGATAATGATTTAAAAATTTTTAAGTTGTGCTTTGTATACTGTATAATACGACTGAAGATGAAATGATAAATTCCTGTAAAAATGCTGCGTATATGTATAAAATCAATGTGGATGAACACGAGTCAATCGAAGAAGTTCCCAGCTTGAAACATCACCTGCCTTCGTAAAAATTACACAAAGAAATATTGGAATTTCTTCATGAATATGGTGTTTTAAGTTCATTTCTCAATGTGGAAATTTTGCTGAGAATTTCTTGACATTCGCCACAGTGATTTCAAGTGGAGAGTGATCTTTTAGTAAACTGAAATTGACCAAAAATGACCTACGGTCATCAATGAATCAAGAGAGACTTCCTGGTCTAGCCAATTTATTTACTGAATATGACACTGCTAAAAATATAGATTCCAATGACATAATCAATATTTTTGCTGCAAATAAAGCCCAAAAAATAAATCTGTAAAGAAGCGATTGTTTATTTTAGTTAAATACCCCTTTTAAAATATGCACTTATCATTTTATTAGATTATCTTGGGGCAATAAAAGATCCTCTGCCCAGGGTGCCAAAAGTGGTCACTATGGCCCTGGTTGAACGATTGAGAACATAAACATGACCAATCGAAGCAAGTGACTCACCTTTTTTGGATCTATTTATTATGTCCATTTTAGTTTCCATCAAATTCACTCAACGTTTTTTGCCACTCTTAGCACTTTCACAAACACTACGTTTACAACTGTTTTTCATATTTTAAGTATAGTAAAAAACAATACATATATAAACATGTGCCCATACGGTTTCGAATGCAAATGGCAAATGACAAGTATTGACAAGTTTATGTGCTCTTACTGCGACCGATGTTCATAAGTGCGGGAGGGTGTGTTCATAAATGAAGTGCAAGGCGCAATTCATTGGTAAGTGGAATGCTCGTAAATACAAATTGTTCGTTTCTTGAATGCTCGTAAGTAGAGGTTCAACTGTGTGTGTGTATATATAAATTTTTTTGCAAATTTCAAAATTATCTTGTATTCATTTTCTTTGCTTTGACTTATACTCGAGACTTGGATTTAAGACATTGTTTTAGGCTAAAAAGCACACTTTGACTTATACTCAAAGATATACGCTACTTGTAATAATACTTAATGTATACCTCTATTTTTTCATTAACCAACACAAAGAATATTAACACTAGTTACTTTTTTGAGATCTTTGAAGGAAAAGTAACTGAAGTTCACTATTTTTCCACTGTTCCCTTTTAGTTTAGTTTATATTCAACTCTATGTAAAATGGGCTTCTCAACTAGCTCACACTAATTGGCTATGATAGATAATACAAATCTCATAGAAAATCGTAAGATCAATATTACTCTTAAAGACTCTCTGAAAAAAATACCAAAACATCACTAAATAACACAAGAAGATACAAGGGGGAATCATAAAGAAAGGTTCCTTGTTTTTTATCTAGAATTTATATGGCCAACATTGTAACATTTGCCACTGCAATTAATTATTTGCTTTTAGGGGTGGCCTACAACCACATACATGCTCAACCAACCCATTAACGGATGCACAGTAATCATTAAAGATGGCGACCATTCTGAAGCCATATACCCACAAAGAAGTGCGTGCAGTATTGCATTTTTTGTGGGCCATAGGCACCAATCTGACAAAAATTCATTAGGAACTCTTACAGATAAAACACTATGAGCCTCAATATAAATTCGAATTGATGACATGAAACATCCCACTTCACCACCCCCAATAAGTTGATTAAGTTTGGAAATTATGTTGAAAAGGAGCTAATGTACATGGCCATATCATTCATTGGTTGCTGAAATATACAAGTCTCAGGGAAAAATTAGGGAATCATACCTTTTTGATACCCCCTTGTACATTTATCAATTATCGTCAGTAATTTTTTCTTTAAACTGCTTTGAAACTTAAGGTTCTTTTAAAAACTATATAAAACTCCAGTTTCGTAAGTAAGTGATGTGGTTTCTACATAGTTGATTTGATAAAATGTTTCTAAGTTTAATAACCTCAGTTTTTGAGACAGCAAACATTTTTTTATAATGGCTTCGGTCAACTTTGCAAAATTTTTAGCAAGAAATACACATCAAGTTCATACAAATATAATGGGATGAATAAAGGGCTAATTTCCATCATGCATGGACAATTTCGATAAAACTACAACAAAAACATTGACTATGGTTTCTTTTATTGAATAAGATGCAAATTTCCTTTTCATTATATAGACTAGTGATTTTTCTACTCTGTAACACCATTTGCTCAAAAAATCTAAAAAACAGACAATTCTATTAATTCTGTAGAACATCTGAAAAGCATTTATAACTAAGTACTCGTGAGTCTTTGTCAATCAGACTAACCTGAGATTTGTGGGATGGTCCTGGTTGATCACCCGAATACAATCTTCTGTTTACGTCAACACCAGGCCCTCCAGCTCCTCTTCCATTAAGAGCTTTGGCATCATAATAATAAACATTGTATTCATCTGAATTGGAATCTGACGAGTTTGAAGAGTCAGCAGGCAGAGGTCTATTGGAACTTGCATTTGCAGAAGCAGCTGAGGCTTCAACAGGAGCAGGACACTGCTGACTTGATTCGCTGAGAAAATCTTGCGACACTTCTGCCCTTCTCAAATCATCTGATGCTTTAGACAAAACCATTGGACTATCTTTGGTCTTTCTCGACACCTGATCCTGAGACGATGGAACATTATCAAAGTCACTGACACCAGAGGGTCCGGCAATGCCGGCCGAAATTTCAGCAGTCCTACAAGGATCTGCATCGGTGGGCGATTTAGGGGAAGGACCACAGCTGCTGGCATCACTACTTCCCTGAGAATCTGAATCTACTACCACGCAAGCAGCACCTTCCATGTTAGGCAAACCCACCGACAAATCGTTCTCTCCATCGTTCTCACAGAAACCTTCACTACTCACACTACTGCGGTTCCCTTCTCCCTGATCTGCTGATGACGGTTCAGGAGTCGGTCTACGCCGTCCTTGAGGTCTGTATTGCCTGTTACCAGGCATCGTTATGGCACTCGTATCTTCCCTAGAGCGTCCGGCACCCCCGTGACAACCTAATTCATAGTCCGAGAGGGCAGCAAAGTTCAACGAAGCTATGGATCTTGCCATTGATGTTCCGGCAATGATGTTCCCCTGGTCTGAGGAATGTTGATGAGGGTTATGGTGGGGGTTATGATGGTGAAGAGAGTGATGTCCTCCATGGTGATTATGGTTCAGGTGATGTGGGTTATGACTGAAGTGGTGATGTGAACTTACATTGTACTGGAAGTGGTACCCGTTAGGTTGTTGATAACCAGATGAATGATGAAGAGGTAGTCTGCGCTCACAGTTTATTACCGCAGATGATGCATTCACCTGATTCACAACGTGAGGAGTGGAATTTGATTCGGAATTACCACCAGAAATGGTGAGAGGACCATGACGGAAACAGGCAAAGGGACAGTGATATAAATGGCTCTCGGGAGAATAAGTTATGCCCGGAATTGGATAGTCATCCCAGGTTAGGAAACATGCTTCGATAGCTGGTTTAAATCCACCAAATACTTCTACTTCATTCTTGAATCCATTGGCTCCTTTGTTGCCTCCTCCTCCTCCACCTGATCCCCCTCCAGATCCACGGCTCTTGGTGACCTGAAATTTTTATGTTCAAAAATATTATGCATAAGAAAAAAAGCTTTATCTGTTATGGTACAATAGGAAACACTCTTAACACATTCATAGGTAATGAACTGAGAAAGGGTAAACAACATTAATTTAGGAGTCAATTACTGTTAAACTATATGTGAGTAATGTAACCTCCTTAAAACATTGAAAAAACAAAGGAATAAAATGAGAATCCATGCAGCTTTTGAGAAGATATTACTCCTTGCCAGGATCTCATGTCTGGAGGGATATAGTTTGTAAATTTGATTTCAGCCATAAGGTGGCTTTGACAATTCCCTTTTGAAGGAACTCATTTACACATGTGTACATGTGCACCCACATACACTCAAACAAATTTTCCTTTAACCAACCACATCTCCTCATGTATATAAACCCATTGCAAGCAACTACTTTATTCAAATATGACTTATGACATTACTGTCGATACTATTTATAATGCATATTCAGTTGTTACAAGAACTGTGTACTCAATAAAGCATCAATATGATTGAAATTAATACACACTTGCATGATATGACCTTGCTTAAGCCTCATGGTTTTTTTTACAAATACAGGCGACTCCCGAGCTTCGACAGGGATGCGTTCCTGAAAACGTGGTCAAATCTCGAATTGTCGAATGTCGAATGCCGTTTTTCCATAGACCTGCATGTTATAATAAGGGGATACTTTCCCGCATCTCGGCTCGCATGAGTCGTTTGTTACAAACGACTCGCACGAGCCAGACTGGGCCGTCTGCAGCAGATCCCTGTATACATCTACCTATACATACAACTATATATCGCAGCGAAATTAATATAAAAGTTATTAAAAAGCACAAAATAACTTGCAGCCTCGCCAGTTAATTTAAGGTTATGCAAACCTGCCTTTCTCTTAAATCTGTCAAACCAGCCATCAAATTACGTGAATTTATCACATGTTGTAGAATTTTCTCCTGTTTCACATAAATGCTAATAGTTGAACGACACTCTTTTATTTGATTCACTTGTATTATCACTATTACATTTCCTTTTAGATATCATGTCAAGGGATAAATTTATAAATAAATCAATAAAATAATTAAAACAACTATTCTTGTAAACTGCATATGGTTAGGTGGAAGAAGGGGCTGTGTAGCCTCAACCTCGCCATTAAAAGTTTAAATAAATAAATAAAATAAAATAAATAAATTTAAATAAAAGATTAACAGAAAAAGGAGTGAAATCAGCACAAATCCAAACAATTAGAGCAGAAATAACTATGTATACACTGAAATTAAACCTCCCATGGTTGGTCGGGACGAAAATTACTTTGCGTACACTAGCTCCCAATTCGATTGGCTGCGTTGAAATCTCGAATTTGTCGAATCTCGAACTGTCGAGTCTTGGGAGTCGCCTGTACTAGATACTCTGTGCTCTAGTTAATCCTTGACAAGGAGTAACTTCCTTTAAACTGGATGTTTAGGTAAGTTCATTATTCTATGGTTTAAGGATGTTATACACTTCTTTGGGTAAATTCTACAATAAAATTCATAGTGCATCTATTATGCATTGAAAGATGAATAAAATGTAAATACAGAACAACTCAGAGTTTTGGATATTTTCCACAAGCTATTCTTTTTACCTTTTCCACAATTTTGAGATGCCATTCTCTAAGTTGAGCATGGAGAACATCTCGTTCAGATGGTGATAATCCTGGGTTTAAGGCAGCAAGACGCCATAGCTGAACTATTTCATCACAAAGAGATGCACTAGCATGCTGTGGTGCATGACTATTGCTATTGATTCCTCCATGTCTTCCTCCAGGACCTGAACTTCCGGTTTGAAGTGCCACTTTAGTATTGAACCACCAGACCATTATCTGGTAGAAAGAGATGGAAAAAGACAAAACTTTATCAAATTAACAAAATTTATAGGAGAAAAAATTGCCACTTCTAGTAAAAATCTATATCTCTACAACATACATTGCACAGTTTTATATACATAACACTTGTAGTCCATATAATAATGCCACTGGTTACATTAATAGGCATTTATGGGCTGCTTGACTCATAGTAACAATGTTGCTTCTGTTGGTAAGGAGAGCTTCATGGTAGCTGAATGTAAAACTTGATATGTTCTAATGTTGTTGCACACTATATGCTTATTTTGTGAGAAATATAGCTTATACTCTTTACAATGTTAATCTCCATAACTGGGCTAGTTTTGATCAAAATCCATGCACCCATTTTTGAGTAAATCAACATTCTGTGAAAAGTGACAATGAATAAAAAATTCTAAATTGTTGCACTACGTTGCTTGTTTCAACAAGGCTTCTAGCTTCTAGCTTCTAGTCAAGATTTTGATTTGGGGCGATTTTGCCTAACCGCTATGGGGAGACACCTCTGAAAGCGAAGTATTGTTAATGTCCACAAATATTAAATAAAAATTTTTGATACCTTAAGCATTGATTTATTCATTGAAATTGGGGCTATTACTAAATAACATTACAAAGAATGATTTGTATATCTCTTATATATTTTGAAGGGTATGTTTGTTGGTTTGTTCATGGAACTCCTCCTAAACGATAAAGGCTAGAATAACCAAATTTGGTATGATTCTTTCTAACATCCTAACTTAGTGATTGGTCAAGGTTTTGTTTCTGTGTCACTTTGATTCAAAATGGTGAACGATATAATTATCGAATATCACGTATTTTGCTGCATGCTGCAACTGAAATACAGGGATGAGTGTAGACTACTTTGAATTTGCACTTTAAAATTACTTAAAATCATGGTACAAACTTGAGACTTGGATACTTCTTTGTGGGAAAGAACAAAGTTTATTTTTATTGAAGACAGATTCCGAATTCTGGTCGAATTCGCATAGAAATGAGGTTAGAATCAATAAAATATGTGATTTTATCAGTTTTATTATAATATCAATTATAAGCTATCATGACAACTCCCATTGTCGCCGAAATTGAGTGTTCAATGCATTTATATGGGAGAGAGGGAGAGACAGGGAGTGAGAGAGGGAGGAGTAGAAGGGAAGGGGAGAAGGAAAGGAGAGGGTGGAAGGGAGGGGAGGGAGTTTATACGTTATTTTCGATTTTTCACAGTGCAAGATTTTCTTCCTTCATTCATCTAAATAGGAAAATGCGGAGCGATTTTCTTCATTTTTGCTTTAATCGACGGTTATAACTGTGTACTATCTTAGTCTTGTGATGCTTACATGTTACATGGTCAAAGTTTTAGATTCACTAAATCTGTTGAAATTCAACGGGCACTCCAGCTAGTATCATATAAATTTATTGAACACAAAAAATATTACATGAATTGGTTACCAGCTTGGAAAAATGAAACCACTGCTAAAGAATGGAATTTAGAAGTCCGATTTTCTTAGCTTCATCAATTATCCCTTCAACTGAAGGTGTAAGGTCTCGATAAATATGTAAAAGAGTTAATCCATTCAGGCGGTCGTCTTCCATTGAATTACAGAAATAATTTCTCAGACGTCTGAGCGCGGAGAATGACCCCTCCGCTGAGACCGTAGTTAGGATAACCAACATCTATGTATATAAAAGTAATATGAGGAGTTGCACATGTTTAAGGCATCTATTGCATTTTTTGTTATTTATCTTTAACACTTTTACTCATACATCTGTACCAGAGTTTCATATCAGATCTCAGATTTTTAGATTTATTTTCCACATCATATTTATAAAAATTTGCAAGAGTGATTAGTTAATTAATTTGTTGATTTGTATCTTCATTTTCAGAGAGTTTGGCAGAAGGCACAAGAAGTTTTTCAGTATTTCTTTTAAGCACATGAGGCCTTTTTGGTGTTTTGAAAAATACATACACCTTGCTGATTAGTATCATACAATCTCTAATTCCCAGAATAACGAAAGACTTAGACATTGCAAGATTTTGACTGAGCAGAATGGTGGACATACAGTGTGTCAGGTATAACCTGTCTTATGCGCACTTGTACTTTGTTGTTTTTCCCGCTCATGACTGCAAACCCGTCATAGCATTGACCTCGCATTTTTTCTATGCGTATTCCGTATGAGCGAAGGCACTTTAGAAGTTTATCTGCAGTTCCTGCTTTAAAAACATCTGTCATTGTTTCAAAGTGTAGAAACATTTCACGCAATTTCAAGTCATTTTTATAGAACTAATGTCTCTGTGCCATTAACAGCTTCAGCGGCAATTAAAGAAAAGCACTCCATATTGTTAATATTGTTTACTATTTTTCTTAATATCAAGTTAAGGCATACATAAACAACTTTGTCCTGAATGGTTGGGCTAGAGTACCGAGTATTTTTGGGGGCAGTTTCTAACAGCTTTTTAATATCTGGATTCACTCTAGCTTGAAATCTAACAGCAGTTTTGACTTTTCCATCATTTTCAAAAGGCTCTTCAGCTTTGATACATCCACTGTCTCTGTGTCCATGTAGACCTATGCATTGTCGACCACAAAACAATACTGATTTAATTATGGGCCTTAGTCTCCCTGTTTTCACAAGCTAATGTTTGTTTCTGCATATCAAGTTGAAAATATATTGGTTGCTGTTAAGTTTGCATAATTAAAGTCTGGATTTCTGCAGCCTCCTTGCACTTATTATGATAATCAGTAGACTGATGCTGATGAAACCTGACTGTAGTGTCTTTCCAATTATTGTATTTTGTTTTACATAGCTGACCTAAAAATTTTTTTTCAAAATGTAATTGGGTAGGTCGTTTTCTCAAAATGACCCAAGCCCTTGAGGACTACTGGACATGGTCTGAGATGAATCAGGATTGAACCCACATGTTTATTCTTTGTCTTCTAGGTGAACCTTTGAATCTAGCAGCTAAGCATGAGACAACAGCTGAGGAATGTGCAAATTTTTCAAAATGGTGGAAATGAAAGAGTATGGGAAAATCCCATCTTTCCTTCATGCTGGTTATGGGATCCATAAAGAAGACCAAAATAAATAATGGTTTTTGGTTTCAGTTTGTGTTCAGAACATTTAATTTTTCAGTTCATTTTCAGTTTCACTCTGCCAAAATATTGCTTTTTTTCCGGTTTTTGGTTTTGTTCTGGCTCCATGCCTTTTAAAAATTACCTTGGTAGATAAAAAGGGGGCAGTTTGAACTGCCAAAACCACCCTCCTTGCTATGCCCCTGAATACCCTAGATAAACAAAAAACTCGTAAACCGATTGCTCATATACCGAAGGATTACTGTACTAGTAATGCCATCTATTGAGTGGCAGTTGAACTAAAAATCGAGCGCACTGATAAGTTACGTCATGTATCCGTGTATCTACGGATCCATGTAACTTGGACCCGTGTAAGTCGGGGAGTCACTGTACTACGTAAGGAGAAAGTAAAAATGGAGAAACGACAAGAATAAACTTTTAAGCCCTTCTTTTACTAATAAAAATCTTAAATATAAAGTTTTGTGCTGATCTGATTAATAGTTTTTGATTTAGAGTGCCCACAAAATTGTCACATATACACAGACAGCATTGAGAAAATGGTCAAAACACATGCAGGAGACCTCAAAACATGTATTGTTGTTGAAATCTCAAATTTGATTTTTTTCACGAATACAATACTTTCTCTTATACTACATATGGAGAAAGTAACAATTCCAACATAGACAAATACACATGGCCATTGAAAGAAAACCATACCAAACATCAAATTATAACATAATTTTAATATTCCTTATAAAAATTATTTCCACAGTACCTGCTCACAAGCCATACATTCCTCTGTTATGATCTCCAACAATGGTATCGCATTTCGGTCATTTCTCTTGAACATTTCTCGGACAATGGAAAGAAGATTCCACATTCCTTCAGGCTCACGACCACGTAAAGGACGTAGGAGACTACACCACTCAGCAGCAGCTGGAGGAGCTGTAGTTCCCAAGTAGTTGACATCGCTGTTTTATACAAATGAAAAAGAAATCTCAAATTAATCAATTAAATACAGTAATTGCTATCTGAAAAAAAGCATTTAATTGAAATTAGATCTAAAAAAATAATTTAATTAAAGACATTATGAAATATAGTGATAAAAACAAGAAATTTTATTTATTAAATCATACGATACTACAGATCTGTAAGTTTCCCAATAATTCACAACTGCAAGTAAAAATAATGGAATAACAATGCAGATACATATTTTTCTTTTTAAGATCGTATTATTTCACTTTTACAAAGACAATATATCTAAAACATCCTTTTGTCATTGCATCGTCTTGATTCACAAATGGGCTGTACAAGCATGCGACCCTGATTAGGACTAATAAAAAATTGTCCAGGATTGGATACGTATCTTCAGATGTTTTCAAAATATGTCATTAATTTTATAGATACCATCATAGAAAACAGAAATAAAATATATTATGTATGCTCTACATGGAGGGGAAAATTATAACATGTTTGTATTATATAAATATAAACAGATTAAAGAAGTGCTAGAAGGAAAACCGGATGGAAAAAGAGAAAGAGGTAGGAAAAGGTTTCAGCTGATAGATGACTTGAAAGGGAAAGAGAGCTATCAAGACATGAAGAAGACTGTGGAAAATAGGAGTACATGGAGAACCAGGTTTAACCATGAATAACCATGGGCCTGTCTACAGACAAACTGCCTATGATGATGATGAAACAGATTGATATAGAGAAATTCCAAACTAATACACAATCTATGAAAGTTAAAGAGAGTTTATAAAAGCATTTTTATGGATAGAAAAATGGTAAATTCTAAATGCAGCTTGGTTTGAAATACTTGGAAAAAATGAAGTCTTCACTTTAAAAAAATAATATGAAATGAAAAAAGAATGATATGAAATAAAGTTTAATTTATCAAAATTTACCTGAAGACAATTGGTGCAGGAACACAGAATTTAATGAGTATTCTTTTTATGTTATCATGGAGAGTTTTCTCATCTAAATACCAAGATGTCTGGTCATTGGCTGATGCACCAGCAGTTGGATCAGGTGCCCCACAAACCTATAAAATGAAATTCATACAATTACCATATATACTCGAGTATAGGTCGAGTTTTCAAGACCAAACCTTTAGCGAAAACCTCAGGGGTTGACTTATATACAAGTAAGAATTGTGATAGGTTAAAACCCATGATGTTATATGTTAAAATTTGATGGAAATTAAACTGTTGTTGTATTTAAACTACTTATAACTATTGAATATTTAAATATCTATGTATATGAAAGAATAAAATTACTATAGAATTTCGTCTATCCTAAGATGATATCTGATGATTCGCAAATAATTAAGCAATTTTTGTTAAGCTAACGTTCAGTAACGTGACAGCAACAAGACAAAGAACTGGCAACAAGACAGAGGCGCAATATGTAAACTCCATAATATTTAAACAAAGAAACACCTCATTTGTGATTAGCCAAGGGGCAATGCCCACCTCTAAGCATAACAGATCAACTTAGAATCGCCGAAGTATATATGAAAGAAAAATAATTTTAATTGGTTAAAGGAAAACATTTATTCTCACTAAATAAGTGATTAATTTTGTTGACTGTTATTATTTTCGTAAACTAGAATTATTTTTACAAACTATAATTGATGATGTTGTTGTTACGTTTCTCTTTCTTAACTGCTAAACTGTTCTCCTTTACAAAGATAAGCTTCTAACTGAGTGCTGATAATAAATACGAAGTCTATCCCAAGTCATCTGCTTTATTACAAATGGGTATACAATATAACAACTTTTGATGTTATGCAGTGGCAGTGCAGGAGACATCGCACCACTTTGCTGCTACTTGACACCATGTAGTTAATTTGATATTCGAAGAATTATAGAGATGCAACAAATTTTCCTTTTGGGTTCTTCAGGTGGAACACGTAATGAATACAAAAATTTTGTTCTACTACTCCTGAAAAACTGGTGATGACTTATACTACAGATATTTGAAAAGCCAAAAATTTTTATTAAAAAAGTTGCCATCAACCTATACAACGGTAAATTTTTTCATACACAAATATACTATATAATATGCCTGTCAAGGAAAAGGTTAAGATTAAAATATTTATAGACGGAATATTGTAATTAATATCAAGACATGGGCTGTCAGAAATGTGAATGAAAGTTTTTTTACGTCAATAAATAAATTTAGATTAAAATTTGCTTCACACTGACCCCAGCATTACTGATTGAATGCGATATTTGAAAATTAATTTGGTTTAACAATCTGGAAAATATCAATAAAATATAAGATCAAAGAAGAATAATTACAGTGTTGATGGCAGATGGTTGGGAAGAAAGAAGCTCATCCAGGAGGCGCTGAGCTGTAGGGAGTATTTGTTGAGGCAGCTCACTGATAAGGTATTGAGCAAACTTCTGCAGTTGATCACGATGTAGTCTTGAAAGAGACTCGGACACAGGTGCTCTCAAACATACTTGGGTTGGCTGCAAGAAAAATTAATGTATTATAGGAGAATAACTATAAAACATTAACATAATTTATCACAAGTAAAATCTTTCAAATAACATAACTCTGAATTTGATGAAACTTTGCACCTACATAGGGAGAAATATTAGAAACATTTTTAACAGTGGCTAATGTGGAGTTTTAGATTAAACCAACCCCTAAAAATTAACCAGGAAATTTCTCTTGGGCCAAAACTATGGGAGATACGACAAATAATTCCATCCCGAGTTATTATTATTATTATTTAATATATTAAATTTGCAATAAAATCACATCGGTAAAAATTTCAAAATTAATTTTTAATCCCTGAATTGTGCTCGACCACCCTAAATTTGAAAATTTTCAATTTTTGATGATGGTAAATGATAATTTTTTTCAGAATACAACGCTACCAAATTTATCAATCAGAACATTGCAATTATTGAAACATGAAGAGCAATGCTCTCAAAATACATATTTAGTGTGTGATACCAGGTCCCTGGCATGGAATTACTTCCCGTAAACCTGGTATTGTTTACCTTCCTACTCCTTTTTCCTATTTATGCGAGTGTGTGTGGTTGCTGAGTAGGTCCCTGTCATAATCGTACAGTTCACAAACCTACTAGCAACTGTGTGGTTTTGGGTCCCTGTAACGGGATAACACCTCCCTTTTATCCTTTCCATCTTAGGATTAGCGCCTGTATGAGTGAGTGTATGAGCGATTGACAACAGATCCCTGGCGAGGATCAATACCCTGTAAACCTGTGCCTTTTTTATCTATTATTTCCTTGTCTTTCTTTCCCACCTAACTTTTCATCACCTTTTAAACTTTTGCGTCGTCCCTAAATATTTGCCTTATACAGTGAAGAAGTTAAATACTTTTGTAACATTATTTCTTAAGAAGAATTTCAATTCAAATGGCACTTTTTCATTTATCACTTCAATTTTGCAGATTAATAAACAAAATAGGCCAGGGTAATACAATCAAAATAGATTTAGTTACAATGCCCATCCTGGGTATTGTGTATCAACCCAGCGTTAATGACTCCTGCTCCAGTCTTCTTCTTGTAGGTTTAACCATTAAATTTACCCTTCCACCATTACTCTTGAAATGTGTGTGTGGCTTTGTGCCATTTTCCATTTTAAAATGCAGTGTTTTGAGCTACGGCTTCCCAGAAGTATGACAATGACTCCTTCCTTTTAAAGGTAATTAAAGCAAAAGAACTACACTTACCAGATGTATACGATGAAGACAAGCAGCTACGACATGGGAGCACCAGCATGCACTAGAGGAGCATGTACAATTGCAAGATGTTATCCGTCTTCTATCGAAAGTCACAGCAACGTTAAATTGGCCACTTCCTTGACCAACTGTAGGTGGAGGTATCACTATGGCACTCAGATGGAATCCTAAGTGAGCAAATTACTACTGTTATAGCAGTGTTGACTGCAAGTGCATTTTGGTAGAGAATTTAAGAAACTTTGCAATAAATTGATTAAGTTTATGGATTCACTAAGTTAATATTTGTAGAAAAGTTTATCAAATCCCTCATTTTTCCTATTCAATCATTATATTCTCTTGTGAAAACATTGAAGCTAGATTCCTTTTACATACATCATGTTTTTGTATTCATTTGTGAGTAACATTCTAAAAAAATATCATTTCAGTACTTAGTATGATGCAACAGAAATAACAGACAAACCAATATATTAACACATTCATCAACTACAAATTTTTAAAAATCATTCTAGAAACACAGTGCTACATCTAAGTGCTCCTATGAATTTTGAAGGTTTTATTATATCATAAGTGTACATATTGTAGCTTTATGAATAATCATTAACGATTATAAATTGTGACTAATACAGCTGTATTACCTCTATTCAGCAAAATAATGATGCCAGTTGAAGCTGTTTAGTCCACTAAAGTTTTAAAATATAAACTGAGTCACAAAATGCATTTCAAAACCAAATTACATTTTATTAAATATGCAAAGCCACTTTTCTTTCATAAACCTGGACAAATAAGAACTCTCTGTATCAATTTTGTTACACCTACCTATCTGCAGAGTGTCCTTAACTGCCCGGTTTTTCAGAAGGTATTCTCCTCTCTGGAACTCATCAGCGGAGCCGTTAGCAAGGCACGAATAAAGTCGAATGTCTTCCTCATTGTCAGGGAAGCTCCAGAAGGCAATGCGTAGCTGCAATTGCTCAGGCACCGGAGGATAAACGTGTTCAACCAGTTCAAAGGGTATGTGTGATGCAACGCATCTTGCGCACATCTCCACAAGGCTTGCCACTTGATTTTGGTGTTGCCCTCCTCCGCTTCCAACGCTGTTGCCCATACCAGAAATGATGCAGCCACTCCCTGCACCTCCGACACCACTGAGCCCACCTCCCATACCAAATCCGTTTCCTGCACCATCTGTGGAGAAATCACCAGGTTTAAGAAATAGTGTGAATTATAGAGATAGTTAGGAATAAATGATTACCTATATTTTCCTGGACTATCTTTGGAAAAGTTACGTACAATCATAGGGCTATATCTCAAGCATTCCTTAAGGCCTGCAAACAAAGAATTTCAGATTTTGGTATAAACCAGGGTTTTTCTACATTTTTCAACCTGTAGACCCCTACTGGAACATCTGAAATCCCAGGGATTTGACATTCCACGACAAACTGGGGCAGGGAAGTGGGAGGAAAGACCTGACAACCGAGTAGTGTTTCTATTGGAATAAATTCCTTTTAAATTATTAATAATTAATTAGAAATCACTTTTCTAAATTAATAAGGTAAACTGGGGTACGTGTATAATGGGGTAAGTGTAACACAAGCACCTAATAAACAACTAATATCTGCTGACAGTTCTGCTACCTGCTGGTTTGAATAAGAAACTACATCGTGCCCAGATGGAGAAAATATGATGGTTTTAGTTCCCTGCCGTGCTAATGGGATCAAAGCACCTCCTCTGATTGTCTATAAAGGCAAGCATGTTTGGGATCAGTGGTTGGCTCCTCCTGAAAAAGGTTTCCCTGGTACAGTATATGCTGCCAGCCCTGAAGGCTAGATGGAAACTGAAATATTCAGAAACAAACCGAAGAATTATCTACAAAATCAGTTGGGGAACTAGGCATAGGGAAGTGGATATTGGTAGTTTCCAACCAATAAAGTCATTAAATATTATGTAGGGAAAATTATCAAATATGAAAATGGTATGCTGGAAGCAATATTTTTAAAACATATAAGTTCTAAGGGAAACTTATTTACCTATGCCTTTGCTGAGGAGGAGAACATATCAGAGGTTGATCAAGATGATGTTGTTTTAAGTCTACCAGAACCAAATATTGGGTGGAGGGCAGAAGTAAATTTTAACCGATTAGGGACGGAGCACCGAAATATCCTCTTCCGCCTTCTATTGTGACAGCATGGTATTTACTATTTCTGTCCTTTTTTGCCAGCAGCTCACACACAGTTCGAAGTTCTGTTCTATGCAGTCACATGTTTGTTTTGTAAGCAGTTTCTGTTTTACATATTCTTTAACTTTACCCTTTTTCATTTGACAATGGCTACCAAAAGAAAATGGTGTGGATCTCAATGTAGATTTATTGCTCTCCCTGCAGAAATGATGGGTTGAAGGTGAAAGTGGGTTGTCCTGAGATTGTAAGGATATACAAAGCATCCATGGGTGGATTGGATAGAAACGAACAGCTATGCAGCTTCTACAGCAGGTATATTTCTTCAAAAAAGTGGTGGCATAGACTGATCTTTGACTTACTAACTAGGACGATAGTAAATTCTTATATATACTACAAACAAGCTACTAATAAGCCAGTTTTGCCTCAAAAATATTCTATTCGGATGTAATCAGACACCTCATTGGTGACTACATTAGCAGAAAAGTGCAAGGACGCAGGGAAAATCTTTCGACTACGCATTCTTCTGCATACCGCTTAAGATGTGAGAGACAAGCTGTGAAACACAGAGTTTTGTGATCATCAGTCAAATGTCTTGGGACCCAGCGAGCACAAACTTTATGGTATCCCAGTTCTCCATACTCAATGTTATGGACTGTTACACAAGAAATGCAGAGGAAAGATCCCTTACCGACCATCTTTGGTTTTCCAAAATCAACTCCTCAACACGCACAGTGTTCAGATCTGTTGTGGATGTGCTTGGCATTCCGTTGCGATCTTCGTTTTCCATTGCTGAACACTCTGCACCACTTCCTGACATGTTGCACACTATCACCATAAACCTCTAACAACTGTCTGTGGATTTCTGTAGGTGAAACGTTTTTCACCCATAGGAAACGAATGATGCCACGCAGTTCTTCGCAAGACCATGTTTCTAGCTGTGTCGCCATTTTGTACACCAACAAAAGGAGAACAAAGTAGCGCAGACTGAGATGAACCTATTCAGATTAGAGTATTCACTAGTATTATTGTAACCACAAGCAGAAAATGAAATCTGAATAACATATACAATGTTACAGCCCAGGGAACCTTACTTTTTGATTGCCCCTCGTATAATACATTAATTTTTCTTGCAGCCAACCCAAGTATGTTTGAGAGCACCTGTGTCTGAGTCTCTTTCAAGACTGCATCGTGATCAACTACAGAAGTTTGCTCAATACAAACAAATTTTTTAATATTACTGTGGTCCCTTGTTGTAATCAAAGAAAAATTTAGAGCCGACCAGAGTTAAAAGTTTTTTTCCAATTGTACTTTTCACAAAAAGGAAAATATTGGCCACTTTCTGCCATGTAATTCACTCCCTAATTGGTTAATGTTGATTTATCTAATTATAATATTTATTGAGTTCGTTTTGAAATTAACCGTTTCTAGTCATGATGAATTTTTTAATTTTTTAACACAATGTTTTTTACCTGTGTTGTATTTTACCAATGTAAAAATAAATTGTATTAAGTATCTAAACAAAATTTTTTATTTCATACCCCTAACTTGGACCCAGAGAAAAGTGAGGCTCTCATCCTGATAAAAGAGCAAAAAATGTTTTCGCAGTGCTATTTTTCTGGAATAAAAAGGTGGGGTTACTCTGTTGTGGATGGGCACCCTTTTTCTTACTGTAAACAATTTTGTTACCCATAGTAAGTGGCCAGTCCTGGACAGGCAATACTTTAAAATTTAAAACACATCTTTAATATATATTATTTTCTAAATGTTAAAATGAACATTCAGTGGAATAAAAAATAAACAATTTTGGACAAGTTTCACAAATGGCTCCAAATTCAATACTTTAAAAACTTAAAACATATCTTTCAATATATTTTATTTTCTAAATGTTAAAAAGAACACTCAATGAAATAAGAATTTAACAATTTTGGAGAAGTTTCAAAAAATGCTCCAAATTTGAGTCATGCCTTGAGAGGAATGTCTCCATTTTGTTGTTTGCTTTTGATGTCTAATGCAGAATGATGTCCACAAAGCAGCTAAGATTCGACCTACTTTGCTGGATTGAATTGAGTTAGAGGCCCTACAATGTTGATGAACATTAGTGCCGATATCGTTTTTGTTAACTATGAAGATCTTGACAGAGTTACAATAAGGTCCAATAGTGAAAATCCCCTTTTACACTCACTTGAGGAAATTGGAACGGTATCAAGAGTATATTTCAATGGAAGAAATTTTTCTGGAACTTCTTTCTCCACCAGGTATTCTCGGAATATGCGTATCTCTTTCATCCAGTCTAAATCTTTTGAACAAATTTCTTATTTCTGTCTCACCAAATGTTAAATGGTACTGGATTTCTTCTGGCCAGTATTTTGGATCTAGAACTTGGACACATTTATGTAATACAGCTTCATCATCTAGCAGTCTTTTTTCTATAGATATTTTCAGGTTTTCTTAAAATTTATTTGGACAGGCCAGGAGGGGTTCCTCTTGTCCATCTTTTTTGCAGAGAGGAATTCCAATTTTCAAGAGCTGAATTTCCAGTGCATTTGCACAAAGTTTTAATTCCATTCATTTTTCAGCAATGCATGATACAGCACATACAGCTTATCAATGAATGATTTGAATCCATTGATTCCCTAAACAGCTTTAACAGCTTCATGGGCTGCTAATTCTAAACTGTGATTAGCATTATGCCTTACAATAACTGAGGGAAAGTTTTCGTTTAGTAATTTCTTAATCCACAGTGAATGTTGCTCCATCACAAGCAACAGAAACTAAGTATCGTTCAAGTATTCTTCTGTTATACCGATAGACTGCAGATGACAAATCAAAGAGCTGAAAATCCCTTTGGCCATTACATTTTATAATTCAATTAAATCTACAAATAAATTTATTGGTTCAGTCATTCCGCAGTCCGAAATAAATACATGGACATACAAAATTAATGTAGATTTTTGACTGAGGGCTACTGCTTCATTAATTATTAACGATATTTTATCTTTAGAAATTAAAATTTTCTGAACCAAGCTTTTTCTTATTTCATAACCAATATGATTAACAATGTTAGTGCATTTGTAGAGTGAAATATGCATCCCATATCAATACCATTGAGTTGTTGTAAGTCTATTTCAGCTTCGAAATTATTCAATGATTGGTTATTCTTCGCCACTTCGAAAACCTTGCAAAAAAATTAACAGTTACCTCTTTCTCATGCGAGAGTGATTTCATAAATACCTTCTCTAGCGTCTCTTTCTTAGCCTCTGGCTTTATTTTCAACGCAGCTTTATGACCAGAACTTTCTTTGTGTTTAAATATATTTTTTCACAAGGACATCAAGTGTTGCTCTCTTGTTATACTATAATAAGTGACTTCCTTGTAGGCCCATTCTTTTTCTACCTTCATTCCCATCTTCTTCTCAAACTTATTAAATTTCCGTACGACGATAAATATATTTTTTATTAACTCGCGCGAAAAAAAACTTCGCGTAAATGAGTACATTAAAAAAAAACAAGAATAACAAAAAATCTGTGCAGAAATTCGACAAAAATTTAATGGAAATGACATAAAAGTAAATATTCGAAAAATCCCTACATAAAAAGCGGTAGGAAAATGGCGCCAATCCGGTCAATACGAAGCAGCGGAAAAAGTTTACGTCTATATAAATAATAATAAAATAATCGTATTTGATAAAAAGTAAGATAAATTCTACCGCCTCGTGATTCTCGGGCTAAAAAACAAAAACAAACCCTCCCCTTGAAATATAAAAATTTTAATGCATAAAAATGTTTCCTGATAATTGAATCTCCTGGTTGAATTGAATTAAATCACCACCATTAAAGCGATTCCAATAAGAACTCGGAAAATATCCTTTTCAATTTAATCCAAATATTAAATCCACAGTAAATCGCAGACTATGACGACGGAGTTTGAGGTCGCAGAGGATCGCTTGGTAAGGAGATAAACGAGCGGAGATCTCGTAAGGCCCATGACCGTCACGGTAGGTATGAAGGCCTACCTTGAACCTTGAAAACTCGAAATTCCGAGCGTTATGTGTGTGTGTGTATGTATATATATGTGTGTGTGAATACATATATATATAATTCGCGTCAGTGGCGGATCCAAGGGAGGGCGATAGCCCCCTCCTTGGATAACCCCATTGCACTCCACTGGGCGCTTTCTTAAATTCATTCCGTGCAAAAATCCTCAATTATACGCCGCAGATTAGGTCTGTATAGCAAGAGAAAGAAGGATTCTGATAGGGGTAGGGATTTTCAAAATATAGGACAGTTGGGAGGGGCGGATTCGATAGCTGGAGGGGCGATCGCCCCCCCCCCCCCCCCCCTTGAGAAGTTTCTGGATCCGCCCTTGATTCGCGTATATAGTTCTTTTATATTCATTGCTGCCCCAATTAAATTATGTGATTAAAACCCTGCTGTTTTCCATTAGCGGATCATACGAAAGAAAAGCGTTTTAAAAACTTTCTTGGTCGGGTGCCTTTAAGAAGCCAACACCGCGTTCTTATTAAGTACCTCCGCATAAAGTAATTTGCATTTGTCTAACGTTTTCGTCAAAACGGCGAGAAGCTCGCATACTAATGTGAAGGATGACCCTGTTTATCGTGACACTAGGAAAACGGGGAGAAAGTTCTCCCCCTAACGACATTGACCGTTTAGAGAGCAGAAAGTCAGGTCTTTAGTACACCATGCTGTGCTGAGGAGGACGCCCTTATTTCTTTGTAGAGTACACCCGACCAAAACGGTTTACTGCTTAATACTCACACATGCTTTCTAAATTCTCTTTCGTAAGAACATTCGAAAGACAAAAATCGCTTTATTTCGTGGCTTCAGATTTAAATTAAAATATATAGATAAACGGTAACCGATTTTTATGGAATAATTCTAATTCTTGAGCTCTTACGCGCCCCGATTTCGAGGTAGCCATAATCACCGTTTGTTCGAACGTGCTACTAACAGAAAATATCGTTTCTTCGCGTAAAACTTTCGTTTAAGAAAGTATTACTCTTTTGGGATACAAGTTTCCCATTAAAAGTATTGCTACCCTAAAAAAAATAGTAACTAGATCGGGTTTTCTCAGCCGATGGGTCGCAAAAGGGTTTGAGGTGGGCCGCGAGAATAAAATTGGAAAAAATTTTAGATTGGTTAACGATACTTAAAAACTGTCAAAAAATTACACACTTTATATTCTGTAAAAGCAAACGTAATAAATAAATAACGAATACTTTAATAAATTACTTTATATATTTTTTAAATAACCCGCAACTTTTAGTCAATACTACAGAAGTTTCTCCTTACTATTGATATATAGGTTGGCCGCGGAAATTTTCTTCTAGCTTAGGTGGGCCGCGGTTAATTTCCTGCAACTTATTGTTAGGTGGGCTGAATTATCAATAGGTTGAGAAACGCTCAACTAGATAATACACAAACTAGGCCAGCGGTCGGCAAACTTTTCTAGATAGGCGACCGTATTGGA
Organism: Uropetala carovei; assembly: GCA_036926305.1. Classification (NCBI taxonomy): domain Eukaryota; kingdom Metazoa; phylum Arthropoda; class Insecta; order Odonata; family Petaluridae; genus Uropetala; species Uropetala carovei. Next base: position 1,910,134 of record JAXCHB010000244.1, on the reverse strand, counting down.
AGTTGCGAACGCTTTGCTGACAAAGAATGATTTTTACCTAGTTACCTAGAGATTTTGTGGTACCATATAAGTGGAAAAAATGAAGAATATACATTTTTCCAGCGTTAACATTTCAACCTTAAAGGTTTCACAAATGCAATTTCAAGCAACAACGTGAAATTCTCTTGTTAAATTTTAGGGACTGCTTTTCGTCATAGCTTCGTGCACTGAATAAAATGGTCTCGCTATATGAAGTGTTCCTTATGAAAAAAAATAAAAACTAATTCGTGAATATTAGAGTTTTTTACTAATATTGCTGCCGAATAAAGCGAAAAAATTATAATCCACTGCCAAATTAGTATCACGCGCTTCAGCCAATTCGTAAAAAACGTTTCGATATATGTACGCGCCGGAATGGTCCGCAAGTACCTCACTGATTTATTTTACCGTTAAACGGATTCGGCGAGGTAAACCAACAGAAACTTAACGCAGGAATGTTTATTACCAAAATAAAAAATATCATACCTTGATATGGCACAGAAAATGCTATGAACCAATTGGTGCCAAAAGAGGCAACTCTTTCTGTCCAGGGAGAATTAAAAAAGTAATATGAATAAAACAAAGATACGTTATTTTTTACAATAAACGATTGAATTTTGAGCCTGCAAAAATTTTCATGAAAGCTACTTGCACATTAAGCACTATATATGAAGCCTTTTCGTATTCAAAAGTAATTTGTGTTTACGTACACAGCAAGAAAAATAGGCCCGAGTATTTTTTCCCTAAAGGAAATTTCACTATCACCAAAACATTGCTGCTGGCATATTTAAAATGGAAATTTGTAATTTTCGTCGATGTAAAATTAAAAAAATTCGCACAAAATAAATTTTAGATTGTTTAACGAAGTGAAATCCTCGTTAACCCTTAAGTAGCCTAGCACAAACAAGTGGGGGCCTGGGATCTACATGACCCCACGTTATATTTTTCTGTTAGCCACCATGGTGTTGTTTGTTCTGTTTATTTAATGAATTATATCGATAAAAATATACGCTACAATGACGTATGAGGGCGAAAAATGTATTACTGAACCAAAACAACAACAAATTAAGTAACAATTGTTTGTTGTCTAATGTTCTGTCAAATATCATATAGAACTCCACGCGCAAAAAGGGGTTAACTTTTCGAAGTCACAAGTAAGCCATCGCTGACTTTGAGCGGACGGGAAAATGGATACCTGAAAACATATCGTAGAAAAATTCGTTTTAACGATAAAAGAACTGTACGCCTTCGGGTTTAATTTGACGCAATCTACCGACAACTCTGTCAAGTGACTAACTTTAGCTGCATTGATGTGACACGATTTTTACCATGAATCACAAATACTCCATTAGCACACTATCGACGATTTCTGTCTGAAAAATCGTCACAGACTACGTAACGTTCAAATTACAGGCACAATAACAATTAATGAAAATGCGCGCCTGTCGCATTGATTACATTAAGCCTTCCGGGATAACCGTGACATCCAAAGTTTTTTTATTCCGAGTAAAGTAGCATCCGCGACCCACGGATTATATACAAGAATCCATTTTGTCCATACTTTTATGAAAAGATACCACAAAAAACTTCATCTATTTCAGACACGGCAGTTTGAGTTAATTGTTAATTCCTCGTAGACCAAAATTGTTGTAAAAGTCGTAATTTATGTTTTGCAGCAAAAGACAAAATCAAAGTCCGCTAGGTATGAGCGATACTGTTATTACTGTACAGGCGAATAGACGGACGTAACGAAGCAATTAGGATCCACTGTAATGATGCGATTGGATATAAAAACATACAGATAGAAGTAATCTTATGAGAGAAAAGAAAAAGAAACTATTACGAGGGCTTCCGTACGCTAGCTCCAGCGTCATCAGGTTCACTCGAGACAAGTTTTTTTTCGAAGGCGATAGCCAATCGACGGCTTAAATAACACAAAATTACATTTGATAAAATCCTGTTAGTCCAACCCATATTCATCAATTTAAAAAGCGAGGGTAAAAATAGAGAGAAAGCGCTGGCAAGTGCAACGGCACGGGGGAGAAAAAATGGAGGGGGTATATGTTGTGAGACGGAAGACTGCATGAAGGCCGAGAGGTCAATGAATCTCGAAACAGCTGCCTCCAGAACCCATCTTACGAGTCTCCTAGAAGACGTGTAATAGAAATGGTCGCGATATTAAATGCAACGTCCTTTCGGAAAACGCTTCTAACCATTATATTTCAATCGCTTAATACAAATAACGTTTGTTTAGCTGCGCTAAATGGCACTGGAGATTTACATACTCCCGTTAAAATATCCAGCTCAATTAGGAGACGACTGAATATTATAGTAATACGATCAGCCAAGGGAATGGAGGACTTTGTTTTCTTAACTTTCGAAATATAAGGGAATTTCATAAATTTCCATCATTAACGCCTTTCAACAAACTAATGATTTGAAATAACAACCACCATAGCTACTAAAACTAAAAAAAGTGAAAAAATGTTGAGTCGACAATAAATAAACAAACAACCGAACATAACAACCGGTTTAAATCTGCCGTGGACTATTGTTTAAAAAGCATTGTTTGTAAACTCTATGTTAAAACAAATAAGGTGATCAAAGCAGTAATCAAATAAAAACTTGCGCTGACATTTTATTATCAAAGGGAGAAATTTACGGACTTACGACGAGCAATTACGAATTTTCAAAATTCACAATTACCATGACACGTAAAATTATATTTCAATAATGCGACCAATGATGAACATCTAACACCATGTTGAAGGAATCAAAAACGATACTGAGAACTGAAACACCATGTCAATCTCACGCTTAACGATCTTTCTGAATTTTAAAAATACACCAAAACTGAATTAGGTTAAGCAATATAATAATAACATACCTTCACTGGCTTTTCTTATATTTCCAACAGGTCCCGAACAACCTATATTTCGTCTCCATCCCCGCCAATTGTTGCACAAAGATTCTGGCTCGCTTATCCAGCTGCATAATGAATCTTCTTCAAATCTGTCCGAATCTTCGAATGAATAGCCATCACAATCATCCCAATAAATTTGTACGGAACCATCCCTTCCGGGACTGCCCACCAGTCGACCCGCCAGTTTCTCAGCAAACTTCAAGACTAAATACTGACACTTCTGCCTTGACCCACAAGCGGGGTCACGACTTTCAATTTACTTAAGAAGCGATCCGAAGACCACTTCCTACTATTAAATCTTACGACTAAGACTTCATCTTCATTAAAAATAAAGCATACGTCGTCTCATTCACACACCCTAACGAAGACTCGTCAGTGTTTGCTGGGCTGTATTTGTTTCCGAGGTCTTAGTCGACAACAACAAACATGGCGGAGACAAGAAGGAATATCGAACTATATCGAGACTAATCGAAGTTTCACTCGCTACGATTTGTGCGGAAGTTAGATTTCGATTCATTCACTTCCTCTCACGGCCCGAAATCGTGGTAAGAACGTAACACGTTGAATTTTATCGTAATTCAGTCTATCTTCATTCATCCGTTAATGCTATATGATTATAATGTTTCATTTCTATATATAAAAAAACTCAGGTGCACTTTATTACGATAAGTAACATTTCACCCATTGCTAGATGGTTTTACGTTAATTCTAGACAGGATTTGTTGCTAATTGAGCGATGCATGACATAAGTTGCCTTATTATTTTAATTAACAGTATTAGATCTGTATTACCCATATAAGTGGTAGGCGTACGGTCTATATGGTTAAATATTTGTTGAATTACTACTTTAGTATCAGTATATGTGTAATGTATTTGCATTACAGCTGTAAAAATGGCGCCCCGCAAAGGAAAAGTGCAGCAAGAACAGGTACAAGTCTCTCTTGGACCACAAGTACGAGAAGGAGAAATAGTTTTCGGAGTGGCACACATCTTCGCTAGCTTCAATGACACTTTTGTACACGTCACGGATCTGTCCGGAAGGTAATTTTTGTTTTACTAACAATAAGTAAACATGCATATTTTAATCAAGAAACCGTACGTCGCATTGTTTTGATTCAACGTTGGCAATTCCCGATTTTCCATGTTTGTTTATTATAGGGAAACAATTGCCCGTGTTACTGGAGGAATGAAAGTCAAAGCCGACAGAGACGAAGCTTCGCCTTATGCTGCTATGTTGGCTGCCCAGGTATTTGTTTAAATTTTATAGTGCATGATTTATCCATTTAAAACAAATAGTGTATGGTTTTGTGTAGATTGTTTTATCCACAATTTTCTTATGCGCAAAATTTGCCATTCGTTAATGTTATCGTATTGCTTAATAATATCGAGAGTATGAAAACTAATAAGTTTAATGCTACGATGTATAGGTTTCGTTGATCATTTGTGTTGTAAGAATTTTATTTCCTAATTGTGACATGCTAGCCTTATGCTGTGTGTAGAGCAGCGTGATTGACCGATATCCACAATGTTTTCCATTTCCACTGCCTGTTAAATGTCAAAATAAATTTTGGAAAGAATTTTGGGATGATTAAATTGGTGGCACTTCTCTTGCATTCTAAAGCTGTTCATCTTCTAAGTAAATGATAGAATTTCCTGTCGTGTTATTGGTTAACAGAGACATGTTCGGTATTTGGCGCAGTTTAATTTAATTTTAGCATTAATAGCCAAAAGTAATAATGGTTGTAAGACATCACACTAACTGGAAGAGTTATGGTGAAGTTCTCCCTTGAGATTGTTTCTGTGGAGTGGAATTACAAATGTTATCCAATGCGAACGCCGTGGGGTTGAAAGATTTCTTCTAAACCTATTAAAAATCTGATTTTTGATTGCATCTTGTTAATCTGATTTGTTGTAGCTATGGATGTTTCGTCAAGCAATTTATTTTGTAAATGCTGTGGGCTTATTACAAGTTCAAATCCTCTGATTAAATTTCTCATATAGGATGAATTGTGTTTCTGTTAATAAGCCATTTGCTAACTTTTAGCTTGCAAGATATATCATTGGTAGTTGTAATAAGAGGAAGCATCTGTTAAGTAATAAATGTCTTACACCAATTTCATGACATTCTTAGGATGTTGCTGAAAGATGTAAATCACTTGGAATAACGGCGCTCCACATCAAACTTCGTGCTACTGGTGGTAATAAAACTAAGACACCTGGACCAGGAGCTCAGTCTGCCTTGAGAGCCTTGGCTCGGTCATCAATGAAAATTGGTAGAATTGAAGATGTCACTCCCATTCCGTCAGATTCTACGAGGAGGAAGGGAGGTCGTCGTGGAAGACGACTTTAAATTTATTACCTATGTTGTTGCCTATATGTGCTCATAACATCAATAAACCCCTTTCAAACAGCTTTATTGTTTTCATTTTTCCTATCTTTACCATTGGGTAAAGCAGAAAATTTTTTCAGCTTATTTCGTTGATGCATATGATGAATTGTTAATGTAATATGATTAAATTTCTTTTGACGTTGTAATAGAAATTTTATACCATGGGGAAGAATTATATGCGGTTTGTTGCAATTGTAGTTTATATTTTTCATTAAATAAGGGTTAAAAAGTCACGGCTTTGTTTTGAGACGAAATCATTAATCCTTTGTTCCACGTTTAATTATTAATCTAAAGTTGAAGCAGTTTATAATATTCTTACTTCTTACATAGGAGGATACAAATTATGAGGCACTTCCAAATAAACTACAAACTTGAAATGTGGCACGATTATAGGTTTTTGGTCACAACCAAAGGAAAAAATACGAAATTGTTGAAAATCCTATTTTTAGGGGCAATTTTTGTCCCAATATTGCCCCAAAAAAAGTATGCAAATTGGTGCAGAGACTTAAAGATGAGCTAGAAGCTTGAAAATTGGCACGTTTATAGGTTTTTAATCATAACCAATAGGAAAAATGTTAAACTGTTGAAATTCAATTTGTACGGGCTAATTTTGCCCCATTGTTACCATTACAAAAAGTACGTAAGTAGGCACAGAGACTTCCAGATGAGCTTGAAGCTTAATAATTCCTCCAAGTGTAGGGTTAAGCCACGTCCACACTAGAGCGACAGTTCTCAACGTTTGTTCCCTGCAACATGTTTCTGAAACAAAGTTGCTGTTTGTTTCTTCATGTCGCTAGATGTTCCTTAGTGTTTATGTTGCTAGAGACAAAAGCTTCCTCTTGTCGCGTGTTTCCATTTGGAGCGGTAAAGATCAAAGGAAAACAAGAAACACGAGTCGACGTGCAGCGACAGAACCAAAATGTTGGTTTGTAAGCAGTTGTCGCCTGTTGCTCAATCTTAGTAGTTGTGCGGGGTTGCTGTTGTCTTTTGCTTGAGGTAGTAGTTTTTTTTAGTTGTAGTAAAATGACTCGGAACCAACGATAAAATAATTCAACTTCTTGAACTTTATAAAGAATATGATTTTACAAGGCAGAATTCAAATCCGAGTAGAATTGGCATAAATTTATAATTTTTATCAAAAAAAAGTTGTAATTTTTCTGGGTCGCAACAATCGGCTGCCGTGGCAACGAGCTCAATGCTTTTATATGGGTAAGCTTTTAATGGGAATCGGAGGCTTATATTATAATGCTATTAATGTTATAGTCTGTTTGTTCGCTATCTAAAGTCTCTTGGCCTTGAAGACGGGGCATATGCCGCTTAGCAGCAGCCAATAGGAGACGGTTCGTTTGCAAAGGTAGTGGGGGGGAACTCAGTGTTACTCTTGATTTCGAAGCGTTCACATCGGTCTGCGTTGCCATTTCTACCGCCGTTTCCTTGCTGTTACTGTTCGTGGTTGGGTATATGTCCCCCCACGTGAAAGTTGTGAGGGGCGATGGAAGGGGAAACGTTCGTGATTGGCTACTTGCTCTATGAAGGCCAAGAGACTTTAGATAGTGAACAGACTATATCTAACTATGACCAATGAAAGAAATCCGATGTTGATATGATCCCTATTTTTTGGGGCTGTTTTGTCTCATTATTGACCCATACAAGGACAAAAATTATGAGGCAGTTTCATGTGAGCTACAGACTTGAAATTTGACACAATTAGGGATTTTCGGTTACAATCAATGGATAAAATCTGATATTATATGAATTTTCTGGGCTATTTTGCCCTGGATGAGGATAAAAATTATGAGGCACTTTCAGATGAGCTAGAGACTTGAAATTTGGCAAGAATAGATTTTTAGTCATAATCGATGGAAAAAATGATATAAAACTTCCTACTTTTAGGGGCTGCTTTGCCCCATACGAGGTTAAAAATTATAAGCTAGGGACTTGAAATTTGGTAACTCTATAGATTTTTTGTCACACCCAATGGAAAAAATCTGAAATTGTAAAAGTTCCTAAATTCAAGAGGTTATTTTGCCCCATACGAGGATAAATTAACTTGTGAGACCTTTCCAGATAACTTATAGTCTTGAAATTTGGCAACATTTTAGTTTTTTCATCACAACTGAGGAAAAACTCTGGAATTCTAAAAATTTCAATTTTTTGGGGCTGTTTTGCCCCATTACTGCTCTCATACAATGATAAAAATTATAAGCCACTTTCAGATGAGCTTGAAATTTGTCACGGTTATATGTTATTGAACAAAATGAATGGAAACATTATGAAAGTGTAAAAATTTCAAATTTTAAAAATGCTTGCAGAATGCAAGCACCGTCTACTAGTATCGTATAATGCTGGTGCAGTACCTTAAAGGTGACTACAACAATTTAATGCATTTAAGTTTTAGTTTCAAGCACTTCTTGAAGTATTGTTTTCTGCAGATTATCAAGGCTTTTTGTCAAATGAATTCTGAATAAGTAAAAGATATGAATGTATTGAGTCAGGGACAAATGCCCTCTAGCATTTCATGCTGCCCATTGAGCTATAATAAAAAGGCAATCCACAAAATTTAGCAATTTTACTAAAATTTTAGATATCAAACCTTGATTGTTGATATGTTAACTTTAAAAAGATGTTTAATCTGTAATCCCAGAATCTCTAGGTATCTTCCAATATAAGCTCTAATGCAGTCTGCATAAGGATTTGGAACTTATGCTGTGGCTCACCAAATGAAACCTTACTGATGACATTTTGGATATCAGAGTATCCAAGCACCAAGTTTATGGGTTGAAAAGGGAGCAGGCATATTTCCCCGCCTCCCACATAACTGGTGTATATGGTATCAAGGTACCTCTACGTATTTTATTCAGTTCACACCATAGGGGCTCAATTCTTCTCCTTTGTAAACCCTTACGTGACAATCTTGTAATATCAAAATGATGAAGGCATTAATGATTTGGCAAGCTGTCAGTAATGCAGTTTGATACTTTAAAACGAGATATTGTTCACCCATGCCATTCAGAGTAGGAGTGTAACACTTTCAGGTAATTAGTTGCTTACTCAGTACCTTTTATTATATTTTTTCATAAATTGCTAGCTGTTTTTATTCCATCTTCAGGTTTCTTCCTTTTAGAATGTTTTCTAAAATTCCTTTTTGTGAGGAAGAGGTATCGGAGAAATTTTTACCACTTAATGTTGGTTTATATTTTTCACTGGAGGCATTTCGAAGATAGCTGAAGAACTCAAAGTTAAGAGAAAACATTTTGACTAGGCATTAGTACTTTCCCAGACAAGATAGCAATAGATATTGTCATTATGTTGTATAAAGTCAATATGGCTGTATCTGTCATGATTTCATATTGTAAATAATTACGTTTGTAATGCACGTATGTTATTATAAAAACTCCAATATTCATAGAAGCATTCGGATATAATAATGCATTGCTAGAATAATTTTTAAAAAATCTATCGACTGTAAATTTGTTAAATACTGAAGGTCTCCAATTTTAAAGAAATGAAAGGCCTTGAGATTTGATGGAAAGTTAATATCTTTCATCAAAAGTAAGGATAAAATATTTGTTTCTGAAAAAATTTCAAACAATCCTTTGGTTACATGAGATTTAATATTCATTTTAAAGTTAGTGCAGTATAATGATACATGCACATGGAGGTTAGATTATTTTAACAGTTTTCAGATATTACAAGTACTCATTAGAATGAGTATTTTTGTAAATTCTTGCTATGGAAGTTTCGCTGTTCACACAAGTTTCAGAAACAAACAGAAAAGAGTAGGTACTTCATGTAATATTTAAAAGTAACATACCTGTGGGTATTATTTTGAATCCTTGGTGTTGATAGCAATCTGTGTAATGCAAAAAATTCCTCATTTGTTATGGCATCCAAGAGCAGCAGGTGATAATAGTGCAGGGAAGGGAGAGGGCAGAAGTGGTAATAGGAGCAGGTGGTGGACCAAGAGCCAACATTGAAGCTGCAGATCTATTACTAAAAGTTGGAATTTCATGTGGAGCATTTTCCTGAGACTATATTGAGATTTCACTGTAATTAAAATATTCATAGGTCATCTTTCAAAACTATAATAAATGTCTAACAAGTGTCTTAAGATGGTAAATACATTTTCAAAAGTATCATATCAAATTATACTCATCTTTTCTCTTCTCAACCTTTTTGAGTTTGTGGGAATATAACCAGACTAATCATACAAATAGATTAAATTGGTGGCTCAACATCAACTCTGCAACTGAAAAGAGTTCTATGGACCAAGGTTTGAGAATTCTTGACCTAGAGGGTTTATACCAATTAAGTAGTGTTTAAGCCACAACGAACAAACAAATGTTCTAGTTAAGTAAGCCAAGTTTATTATTAATCATATTTAATTTTAAATTGTTCTGCCCTACTGGCTATAACATAATTCATGAACTTTGTGTATATAACAAAATGTCAATGCAGAATTCATTAGATAGATAAAAATGCTCATTGCAAGATTTCTCATGGAATTTCATTTAAAAAAGTATAGCAAATAATTTTTCATCAGAAACTCAAATGTTTGCAAATAAACAGCAATAAATAATAGGAGTGAAAAACCTTTACATATGTGAATGAAATATTATAAACAAATATTATCTTCATTAGATTGAAATTCATTCATATTTTTTAAATTGCTTATGGTGAAATAATAATGAAAGGAAGTAATAGCAGTGCCTATAAAACCTATAAGGTTAAGTTTTTACTAAGGATGAGCACAAGTTTGCACAAGGCAGAGCTCATCAAAACTTTTATTAAATTAATATAAGCATTATTAAATTAATATAAGCATTATAAAATCCTGATTTTGCTGGACATTGAATTTCAATTCACCTAGCAGAGCCACCTAAAACGTGTTAATAACCTGGTTTTGAAGAATTAACTTCCATGTACAAAATGCATTAAGCATTTTTTTAAATTAAAACAGCATTACATCTATTTTCATAATTCATATCATTCAAAAGAGAAAAAGTAATTAACTTCCATAACAGGCACTGTAGCTGACATTCACCTTTGAATCCCTCAAGTTCTTGAATTGGCACACTGCATGGCCTGAGAGCCATATTTAATTGGTTGACAGTATGCAACTATACATTATTAATTAGGATGTCATTTTTCAAGTATTCCTGAAATATCAATCCAAGAAAACATCAAAACTGCAAACAAGTCAGACTTGTGTTTTAGCCTCTTAATTCAGCCATAAGCTGGATTAATCATTACAATTCAAGAAATTAAGGAAATTAACACTGTCACAATTGGCCCAAATAAAATCTGTTTCCAGACTGATATTTTGGGATAGATGGAATAATAAGTTAACTTATGTTTGTATAACATAGGATGTTTTCCCATTTTCTGTAACATGCAACCTTAAGTTTCATTATATTTTTGCTCCATACTATGTAGGAAGTAGGAGTTGATCTCTGGAAGATAGTGGGATATGACATAATGGGAAATATTTAATCATTTTCATAGAGGTAAGGTAGTCAGAGAAAGACAATTTCATGAAAATGCCTTCCTTTTATAAGAAGCCACATTTAAAGAACATACATGAAGTCACAAAGAATCAAGTCAACTGCTTAAACGAAGCATTATATGCAAAGGAGAGAAGGTTCATGGGTAAATACCACAAAATTGAAATTTTTGTTCAATAAGAAATAATTTCAGAAACTTTTTGATACATTCGATTGATTACTTCCATTTCTTGAAGAGGAATTTTCATGGTTCACACATGTTTGTTGGAATATACTTAATGATAACCCTAAGTCATTTTTCTTTGGTTAGATACAGTACAAAGGAAATTTTACTATGGGGTTTTCAAACCATGTATATAACACTGTATACAAAACATGACACATTCTCATACAAATCTTAGATAGCTTTTCCCAATTTGTAAGGCATACAAACAAACAAACAGACTTTAGATTTCAGCAATACTTACATATACACGTATCATTTTAGGTATATGTCATGATTAGACTTGCTTAATATATTTCCAAAGGCATACAATAAATATTTACTAAAATATCTTGGGTTCAATCAGTACAATATTGTTATTTTGATTTTTCTTACATTAAAAATTCATGCTGATAAATGCATTTTCAATTTTTCTGTCACCTTGTATATCTCTTGAAAATATTTTCACCAACTGAATAATAATAAATTTTCATTAACATTAATGATAACACCAATTATAGCATGATATTATAATTAAAACAAATTTTAAATTATACTAATAGGTTTTTTTGTCCACAAAATAAATAAAAATATCTCTCAAGAATTTATTTGTCCTTTTGTATAATATATGTATGTATAATTAACAGATATTTCCTGATTAAAAAATTCTTAATACTTATTATTTTCTGAAATATAATCCATACTATCTATAGTGATTATATCTCTTAAAAAATTTTTTTCAGTAAAACTCAACCATGAGGCTATATTAACACTTCAATAGTTTATACACCAAAAACTTACCTGCACGTTAATTTCACAAAATCGACTAGAAAAATGTAAAAAAATGGTGATACAAGCATGCACTCATTTAACTATTCATTTTCATAAATATCTTTGCATTACTGGCTCACGTGGTGAGTTAGCTTTATGATTATATTTATTTGAAGAGGTGCACATTTGATAATGCACCCAAGTTAATTGGAAACTTTTTATATAAAAAAGGAACAAGTATTAATTTAGTTTTCAGATAATCTTATACTACAGCAGATTATTAGCACAATTTGTCTACTCAAAGGACACTTCTTGGCATTCACTCTTAAAAAACCATCAATAGAATACTGGAACTGCCTATCACATTTGCACTTAAATCCAGTATGATATATGTATATTTATATATATATGAAGTTCTTTGAATATCATATAACTACTATGGAATCTAGGCATTTTCCATATATTTTAACAGTCATATGCTTGGCTTCAAAACAAAACAAATATGTGCCATTTATGCAACCTGTATGGTACTGCAAAAATGAAATGTTGTCAACTATTTTGCAACAAATAAAGAAACAATTCATAATCAAGGCACAATTTATAAATACTGTGAAATCTTATTGCAATAGCTGCAAGAACATAAATATTAAATTTGTTAGTCTTCATTGCAACAATTCTATTCGTAGTTGCCTTGTTCTGGATGGTTATTATTTTACATTAGATTCCATTTGTTTCTGTAATCACACGCTCTTTATATATATATATATATATACATACATATATATATATATATATAAAACTCACAGAGATAAACATTTCATCACTTTCATGTATTTATAAATTATTCTACCAGCAAATTTTCACCGGCAAATGAAGTTCTTTTTCTACATGGTTTTTACAGGTAGGAAGAGGAGGGTTGACTTGTCATTTTTTTGCAGACCTGCATCCCACTTTGAATGCAACTTCTGATCACGCACATGGTCCTACAACCGTTTTCAAAATAACTCACTTTTCACCGATTTCTCCACGACAGCATCCGTTAAAAATGTCTTCACGACTCCTTACATTGTCTTTCGTCGTTCTCATCTAAAACCATCTCATTGAAACCCAATAAAAAATGGTTATAAAATCCGATTTTTTTCGCCTTTATTTGTACTCCACTCTCTGTTTAACAACCGTTTTCAGCAACCAGTTACATCACTCAGGTTTTAATTTTTAATCGTTCTCATTATTTTTTCAATTACGTCTATTAATCGCACTTCTCCCTATTTCAAAAAGATAAGTCGTCACTATCTGCGTAATCACCCGAGTCATCTGCTTCGTCTTCAACTCTCCGGATACTTATTTCGTCATTGTCTTTTATTGAGTCCCAAAGGTTCACATCTCCATCGTCGTCATCATCATCATCTTCAATCGGAAGGCCAATATGGTCCAAATTAGGAGAGAGGGCATCCTCACCATCTGCATCCCCCCTCCCCAATTCATCCACTGCATCATCTAACAGTCTGTTATCCGATGCAATGGTGTGAGAGTTTCAGCAAAAAGAAAGAAAAGAAATGTGTTATCAATTAATCAAGCTTTTTTATATGAGATAATCGTTTTTTTAATGCAAACAGGAAGTAAAAATATCACAATCCAGTTAATATTGCTTTTATTTTTATTAACTTCTCAAGAAACTCCAAGCTGGAGGATATAATTATACTGTATAATATGTTAAGAGAATAAATCAGCAAGGTTTTTAACCATCTACATTAATTAACACTGAAATAATCAAGTACTTTTGTTAAATTAACAATTTATTGATATATATTGAGCACAATGGATATTGCTATGAAGCCTAAACAACAAAAGTTTGATACCAAATGAACCACCATTTTATTTACTGCTAATGGCATGTTTAAAAATTAAGTCTTTTAAAAATCTACTGTTTCAACTTGAAGATTAAGATGGGATGATTAGCTTATACGCATATGTGTATAATGAAGGGAACATTAAGGAATATGAAACAAAGACACTACATAACATACATATCAGGTAGGTAATCATTTGGGACAGTGCTGGTTTATTTTGTGAAAGACTTGAAGGTCGCATGGCATGCACCTGACTCTTTGAGATACAACATAACAAAAGCTTTTAAAATAGTAGCTTAAGGATACTCATGCTTGCTGCTCTTGGCATTAGAGACATATAAGCTTAAGTAAATAATTTTCCAATGTATTAAACCAATAAAAAATGTTTCATCTTAAACTATAATAATTTTCCTGTATAAGCTAGTCATATTTATAAGTCTTTGATAGAAGAACATAAAACATATCTGAGGCAGTCCATGTGTTTTCATCTATACTATACCAATATTAAGGTTTAAAACGTATACCTATTTTTAAAAATTATAGATCATCCATTTTGAACTCTGTAGAAATTCTTGTAACACCTTATATTATTGTTTTTCTAGCTGTAGCTTGAATTCAGCCCAAGGATTTATTGCATAACTTATGTTTTGCAGCAATATATTTAATTTATACTATCAGCAGGCATTTAATTATTAATCATGAGAATAAACTTAATGCCAATCAATCTAATATTATTTTACAAGTACAGTAAACTCCCAGTTATCTGGAATGCCCAGGGAATTGGGTTTTCCGGTTACGTGAATATTCTGGTTGCTTCTGTTTTATTGGATAGGCTTCAATAAAGCATTTGGATACCAAAATAAGGAACAGATGCAGAATTTTACATTCACCTTGGAATTGCTAATCTGTAGACTAGGTATGTACTCTACTCAATTGTTCTTAAATAATTCCTTGACATTTGAGGAAGTAATGAAACTCAAAGATACAAGTATTCAACATGTTTAATTGCAATATTTTAATATTTAATAACTGCATTACATCCTATGGAATTTCTCGTATGACTATCGCTATTAACTTCTCTTTTGTTCTAATAACAACACGAGGTAAGGGTTAACTTGTTTCCTTGTCCGAGAAAAGGAGAAAATTATCCACACCCAACACAATATATTAGCAGAAATTCTTGAAGCAAGTTGATATTAAACAAAAGAAAAGCAAATAGTGACCCACAATTATGACACCATTACATACAGTGCAGTTAGTAAATACAGGCGACTCCCGAAATTCGACAGTTCGAGATTCGACAAATTCAAGATTTTGACCCAGCCGATCGAATTGAGAACTATACCTTGACCGCGTAGAAAACGACCTTCTTGGCGACCAGTGGGCGGAGCTAAGGCTACCTACCCCACCTCCACACCTTCCCACCCCTGCTATCCCTTCCCCTCACTCTCGAGCAGAGAGTCCCTTGTAAGCAGCTCAGTGTCGTCAGTTTCCCTCAAACATGGGCCCTAGGCCTGTTTTCCACTTACGAAAAGTAGTGGCGTTTTTAATTTTTCGGGAGAAAATGACAAACAGCAAAAGCTGGCAACCGCGAGCAAGTGAAGCTCCCGCTAGGGACGTTCACGAGGGAGGGAGTTATAGTGGGAGTGGGGGTATACCCCTGATCGGAGGGGATGCGCAGGAATTTCCGCGCAGGACGTTTTCTACGCGGTCAAGCTATAGTTTACACGAAGTAATTTTTGTCCCAACCAACCACGCGAGGTTTAGTTTCAGCGTAGACAGTTATTTCTGCTCTAATTGTTTGAATTTGTGCTGATTTCACTCTTTTTTCTGTTAATCTTTTATTTAAATTTATTTATTTTATTGATTTATTTATAAATTTATCACCTGACATGACATCTAAAAGGAAATGTAATAGTGATAATGCAAGTAAATCAAATGAAAGATTGTCATTCAACTATTAGCACTTATGTGAAACAGAAGGAGAAAATTCTAGAATGTGATAAATTCACGTAATTTGATGGCTGGTTTGACAGATTTAAGAGAAGGGCGGCAGGTTTGCATAACCTTAAATTAACTGGTGAGGCTGCAAGTTATTTTGTGATTTTTAATAACTTTTATATTAATTTCGCTGTGATATATAGTTGTATGTATAGATAGATGTATGCAGGAATGTGCTGCAGGCAGCTCGGTCCGGCTCGCGCGAGTCGAGATGCAGGAATGTATCCCTCGATTATAACATGCAAGTCTATGGAAAAACGCCGTTCAACATTCGACAATTCGAGATTCGACCACGTCTTCAGGAACACATCCCTGTTGAATCTCAGGAGTCACCTGTATTAAAATAATGCAATTAAACGTGTTGGATAATTATATATTCCTTAACTAATGTTCCAAAAAAGTCGCAAAATTTATCAACAGCTTCTTGGTCGGCCGATTTTTTATCACCCGAAACATCTAGACGTGTTAGTCATCCATCTGAAAATGCACACGGTACACTAATCTCCATTTGTTCATAAAAATCTTTGGCCTTTTCAATCAACATTGGTCCAGAAACAGGGGCTCTCTCGGAACGCTTTATAGAAAACCATTAATAAATATCAATATCCTACTGCTCAAGCAGGGCTGGACATAGGCATGGGCTATATGGGCTTCAGCCCAGGGCCCTGCAATGCATACAGCCCCATAATTCTTCAGTCTAGACAATTCCTTAGACTCCACTTCTTAGGGCCCTGAAAGTTTCAAAGCCCCGAAGAAAAAACTTTTTTGTGACACTTCATTTTTTTTAAATACTGGTGTGCCAGATTTTTCCTTTTGGTCCATTGTCAGATTGCGTTGATTGCATGGTTGCTCAAATGTCACTGAATACAGTAATTACTCTGTACATCAGCGTCAAGCTCAAAGATTGATATTTTTTTTATCTTCATAAATTTAACATCTATTTTGTATATTTGATAATGTAATGGTATTTCACTTGATAAATAAATGGATATTAATTTTAAAAGGGTGTGCAAAATATTTTATTTAACACAAACACTGAGTTGAAGAAACATACACAATTGTGTATTGCGACTGCTGAAAATGCAAATTTTAGCGGTAACATTCCGAATTAGATGTAATGAAAAAATTGCCGAAAATGCCAATTTTATCGGTAACATTCACAACTAGATGAAAAATTCTGATGTGGCCAACAAATGACTTTCTCCATATTTGGGGTATAGATATTTAAATTATTATGAATAGCATTATAAGGCAAAATGATTATTTTGTATCGTAAAAGAATACAGTCATCCTTATTGCTGTAAATTATAATTTGAATATGTTTACAGAATTCACCGCTACATGGTGGTGGCGCTGTATACTGGAAATTATGAATAAGTTAAATATCTCCTAAATGGATGGTTCTATGAAAAATTGTTTCAAAGAAAAGTTGGTAAGAATGTTCTTTTCTATAAATTTGTTCCATATAAAGATTGTAAATAACAGCGTTTTAACAAAAATATTTGATGAAAACCGAAAACCAATTATTTATAAATAATTCCTAAACAATACCTGCTATGGAAAATTCTTTCAAATGAAAGTTGTAGGAAATTACATTCTCTATAATATTTGTATAGAATTGTATATACAATAATGATGTTTTAACAGAGAAATATTGCAAAAACCTAATCGGGTTTCGAATAAACCTCGACTTCCGGTTAATCGGTATTGTCCAAAAACTAATCAGTTCTTTATGCTCGTGCTAAAGTGTTATATATGAAATTTGGTATTAATATGACAAGTACTTTTTGAATTAGAGTACCCACAATCACATACATCCATCCATCCATCCCCACACACATACACACACACAGACATTCCGAAAATAGTCTAAACATGTTCTAGGGACCTCAAAACGTGTATATCTGTTGAAATCTCTAAGTCGATTTTTTTCGTGATCACAATACTTTCCCTATACTACGTATGGAGAAAGTAATAAAAAGTCAAGAGGCATGAGATGCTGGTTGCTTGAGAATTCTGGTTACATGAGTGCCAGATAACTGGGAGTTTACTGTAATAACAAAAATTGTTGCAACAAATATTATTATGTGAAGATTTAAGAAGACTTACAATCTATAAGGTTCTTTCCAAAGAAAAATGCAACCCAAGCAATTGTTGGTTTTCATCATATTCAAATATTTTTATTTGCTTATAATTTGAGGTACCATCTCTTCACAGACGATTCAAAAAATAAAATAGCATCAAAATATTTCCCAGGGAAGGATTTTATAAAGGAAAGGTACAATCACTTTGATGGTTTATTGTGCCTGATAGATGTAAATATTTAAGAAAAATAAATAGACGAGTGGCTAAAAAACCTTTCTATTGATAATTTTAATAATGAAAAACTTAAGATCATGTTTTTTTAAAACAACAAACCACAATAAAGTGAGCATCCATTCAAACATAGACGAATGTAAGAAATAATAGAATTTAAAATAAGACAAAGAATCAAATATTAGTCTATCATTAGTAAATTTAAGCAAGGTAAAACTGCAAAGGAATTGACAAAAAACAATCAAATTCTAAACAATGTCTTAAAAAAACATTTCCATGACATAATAAAAATATATTTTCCACCTGGTCTAGCACTTGCCAAAATTTCTGAAATAGCATCATTCTTTACTATTTGTCTGTCTATAGAAGTCTATAGATGTTAGTATCGCAGAACTTTTCACTGACTCAGACTTACAATCAATGACTTTATATAAAAAACTCTCCTAAGCTTGTAAATGATTTTTATTTTGATATTATGGCTGAGTTGTAGTCAATTCTTGAAAGCAGAAAATAATCTTACATAATCCTATTTAAAAGCTAAAACATTAATTGATACGTAAATGGATCAATCAAGACATGAAGCTAAGGCCAAGGTTGTTTGTGTTTAACATTTTTTTATTCTACAAAGTAATTCTCTTTCATTAATTCGTCATCCATATTGATGGCAGCACCACAGCATATGAAGAAAACAAAAAAAGATCAACTATAAAACAGAATTGTCTGTTCAAAGGAAAACTTCATATTACTTTCCATCTTGTATTTAGAAAACTGGAAATGTAGCACTTTTGCAAAAATGAGGAGGTGCCTTCATTAATATATAATATTCACTCAATTAATGCGTAATACCCTTCTTATTTCATTAAACCTACATCAACCCTTAGTTGATAATAATACAATAGAAGTTTAAATTGACTGGTTGCTCAAAAGTAATCAAGCACTGCATATCAGATGAAAGGTCTCACAAGATAAATAACAATGCTTAGAGATCAGACTGAATTTTTAAAAGCACAGCAGGTGATGATAATACCACTAAGATTGGAAATCCTTCTTAAGAATACATTATATTTGAAAATGCGTGATTGCAGAGAGAATTTTAATTTAGAACTGAAACCATCATTATGAACATTATAATAAATGATATAGATAACTATTTATAAAGCTGCTTATGATTGTAGAAGTTTCCCACATCATAAAAGCCAAAAGCTAAGCTTGATAACTCAAACTAAAGGTTTTCAATATCTTGTTTATGGTAGAATCTGTTAATACAAATCAAGCAAGGTACCTTTTAGCTACCGTTTATCTTCGAGTATAAGTCGAGAAATTTCTTGTTTTTTTAGGCCGATCAAACCGTACCTTTGACTTATATTCAAGTCGCGAACTATATGGACATTTTTCTGTGTCAATAATTAAACATTTGACTGACCTTTAAGCGCATTAGAATGAAAATTTTATGCTAACTAGCGGAAAATGTGAAGCCCAATGATAAAATAATACAGCATCGCAGTACTTAGTTTCAAAGGAAAACTTAAAATTTATATTTATCTTTAAAAAACCTACCCAAATGAGTGGATTGAAGAGAAGAATCAATTCAGTACTCAAGTGTTGGTCTTTTAAATTTTGACCCTGAATTCAAATTGTTAAACACCGTTCCATTTCTTCAACGATGGCATTTCGTTTTTTACTTATAATCACGGACAGAACAGAGCCTGCATTGCGAATATGATCACCAATTTTTCCTTTGCTTTTAAAATGGTTGCAACTGTTGAACGATTGAGATCATAAACATCACCAATCAAAGCAAGTGACTTCCCTTTTTCTGATCTATGTATTATATCCATTTTTGTTTTCATCGAAAGCATTCGATGTTTTTTACCACTCTTAGCACTATCACAAACACTACATTTACAATTGTTTTCCTATTTCAAGGGTAATAAGAAATGGTATGTACATAAACACACACCCGTACGGTTTTGAATACAAATGGCAAATGACAAGTGTTGACAAGTTTACGTGTTCTTACTGCGACCGATGTTCGTAAGTGCAGGAGGGTGTGTTCGCAAATGAAGTGCGAGGCGCAATTCATTGGTGTGTGGAATGTTCGTAAATACGAATTGTTCGTTTCTTGAATGTTCGTTAGTAGAGGTTCACCTGTACATATATTAATTTTTTGTAAATTTCAAAATTATCTTGTTTTTGTTTTCTTTGCTTCGACTTATACTCGAGTCTTGGATTTTAGATGCTGTTTTAGGCTAAAAAGTACACTTGGACTTATACTCGAATCGCCTTATACTCGAAGATATACGATATTTTAAATGTTGGACAAATAAATTTGTGAATTGCTACTTAAAAAGATACAATAATACGAAGCAGTTCACTATTAGTTCATATACACAAATTTCTCGTTAATCTTTACTTTTACAATAAATCTTTGCATTGATGCTGAACACTGAATTGTTAGCGGTATGAATTAATGCAAACTACTTTACTAGTATAGTTATTTATCTGACTGCTGCCTTTTATTGAAAATTAATACATATGTTGGAATCTCAAATATATGCTCCAAAACCAATGCGCCAAATGTGTGTACTAATTAGCGAGTGCATTAAACACCTATCCCAGCTGACTATGGAATGATTCTTTATGAGCAGCATAACAAAGGGTGCACGTCTACAAAATTATTACATTTCAAGCACAAACAAGCACATATTTTTGTAAACATGCGTCGACAGTACTTACTGGAGTAGGCTTTTTGTCTACATTCCTTCATCCAATAGCCTGTAAATATCAACAACAAGTCAACACACTCCATTCTTGGCTCTAAACAAAATTTATTAACTCCCTACCATTTGACATTAGATGATTCTATGAAGAAAAAAAGAAGACGCTACTATGTATAATTAAGTACTCATCAAAATATCAAATAAACAAAATACATGCATAATGTAACACACAACTGATTGTATCACCTTCTATATCAAATATGCCCATAAAAAAGAGATAAAAAGTGGTATTTAAGTTTATTTTCAAATTGATCATTTTCCTGTATTTTAAAAATTATTAATAGTGTATTTTATCTGAAATTAAAAAAAATATACTTAACTCATTTTAAGAGATTAGAATCAACACCATATGCAAGCTGATTCTTTCACATATAAAATTAACTTATTTTTAAATGTGCCTTGTAATCAATTTAATTCTCTTGGTTTTCAAATTAACTGAGCGTGTACCTCAAAACTGAAATAATTACGAGCCATTGCATTCCAACATTCATGCAATGAGAACATTTAGATACTACCGAACCCAGAGATATATAAAAAAAGCAAACATTCCATCGTGACATCCAGATATGAAATCTGATGTCATATGAAAAAAATACTTGCAATTAGAATTTTCCTTTGCAGCATATTCTGCCTCATAAAACCATTACAATCTCAATTTCAGTGTTATCATACTGTCCACCCAGCTGAAAAATGCCATCTATTATTCAAACAGAAATCCAATAAATGACAGAGAAATAAGAAAAAAGAGATAGTATGAAAGATTCCCTTTCAAGTATATTATGAAGAATACTGTCTGTTAATGTACAAGGAATATTACATATATCCACGGTGAGTTTAAATCCTTCCGTTTTCATTACAACTTCATAAATATAATATTTGTGGTATAAAAACTTGAGAGTTGTCACGCTTAATACTAATATTCTTCCACAAAAGTATATCAATTAAATACAGTGATTTTAAAAGTTTCAGGTTTGAAAAATAAGTGTAAACGTTTGATCCTCTGAATTCATACGTGAACATATGACCAGTTTGTGTGTGAATTAAATATTTTTTATAATATAATATATGCAATTATTTAATTAGGATGTCAATACATTTAAAGACCTTGAAAAGGGCACTATGAAATGTTTTAATGGTGTTTACTACAATTTAACTTTAAAACTTCACAATGGAAAGAATTATTTATACTTTAAAAAATTGCTATTAACAAGAGAATAGCTTTATTACAATTCTTTCCACTTCTTTTATTTTTGTTTGCTAAAGTAGTTATTGATATATCAATTGAACTTCATGTTAAAGCTCTTTGAAAATGTTTGTTCAAATCCTTATTTTTATACAACTCTAACAAAATCATTACGTTTAAATAAAACTAACACTTAAAAGTATTTTAATAAGCTTGTCATTAATCATATTTACAAGAGAAATTCAAAATGAGTATAACTTAAGATTATATCACTCCAATAAATGATTTATATGATTTAAGGAGACTTTTCAATACCTATTAGATTTTAGAGAAAAGTAATAAGGAATAGAACAAGTTTCTTTAACATTTATCAAGATCATAATGCTCCACAAAATTCAAAACTCTAATGAAAACATTTTTCACATAAGGAAATTATTTCTAAAGTTTTTTAAGGAAGTCAATACAGGCACTCCCCAAGTAAGGAATGCATTCCAGCATCATTCTGTAACTTAAAATTTGCATAAGTCAAAAATTACCATGGATAGTGTACAGTATAGTATAGGGAGCTTAGGGTCCATATCTCAATTTGACAGATTTTTGCTTGCATTTATTAATCATTACATTACTTTGCTAATTTACTATAACAAAACTTTTATGACTTCAATCTATCATCCATAATGATTTTTTTTACTGGTATTTATTCTGTTATAACACTCACAGCGTAGTCTCAATTAGCCTCTTTATCACTCTCTTGCAAATACGAACACGGTTTATTTACGAGTTGGTTTGCTTAAGGTATTGCGTGTTTGCGGTCGACACTGTCATACCGAGAGCACGTGATATGTATGAAAGTGAATGGCCATTTTCATATCTTCACATCCATTTTTTCTTCTAAAGTAATGGTACGTCGTTTCTTAGGAGCACTAGCACTTTCACCCTCACTGCAGTGCTTATCAGCCATGATTGCAAGGGCAACACGTGTTAATTTGCACAAAAGCAAAATACACATTACGAGATCAAGGAAACAAGGTAGAACACCGCATTACAACCCACACCTTACATTCATCCTCCACACACGTATTTCCCGCTTTCTTACACAAACTGCTAATGTAAACTTAGGTATGTGCAGGTTTACGTAAGTTGGGCATACATAACTCGTGGAGTGCCTGTATATACTTAGTATATACTTACTAAAATTGGCTTGACATAATAAGCTTGTCTGGGGAAATTAATGTAAGATATTGAAAATATTGTGAATATAATGGATTGATTGAGTGATTGGTATTTCATTTCTTGGGAAAATGACAACATTTAGAAAACTATCACTAGAGAATGACATGATTTAATAAAATATAAATTAGTTTTATTTCAGATGCTTACAGTTCATCTTGTGGCTCACTGCCTCCTTCTTCTGCAACTAGCAACTCATATTCATCAGCTGCAAATCTATCCCAGTCAGACAGCTATGAAACAAAGCACAAAAAATAATAATAAAAATGAATTCATGAATCAATCAAGCCATAATTATTAAGACTAGCTGAACCCACGCAATATTTGTGCATTTTTAAAAATTAATTTATAAATAAAATCTGATGTGGCCAACACATGACTTTCTCCATATTTGTGGTATAGATATTTAAATTATTATGAATAGCATTATGAGGCAAAATTATCATTTTGTATCGTAAAAGAATACACTCATCCTTATTGCTGTAAATTATATTTTGAATATGTTTACAGAATTCACCGCTACATGGTGGTGGCGCTGTATACTGGAAATTACGAAAAATTTGAATATCTCCGAAATTAATGGTTCTACGAAAATTTGTTTCAAACACAACTTGGAAGAAATATTATTCTCTACAACTTTGGTCCTCATGAAGATTACCAATAACGACATTTTTAAGGAGATATTTGACGGAAACCGAAAAAACCGATTATTTATAAATAATTCCTAAACAATAACTGCTATGGAAAATTCTTTCAAATGAAAGTTGTAGGAAATTACATTCTCTATAACATTTGTATATACAATAATGATGTTTTAAAGGAGAAATATTGCAAAAACCGAATCGGGTTCCAAATAAACCTCGACTTCCGGTTAACCGTTATTGTCCAAAAACTAATCATTTCTTTGTGCTCATGCTAAAGTGTTATATATAAAGTTTGGTAATGATATGGCAAGTACTTTTTGAGTTAGAACGCCCACAATCACATACACACACAGACATCATTCCGAAAATAGTCTAAACGTGTTCTAGGGACCTCAAAACGTGTATTTCCGTTGAAATATCAAAGTCGATTTTTTTTGTGATCACAATACTTTCCCATTACTACATATGGTGAAAGTAAAAAATTAAGGAGTGTGGAAAAAAAGTTGACCACAATAATTCACATTTAACTATACTGATGCATTTTCCAGGTATTGGTAAGGTTCGCGGGTTCAAATCTCGCTGAGTGTGCGTATTGACAGTTTATTATGCAAAGTCAGTCAGAAATCTGCATTTAAATTTCATATTAGAGAGGAAATTAGTGCTACGCAGTAACTGACTGCCAACTTTTCCATTTCCCATAAAATAACGCTTAAAAATGGAATTCTCCATCTGCAGGCTTTCATTCTTTTTGAGATAAAAATAATAAAGTATTGACCTACAATCTTCAGTTACGAAACATTTTGAATAAAACATAAAGTTTCTTATTCTGTTCATTTTCTGCCTACAGTTCGAAATAGCTCAATTTAAACATTTAATGCATGTAATACTGGAATTCAAGTGGAAAATAAAAGGGTAATTGAAATGGTAAGATCAGTTTATAGAGAAATGTAAACAATGGATAAAACAACTATTTTTCCACTTCCAATATATCAATGAAGAGAAGATAACCATGTAATGTGTCAAAAAAATAACGTACTTATGTCCCTATTCTCATCTAATTTGAAATTTATGCGAGAGACTATTTGCGTTAATAAGCATTATAGATGGTAAATATAATGTTTCTACTTACTAAAATGTAAAATTCCAGCATTCAAACGATGAAATGAAGATTTACCTGTTTTGAATAAATCGGTAGAAACGCTTCCCATACGCAGTAAACTTAAAATTTATCCATAAATATTTACGTTCTATGTATATTAAAGTTTGAAGTATTCTTTTTAGTAACTAATGTTATCAGACTATGCACTCAGGTCGAATGATCATATAGTTCAATTCAATTCCTTCCACTAGAGGTTTCTTTAAGTAAAGGGGCTCTGTCCCTTACCGCTATCCGGTTTACACCCATGAGATTGGTGGCAAAAATAAAGCATGCCTTTCTAGCTCTTTTCCACGTCCATTCAGAAGAATAACCCATAAGTCAGTCAGAAATCTGCATTTTAAGTCATATTAGAGAGGATATTAATGCTACACAGTAATTATCACGAACATCTATGTTTGTAATTTTCTTTGATTCTTATTATTGAATAATATTTCCTTTCTTTTTTATATAACAATCAATGCAACAGTTTATTTAGATTATCAATGAAGAGAAGATAACCGTGTAACCTTCAATATGTTTAAAAAAATATCGTACGCCCCTATTCTCATCTAATTTTAAATTTATGCGTGAGCCTATTTGCGTTAATAAGCATTACAGTTGTATAATACAATAATTTTACTTACAAAAGGGTAAGATTCCAGCATTCAAACGATGAAATGAGGACTCAATTGCTTCGATTATATCATTAGAAACGTTTCCCATATGCGGTCAACAGAATAATTATCCGTAAATATTTATGTTGCTATGTATCGATGCTTCGATGCTTAAACAAAAGTGCAAAGCAAATAACGCTTTTATTTCACCTATTTGAAGGTTTAATTGGCATTAATTGAATTGGCAGCAACAATGACGGTTGCCTTGACAACGTCCGGAAAGAGTACAAAATATCCGTAAAAATTCGAAAACAATTGCATATTTCTGAAAATCTCGACCATATAACATGTAAACATCGAAAGAATAAGATAGTATAGAGTTATAGCCATCAAATAAAGCAAAAACAAAGAAAATCGGTCCATATTTACGTGATTTGATGAATGAAGAAAAAATATCTTGCACTCTGAAAAATTGAAAATCCCATATAAACTTATGGAAACATATAATTATCTCCTGGATTTGAACCCGGGACTTTATGAAAATGAGAATAGCTTTCTAGGGACCCTCTAGCTTGTAGAAACAAAATGCAGTTTACTGCATATCTCTACGAAGAACGTCTTTTGAGACAGAGGGGGGGACGGACGGGCGGACACTTCCAAAATTATATATATGATATATTAGATTCATTTGTACAGAAAAATAGGATCTAAACATAGATGAACAAATAACTATTACTATTAGGTTAAGAATTATTAACAAGAATGATTTTCACAGAGAAGATTTTCTGAAAAAATGCTCATTTTACGATTATAGCATGCAAGGGAGATATTTCAGAATGATTTCAAGTTATGCAAATCAATATTATTTCTTTAGATTAACATTGAAATGACCAGTTATGTCATGAATGAAATTAACAAACTAAACATATTAAAAATGAGTTCATTAATTAACACTGATAAATAAATTAGCAAACCGCAATAGGTATTTTTCAAACACTTAGGTAACATGTTATTAATGATACTTGCCTCTCTGCCTTCTCCATCATGCTCACGTTGCGCAGATGAGGAAGCAAAAGGATCTCGCTGCTCATGGTCTAGATACTTTTCCAAGTTGAAGAATGTATCGAAGAAAATTGGAGTCATTTTGCACCGCTTCAAATCACTTAATGAGATTTTTCCAGGAATTCGTGGATGTATCATATCCAGCATCTAAAAAGAGAGATGGCCGATGATAAATATTAAAACATTAAATTTTAACCCCTTGCCTGATTTGACCATATCACAAATGGGCACTATTCCACAAACTGTCTCCATTTTGATGTTTTATTTTTTCTCCAATTATAATTTCTGATGTATAACTTGTATTAATGCACTGAAAATACTATAATATTTAAACTAAAGTAGCAACCATTGTTTTTATCATTATTTTTATAACAAAATATCCATTTAAATAAAACATTTGATCAAAAATAAAAAAATGAAAAGAGTGCTAAGAGGTTAACAAGATTTGTTGCTGTTTATTATACTCTTTTACTTAATTTCCCTTCATATTTATTTATTTGTCACACATCAACACTCGCCTGCTATAAAAATGTGAATAACTCTAGTAAGAATAGAGATAGAAACTCTAAATTTGGCAGGAATGCTCGATTCACATATTTTAAGGTGACGAAGAAAAAAATCTCTAAAAAAAGTCCTGGGTTCGACTCCAAGGAAGACGTTTCCATTTTCCATGAGGTAACACGTAAAAATCCATTTTTCGATGTGCAGGCTTTTAATGTTTTGGAAATGAAAATTAAAAAAGAATTAACTTACGAACTTCGGATCTGAACCATTTTGAAGAATAAATTACAAAGTTTCTTATTCTGTTCATCTTTTTCTGCCTACAGTTCGAAATCACTCGTGTTAAACATTTAATTCACATATTTTGGGGAAATCTTGCCATTTTAACAGGATGTTGCCTTGCCTACCAATTACATGTTAGACCTCGATATCATATTATTATTACAATCCCTATGGGTATAAAGTGCTTTTAAGCAAGGGAAATTATTTCCATAGCAACCAAAGTACATAAACAACATTCGTACATTATTATATTGAATATAGATTCGTTCCCTTTTGTGGAAGAATATACGCAACTGTTTTAAGTTTAAGTTATAATTATTCTCATTTTGGAAATTTCGGTAGGTATGATAACAATCTCGAATTTTGAGTTCCATACTCTCACGTCGTCTGGTTTTGTTAAATCAAAAATATTATTCAGGGAAAAGTTCATCAGTCAGATAAAATAGCTAAATTTTTTGTTATGCATTTCTTCTGCATTACAACAATTATTCCAAATTTATTAAATTCTATATACCATAATTATTTCTCATGCATGTAAAAAAATGCATTATTAACAACAGTTATAAGATGAAAAAGATACAAATAAAATTAAGCAAAAAACATTGTTAGCGTATCCACACTTTTACTTAAAACTGCACTCAAAGGTAGAAAATAATTTTTTCTTGGTCAAAAAATATTATTAAAAAATTTGTATGCTTAGTAAAAGTGGGTGTGTTTTTTCTCTTCTAATTCTTATAATTCATCTTCCTTGTAAATTAGTTCTTATTGTTGGCCACTTACTTAACATATACTAATATTAATGCCACTAACTTTTACGAAGCATGCAGATTTTTTAATAATATTTTTTTAAACCAGGAAAAAATAATTTTCTGCGTTTGAGTGTAGTTTTAAGTAAAAGTGTGTATACACTAAAAATGTTTTTTTACTTAATTTTATAAGTTATTAAAATATTATTACTTCGTGGAGCTTTGTTTGTAAGTATGGAAGTTTTTAAGTCAGAGATCTCCTCTACTATAATCTACAGTTTTTTAAAATTTTAAATGTCTTCTCAATATTTCAGAATAATCTTTCAGTTTTGATATGAAAGTTGCTGTAAGTTATACTGTAATAAAATTTAACTGCAACATGTCCTATGTTAA
The DNA here is from genome assembly GCA_036926305.1 of Uropetala carovei. Lineage (NCBI taxonomy): Eukaryota > Metazoa > Arthropoda > Insecta > Odonata > Petaluridae > Uropetala > Uropetala carovei. Next base: position 1,881,587 of record JAXCHB010000244.1, on the reverse strand, counting down.
TTTTTACAAAAACCTTTAACTCTGGCATATGAAAAATAATTTAAATTACCTGGCAGAGACAATCCTCAAATGGCAATGTTTCTATTCCAATAGCTTCCATTCTTTGAAGTTGCTCTTCATAGAAATATTCCAACTCATACATTGAAAGGAAACCATCACCATCCAAATCCATACATCTATTTCAATGGAAAAATAAATAAAACATAAGCTGGAGCAGCTGTGATAAAAATAAGATTCAAGTTAACATAGCAATATTATATATTATTTTATGTTAACACAACAATTTGCTGCATCTCAAGACTGATGAAATTTGGAAATTTTCTAATTCGTAAACTTATTTTGCTTGAGATAACCTAATTCTATATTGGTGAACTTCATACTTTATGCATACATTGAACAATATGCAAGATGGTACTCCAATTAAAACTACTCATAGGATCTTAATGCATAATTTACTCAACAATCAATCTAAGGCAACCATTAGACAATGCTTAGCATGTCAATACAAAAAAATTTCCATGAGATGCAACATTATTGGGATAGGTAATTGAAGAACTGGAGCTTGAACTAAAATTTAAATTGAGAGTTTACAAAATACGGGTTTCACTTAGGAACACATTACATTTCCAGTTTTAAGATCAATTCAGTGCACATAAAGGAAATTTTGACGCATTTACATTTAGAAATCATATAGGTACTTTTGGTAAATGTGAGCCACATTTTAAAAAGAAACCACAAATGAAAACCGTATTTCTTCTCTATTTTCATTTTCCATATTCTATACGATATAAACGTTCTGAAATTCAAATTTTGTAGATACTAAGTGTTTCTAAATACTGAAATTAAAAAAAATATTTAATTAATATTTAATATTGATTAAATACCATTTCCTATGCATTATAGCATCATGAGGTGACTTGTGATTTAAATCTTAGAACACATATGAGTATAAAGATGAGGTACTAGGATGCTTGCTTACTTTCATTTCTGGAAAACAAATTCTAAGTCACACAATTCCAACATTAAAAGTCCTTTGTATATATTTTATATACTTTCCCAAGCAATACCTAATTACATATCAATGCAATAAAATGTTTATGTAACCAAATTGCATATTTTAATTGGAATGAAAGTAGTCTGATAAGACATAAACAAATAACTTAATGAAAGATAAATTTTGATAAAGGGCTATCAAAGTATGCTAAATTTTCATTCTCACCTGAACCAGTACTCAATAGCCGTGGGATGTGTCTTATCTTCTTCTGAGAGAAGAAACCAGACAAACTCAGAGTAAGTCATCTTATCCTCCCTATTTGGCTCACCCCCTGCACCAGCACCAGCTGCTGTGCTGCCTCCTGCTCTTCTTTCTCGTGTGACAGCACCAGAAAAGATTCGCTCAATGATACGGGATGACAAAGCTGGAAATTTTGGATTGAAAAAATCGTGCTCTAAATAATGTAAAATTACAAAGAATATTCTAAGAAGAGAATATGGATTATTTTGTTGAATCAAAAGAAGTAAACATTACCAATTAAAAAATAATTGTAAAAATGTCACTAAAGAAAATGTGCATAACGTCCATTTGGAGATTTAATTTCTGTGGATAAATTATAGATAACAAAAAAATATGATAGGAAGCAATGCAAAAATTATTAAATATACTGATAAGTGAATACAGGACTCACAAAATCCTCAATTTCTGTAAATAAACCTAAATGATCAAAGATAAAGCAGAGGAGAAAAATTAAGTTTAATTGTTTTTATCACACTATTTTCCTTTTCCTGTTTATTAAATACGCAAATCATTTAAACTGCATTTCCATTTAATAATTTGGAAGATTTAAAAGCATTACTTAAAGATTTTTTCCTACCATGATCGTTGTGACGTGCAAGGTCTCTCCTATCAATCAGAAGGTCATGGTCAGTATCCAATTCCCAGAATTTACAATATATGACATAAAAGTGTTCGTAACTGAAGAAATCTGTAATTCGGTTAATATCTTCCTCTTCTTGTAGCCTCCTTATGGTGGCAAGCAGCAGGGATTTACGCAATTCCTTTGCTGTGATGCGGCCACTCCATGACCTGTTCACGCAATAGAATATCCTAGCAACCACCTGAAAGAAATTGTTCAAGATTGTAAAATATGCCTAATTCACTCTTTGATTAATAGACAGTCATGAAAAATTAGCAATTTACACTTACAGTATGGACATATCGCGAGTGAAACTCAGATGCTTCTTTGAGGAAAGTCAGGCCAGGATGTGTATCCACCACATCTTGCACGAGTGGATAAAAATCTTCTACGCAGAGCCAGTTCCGAGCACCTAGGTTGTTAAACCGACTCAAAAGGAACACAAACCGTGATGCTTCATCATGGCATGACATCAATACCCTATATGAATAAACAAAGAATATCATAATAAATAAAAGCATGTCAATGCTTTTATTCCACTTAAACTTCTGAATTTCTTATATTTTTGCATGGAAATGTTTCAACAAACATTGGAAAATAATTCTGAAATAATAACAAAATCTAAAAGTAATAATGGAACAAAATCCAGTAATCACCTTCGCCAAAAATCAAGGAAGGTATCTACAGACACAGTGCCAGTCTTCTCACCACCTGCAGCCAGGAACAATGGCACCTTCCAGTAGAGGGGACATTCACAAGCCTAAAATTATAAAAAAATATGACAGTCATAAATTAAACCTCATACCAAAGTCGTAATAATATTAAACTTAAAAGTTCTCCAATTTTTGCATAAGAATAAAACAAGTGAGGTAAGAATTGCAGAACAAATTATATATAGTGTTTTTCCTTGTCTAAGGATTATGATGTCATCATAACATTACATTTTTGGTTGAGATCGATGGCTTCATAATCTAGTCTATAAATTATTATTATTATTATTACAAAATATTCCCTCTTTTCTGAATTAAAAACAATTGCAATCTCACATTCAACACGGATTTGAGTTGTTTTCTAAAAATATAAACTTCAGTCTTTTGACTATAGAACTGTTCATGTCTCAAGCGAATGTCTTAATTTTAATTAATTTAAAAATGCAAATTTATAATGCCCTGCACCGATATCATGTTTTTTACAGAAGGTAGAAATGAAACAAAGGGGTCGGAGAAAGGCACCAATTACTTTCCAGCAGCTCATCCTAGATCTACCAAATTTTTGTCACGTACAGAACTCATATGGACCAATCTCTCCTGAAAAGTTGACCAGCCCAAGTTGCAGGATTCCAGAGATATTGTTTGAACATATAGACAGACAAACCGAATATATACTTGATAAAAAGTGCTAAAAATGGTAACATGATTTAAAAACTCATCCAGGGACCAATCTTTTATTAAAAGTACTGAGGCTTCGAAATTTAAGTATTTTTTTATATTTCGTTCAGAAAACGAAAACAGAGTTTTCAAGATTTTCTACAATAGCAATGTTGTTAACAATACACTTAATTTTAACAATAAATGTTATTTATACTGAAAATATTATGTGTTCACCACAATGTTAAGCGTTACAAATCCATGTAAATCTATACTAAATTTTGTGTTTGTATTGTATTGATATTATTGCCTCTATAGAAAAATTATTGATATTTCGGTGGATTTAGCAGAAAAATTAATCATATATAATGCCAAAACATTTTAAAGCCTGTTTATCAAAATCCAGTATTTTTTAAACAAAATTACAGTAATGATTTTTAAACAACACTTTTAGCAAGAGAAACACTATATCTTATAAATATTTTAGAGTGTATGTGCGTGTGTGTATGTTCTTTATACGTTTTTACACCGTTGAAGCTATCGAATTCAAAAGTTTCATGGGCCATCCTATGAACCAAAGGAAGAACTTGGTCTAGGTTTGCAGACCGTGGGGTCTCTTATACCCCATGGGGTCAACAAAATACTATTTCCATAAGAATGCATGGGAAATGGTATGGAGAAATCCCAAAATGCCATGCAGCCCTTCACTGATGTGGATATAAATATACCTAAATATTAACTTACGATCACGTAAAATGGATTATTTTACGCACGAAAGACTGAATATTTTAATTCTGTTCATGTTTTGTCGTTTTACATGCTAAACCGCTCGAAATTTTCCTTTAAGCGCAAAATTTATCGGTTTAGATGATCATTTTCCAGGCGGCAACAAAGCTAAATTTCTTAATTGTTGTCCTCTTCAAAGGGAGAGATATATACGTAAAGATTAATGCAAGGAAAATCCACACCGTGGCACGCCGTAGAGGAAGAATAGCTAGCTAACGCCAGGATAAAGGGTACAAATGGATTCATGCCTAAATATAATTTATGAATACTTTTAAAGTGAGTCAAATGATTTTTAAGGAATATTAGAACATTGTTATCTTTCACCATTAACATTGAAAGAATTCATTGCTAGAGTAAAATATGAATTATTAACATCAACTTATTAATTTTTTTATGGATCAATTTAAAATTAAACGCAAATTTTTCGCGGGCTCAGCTAGCTGACATAATTTTATTGCTGCTTTAAAGGCTTCGGTGCATCTATCCATGTGAATATGAAGTAAGACGTTAATGCGTAATTATATTAATTGTACAACTTTAAAATATGTACAATACATAAAATAGTAACTTTTAGTGTAAGCATCGCATGCGTAATTAAGGAATGGGGAACGTTTGCCCCGAGCAATAAAAATCGTTTGCCACTTAAAAGAAAACGTTCCCGAGCGAAGTCGGGCGTTTCAGCTAGTACTTTCATAAAATTGGAATTCATCACTATTTCTGTTAAGTTGGTTTATTATATTTCTGCAAACTTTTTAGGCATTTTAAGGCGTGCCAGAAGGCTTAAGGAATATTTGATTTTACGAATTAAGTTGTTTTTCAGAGAGGTACCGTGAATTTTTTTATACTTAAAAAACAAAATATGAAATTAATATACAAGACCGAGACTTCGTGGAATTCCACGATATCGAAGAAATTTAAAATTAAAATAAAATTCATATATGTGAAAGAAGTCTAAATATCGTTACAGTGTGCGTTGTTTGAATTTTAACAACGCCGCATTTCCTCAAATATATTTATAAATCGTCAAGGCTCGATTTTACGGCAAAAATTTCGCCCTCGACACGACTCTTTAACGTGTGCGGCATTGAGAAATTCCAAAAATATCTCGAGACGCAGCCTGTTTTCCGGTTCTATCGAAACTTCTCTTAAAACCCCGCCCAAACCTGCCTCGTGGAATGGCAAACCCATCGACACCGCAATTCCTCCGACGCACATCGACCAAACGAACGCCAACGGATATTCCGTTCGAACACCCGAAATATCTCCTCTGTGACCTGTTGGTCGAGGGTCGACAAATCCTATACCCATCATCCAAATCGCTGTTCTCGTTTCTAGTTCAATGTCACAACCTGTTGGTCGAGTGAGTGGCCTGAAGGGGTAGGCGTTAGGGCGATTTTTGCACACACCATCGGATCTCCTTTCAAAAGCGGTTTTTCGTTCGTTTTTTATTCTTTCCGGTTCACAGCCAATCGCATTTAAGAGGTGAGATCGGCGAACAGTTAAAGAGCGGCGTGACTTCCATAGATGAAACGAATTCTAATTTTCAAGGTCTCAGATACCATCGAGGCGACGCTTAAAACGAGACTACTACTTTATCGGTTCGATCATGCGTCTGTCGTTTCACCCGATCGAAATCGACTTCATAATTGCGGCTGAATTACCTCGTGAAATGTCAGAAACCACACATTGAAGGCCACGAGAAAAATAGTCTTATTCCGCGACAAACATATTTCGCTGCGGTGAAATATGGATGAAAATTCCGAAATGAAATTTTTGATATTGGCTTCGCTAGAAATGACGATCCTTGCAGTATCCTATATATTATGCACGTAGTGAAGCTGCGTGCGTATGAAGCCTCGCGTAATTATATCGGCGTATTTCTCGAGAACCGCTCGTCGTAAAGATATGCGGTAAACGGCGTTTTGTTTCTACTGGCTATGACGTCCCTGGAAAAATATTTTCCTTAGCTAAAGTGTCCCGGGTTCGAATCCAGGAGACAGTTATTTTCCCGTAAGTTTACACGGGATTTTCAATTTTTCAGAGTGCAAGGTTTTTTTCCTTCATACATTAAAATACGTAAATATGGACCGATTTTCTTCTTTTTTGCTTTATTCGACGGATAAAGCTCTATAGTATCTTATTCTTGCGATGTCTACACGTTACACGGTCGAATTTTTCTGAATACGCATATTTTTTTTCCAAATTTTTCGGATTTTTCGTACTCATTCCGGGCGTTGGCAAGGAGACTCTCATTGTTGCCTCCGATTCATTTAAGGTAAATGAAATAGACGAAAGAAAAGCGTTATTGTTATCTTCTCTTCATTGATAATCTAAATAAACGCTTGCATTGACGTCACCTTTATAGTAGGTCCTGTAGGAAGTTAAAAGCAGTCGTTGATAGACACTTGAAGGAAAGCAACTGTTTGTGTGTTCGTCTATAATGGTGCAACGATAGTCATTGGAACTAAGGTAAGGTAGAATTAAAAAATTTTCCCCTTTGAATATACCGCGATATTAATCTAGCATTGAGTAACTCTGTGTCATTGTGATCACGTAATTGCTCTAATATATTGCTGTAAAATTGCAGAAAATTTAAAAATGCCAAGGGGTAGACCAGTGAAAAGGAGAGCTATTAGCCCAGCCACAGCTGCCAGAGATCAAAGGAAGAGTATTGAAGGAAAGAGAGAGAAAGAGATGCGAAGCTCATCGGATTGCCCGTGTACATGAGGAGCGAAGAGTACAAGAAATACAAAGAAATAGGGAAACACGTCAAATGAAGAGGGAACAAAGAAGATCTAACCTAGGGCCGAACTATTTAGATTATTTGCAAGCGTAGCTGCAGCGGGCTGCTGGTTTTTTTATATGCGTGCCTGTTATATTTTAAATACAGAGAATTATCCGTCACAATTATATGCGATAAGGCGACGATGATTTGCCATAAAACATGGGGAGATGAGGAATACTAAAATACAAGAGATTATGAAATGCATTCCTTACGTCGTAGAAAATAAGTCGGTTCCTTACTCATTCACGCTGTTTTAAGGGGAACAGTTCCTCCCCAGGGACCGATACACCCGCTCTGATAGTCATTCAATCGTACAAGCGTCGAATTTAGGGGAATTAAAACCCGCATCAATGATCCTTCAGCTAAAATAAACGGCAGTTTTATGGGAATAGCTCTTAGTCAAAAATCTTTCCACGTTATAGTCTGTTCACTATCTAAAGTCTCTTGGCCTTCATAGAGCAAGTAGCCAATCACGAACGTATCCCCTTCCATCGCCCCTCACAACTTTCGCGCGGGAGAACAGATACCCAATCACTAAGAGCAACAGCAAGGAAACGGCGGTAGAAATGGCAACGCAGACCAATGTGAACGCTTCGAAGTCAAGAATAACACTGAGTTCCCCCCACCACCTTCCCAAACGAACCGTCTCCTATTGGCTGCTGCTAAGTGGCGTCTTCAAGGCCAAGAGACTTTAGATAGTGAACAGACTATAACAATCTCCAACACCTAATACACTCACGTGACAATCGCACAATCACAAGCGCATAGGGTATAGTAACCTCATATTTAACAACGCGAATTAAAATCCTAAATACCAAAGATACCATATTCAGTAGGACGCAGAGGAATTTGGCACGACTTCACATTATCGAGGATTAGTGAAAAGTGAGGGGCGGTGGAAGTGACAGCAGGGGTAGTTCCAAAGTGAAGGTGGTCAGCTACGTTTCATGTCTTCTTGCAACACCATGGTGCTCCATTATTTATTCAAGGAATACTAAACCAAAATTTGAACACAAATCAAAGATGAAACCACTTTCTTTCTTCACTGCTATTCGTTCTAAGGGACACCATGACGATTGTTTTCATTCGCTAAGTTGTGACAGTAGAGTAGTATACCGAAAAATACAACGGCAGATATACAGACAACTGCGGGAAATAAGACTTGCAGAGAAAAAATAAACTGTGCGAGTTAATGTATCTAATTCACTGATCCGACAAATATTGGAAATATTATTTATTTATTTTTCACTGGCTTACAAACAGCACTTTACAGTGATCGTAACAACAATAACAAGGACGAACACACAAGACCATTCCCTCGACAGAATTCGAACTTGCGACCCTAGCATTGGGAGTTAGACACGCTAACCACCCCTCTACCATGGCCGGAAAATTAATAAATATTGAGATTTTCGGGACCAAAAGAAGAAAAAGGTCTGATATCTCAACAAACTTTATAAATCGTACGAGGACGATTTCGATCATCTGCCAGATTGTGAAAGTTTTGATTCCCGTTTTGAAATATTTGCAGAATGATAGGGAACCTAAATTACACGAAAACATTTTCACATTTATTTTTCTATTTTTCCTTAAAAGACCATTCGGAATTCACCCGCCATAGATTATATTTGAGGGATTCCGACGTTTTTTCAAACAAAACCCTATTTAAAATATTTTAGAAATATAAACAGACCTCCTCACGAGACGGAGGGGAATGAGACAAATCCATAAATCCAGAAATATCGCTCCCGAGAGAGGGTGTGGAAGAAATTTAGCATTACCGAGATAACGACTCAAAGAAAGGTGTACGTACTATTTCCTATGCTTAATTGACCATCTCACCTTTTGGATTTTATTGAGTTTTCTTTGGGATTTCCTCATGGAGGACATACCTGGGGAGAAGTTGATGATAGCATTGATAACTTAACCTCAACGTGAAAAAAACACCCCATTATTTAGCGGGAGGATTAGTCTGCTTAGGTAATTTAACTGTAGAATATCTGCCCGACCCGCCTTAGATTCTCGGCCAGAATTTTTTTTCACAAGGTAACGAACTTTACGAGACTCACCTGAGCGATGGCTCCGAAGTGGTTCCTCGATGCCCTTCTACCGGGGAGATTCTGGAAGGCTGCCGCAACCCTCTGCAACGCCGACTCCACTTGCTGGGGACTGAGGGGCCTCCCGTTGGGAAAGTGGAACCTGAAGAACAATATCGCTGAAACCACCTTCTTCACAACATTTTGTGTCATTATGATGAGAACGGGAGAAACGAATTTTAGAAAACGGAACTGTTAAGAAAAGAAAACTTTCATAAACAATTTAGAAGTTCCGTCACGCGATTTTCTCATCTGCTTAAGCGATAAATGATATTAGGTTCTTGCGCAGTAACGTGAACCACACTTCCATCGAGTGCCTGGTCCTTCAATCAGTAAACCCTTCTCGACCCTATACCTGTATGATGAGTCATTGGTAGCTTTCACAGCGGAAGCTGCACGACCCTCCATTTCACGGACGAGGTTGCAAGTCGGGAGATATTCCCTCAAGAGATATTCCCAAGGACCATACGAGATCATAACAGGAGAGTAATTGACGCATATTTCCAATGCGACAATGCGAAGGTGTTGCGTAGCATTACAAAAACTAGCAGCCAAAACTGCAACATTGCTTTTGTTTAACAGAATGGAGAATAGCAGAACACCCGCTGCGAATATTACTCATAGCTGTTTCTCTATTCTGAAATCACTCTAGGATAATCCAACGAGATTTTTAAGGGAACGGTGCATTGAACCTCCTGTCCCCCACCTCTCCAGTGAATTGCAGGGTATAATATATGCTAAAATGCTTATAGTTGTAAACAATTTTAATTTAATTAGTACAATAAAATATATTAACTATCGTTTTAAGTGGAAAATTGAAACCTATAGCTGTACTCATTTAAGAATACATACTAAGAAAATAAAAAAACGGGTGGCATAATAACATGGCGATTTTACTTCATTACAAACATTAACGCAATGCTATCACCAAACTCATAAATTCACTAAAAACAACTTATAACCTCTCTTTATACCTATTTTAACACGATGAAATTAATTTAGAATAGTTTCGTAATTATAGATTTTTTAACATAGTATAGTATAGGTTTTTTTTTTATTGGTAGACCCTTTATTATAGACGAGTCTAATGAGGTATCAGGTATAAGGATAGTGTGCCTCGAATTACTACTCTAAAATCGACACCGCCAACGATGAATCTTATTTTAATATCCGCCATAAAATATGTAGTTCCGACCAGAGGCGTAACTCGGAGATACGGCGGCGCCTATAGTAATTTTTTATGCAACACTTTGTTTACGCAGAATACGATTTTTGCTGTTTTTCATAAAGAATAATGTTTTTATTAACATTTGAGCAATGAAATAACACTTATTTGTGGGAAATTAAACCTTTGCCATTTTTTGCGGGACCGTCTGGCGCCTTTTGCAAATGACACCTTCGCCATACACTAGCTACGTGCCGTACTGTTTCCGACAACCATTAAAATGTTCGTAACCGAAATACGCAGACGGTTTTTCAAATTTCACTGTTATTGTAGCTACATAATTTAACAACTGTATTCCAGCCATAATGCGCGATTCATAATTTTTTGTTCACATCCATCGGTTGACAGTTCATCATCAGTTTTAAGATGACATCTCCTCACCTGGGTATGAGATGCGAGTTCCTGGCAACGGCCGCTTTTGTTTGTCTCCTAAGCGTTGAGAGTTGAGGTGGTTGGGTGACAGGGGTGCCAGGGGATGTGGGCGAAGCGGGCGAAGGGCCATGGAGGGCTGAGGAAGATGGGGTGAGCTGAGTTGAGGCCCCCCTGTAAGGGGTCCCTGCCGTTGCTCCACCGCCCCCTGTGGCACCCGGTGACGATACCCCGGCCGCGACGCTCCCATTGCTAAGATGACTTCCGTCCTTTTCGTGACTGTAAGTCTGAAAGGTGGAAAGAAAATAATAAACGTCAGATGATGTTCATTCCTCACATTTTTCACGTACTAAACTCGCTACCCGTTTACCCAATGTATAGTTAAGGCAAATGTGAAATAGTGATTAAAATGTCTGAAATATTAATATCCAGTAGCTCCGAGAAAAAAAATAGGTACTCTTCTATTAACGGGGAGTCCAAATTTGAATTTTTTTGTTGTTAATGAGTTATGATTATGAATTTTTATTATTATAATAAATTTCTTTAACAATTTAATATTGTATCCTTTCAATGTTATATCCTCTTGAATGTTGCGCCGCAAACTGAGAGGATATATCGACGAGCCTTCGGCTACCGCGCCATTCGGCTCGCCCGGAACCAAAGAAACCCTCCACGTTGTCCGGAGATTGGGTTTGTAAATGTCGAGACCGGCCAATCAGTCATGGATTATTAGCAACAGTCAAACGAGATATAATAAACGTAGAGAATTTGGGCTCCCCGTTAATAGAAAACTACCAAAAATTATATTGAAATCTTCTTCGCTAAACTCCTTTTGGAAGAAAAAAAAACGTCACTTCCTGCCACAAATAAAATAAAACCGCAGACATTTGCTCCAATCGCTAGTACGAAATGCATTCACTTCCGGTGCTTATGCAACACTGCAAAGTTCTCCGCTAAGTGTGTAGCCCACACAAAAAGGTAATAAATATGAACAAAATATTTAGTTTATAGGTCGCTGAAGAGGCCAATACCTCGTGGAATTCCATAATATGGCTACTAGCCCACGTGCGATAATGATCACGACGATAAATCATCGAAACTGGCAGTGTAGCATTTTTTCCGTGAAAATATGAACAAAATATAATTAATTTAAGGTGTTTTGCTTGGTATTTCTCCATACATTTTTAATCCAATGTGGGAAGATTAGCGAACAGCGAATAATCGTAGAAATAATCAACACATACAAATACATATTGTCTGGGAAAAATTACGCACTGTTGATTCAAAGAGGAAAATTAACAAGTTCTAGGTTCTATTAATCCAACATAGCCACCAATATAAGTCAATAATTATTGCCTTAAAAACAAAGTATCTATTGCAAAACACTATTTAAATTAATACGGAATACAATCGCTAAATGTACACAGTTACCATCATTCGACTTAAATTTAGTTTTATCTAATAAATGAATGCGACGACTGAAAAACACTTTTAGGCCCGAGAAACCCAAGTCAAAATAAACTCCCTCGTTTTGCCTTCAAGCAAATACTTCGTCACCTGTGGAAGTATTTTTGACGTCAAAGATGTTTCTTTTTTGGTTTTTTTATTTCTTCATTTTATTCATTGAATGGACACAAGTTGCAGAGTGATGGTAGTCACGCGTACATACATAAGTTATATAGATTGCCGTGTCGTCATGATGAGGGCAAATCGCATAAACTGGTTGATGATCAAAGGCTTCGATGGCCGTGTCATTTCTTTTCCGACCTCGCGAGGTCGAGGTTTGACACGGTGTTCATCGCGGACATAAAAACGTGTCACAAGTGAGCTAAGAAGGTGACCAAGCGTCCTGGATTAATGAGCATGTCCTCGTATCACGAGCTGTTCTAATTTTCTTTTAAAAAGATTAAAAATGAACTCCGTGTGATATTGCGTCAAATTAACCATCCGTGAAAAGGCTATCATTAAAAAGGGATGGGTGGTATACTCCTTTGGATTCAGTTATTTTGGAATTAAAAAGTTCAGCGTGGATTAAAGCACGATTTATTGCAGAATAAAACTTCGCAAACATGTCATCTATGATTTATTAAATTGACTGATACACGATTACGACCGGAACAAATTCCAATTCACGGTTTGATAACATTTAACAAAAGATGTTTCCAGATTTACGGGTTCTATAAGTAATCATCGCATTTCGTAAATTCGCAACTTACAACTAAAATGAAATAATGACGACCGCATCTTAAAACAATTCAAGTAATAATGCAAAGCAAAGTTGTAGAAATAACTAGCATGCTTTAAATTGCTGCATTCATGTTGAATGGATGCCGCTACTGATAAAAAATAATGAAAAATTACGTTTACGCATTACACATTTTTCAAAATTAAGACATTTACACCAAAGAGTTGTTTTATTACTACCAAAAGAAAAAATAAGGCTAATGTCAACATTTTAAAACTTTTTAGCTCAACAAAATGAATGTTTTGTACATTTTGTACGTAACAAAAATCGTTAACAAAATTTTCAAAATAACTGTAACGAAAACGAAAAAAGTGTTATTTCGTTAAGTATTTCACATAATCTCAATTTATGTATGTTTATTATTATCTGTTTTTAATTCTAAGTAATTTTAATTCCAGTAATAAGACAATATTTTCTACTTTATAAATAGTTGTGCTCCTTTTGTCTGATTTCGATTCATATTCGGCGAAGAAAAATAAAAGTTAGATTGGACATGTCGAAAATTTTCCCGGAAAAATCGTAATTTACCCAATTCAATAAACCACCTTTTAATATGAAAATAGCTTACATTTGCATATTGTGCACCTATATTTTCAAAATATTTTCACTTGTAAAAAAGGTTTGGAGACCCCTGGTGTAGAGCATCGTCTCGTATGGAGCGGAAACACAAACCTAGGAAAACTGATACGTACAACATTACTAGTAAATCTTCGAAAAGTGTACATGGGATAGAATGGGCGTACAGAGGAATAAATAAGGAAGTATTTAGAAAAACGGCAGAGAAGAGATAGACAATACAGCTGATAAGAACCATGAAGGCAAACTGGATTGGCCATTTCCTGATTAAAGATGCGATTGAAAGAAAACTCGAAGAGCTGATGGACGACTTGAAAAGGAGAATTACTGAGAAATGGCGAATGTTGCGGAGGACACGAGGAGTGGAGGATTTCGGTTCAACTCATAAACACCGACCTGTCTGCGGACCGACTGATGAACACTTCCCATGAGACAAATGTAATAAAACAAATAACTTGGACGTGCATTACTGATATATCATAATTGGATGTTAAGTTAGCATTGATAAGACTTTATAAACTTGGACAATTGAACTTCGAATTAAGTTTTATTGCCAAGTTAGACGTGTTTTTGGAAGGATATAAAATAATTAAAATATAAAATTGGTTGGCAAAGGATTAAATTTCCCCTTATTCCATGTATTTTATCTCATGGTGTATTAGCTAGGGTTGACCATAAATTATTCAATACATCGCGTAACCTGCTGTGTAATCATAAAACATATACAAAAGACAGTGTCACTTTGTCTCTTTGTCATGTAATGATTTTTGAAGCTTAATATCTCGCAAACGACTGAACCGAATTTGATGAAATTTTCAGGATAGCATTACGATATAATAACAAAACGTTTTAATGTATCGGTAATATATAAAACCCTTATTATGTCCCTTTGTCACTCCCTCTGTCACGCTCTGAGAATCAGACATATATTTGCAAGAGGGGACTAAGGTCAGATTTTGAAACAATAGATACTCGTGGCGAGGGTTTCAAACCTTCGCTCGGATCGAAGGCAACCCTCTCAGCAGGAGGTATGATTTCAGGTCAAAGAAGACCGCCTCAATTTTACTTCAGAATAATCGATCATCCCCGTCATTTTTGACTGGCACTTATACTAGTAAATAATAAAATAAAAATGTTTCCCGAATCACTTAATGTGTAGTAATAAAAACTACCTAGCAGTGAAGTACGGTATACTGAAATACGCTGTTGTCCAATTGCGCGAATGGTCAGTTTTGACCCTTTTCTATGGGGTCGTATTGCGCGCTATGATTGGCTGTTTCGAAGGGTTTTTCCAGGATACTGATAAATACAACTCAAATGACATACATATTTGAAGGCGATTCAATCCTGCTTCATGAAGCAAATCGAGCACATCGCAGTTTCACTTGTTCCTGGAAAATATTGGCGTCAGCATGTTTTCCATGTACGGGTGAGAAAGGGCCCATCGATATATTTAATTCATTCAAGTTCGACAATAACTGCTTCCTGCAACTTTTAAACGGCCAGTATAGCAGAAATATGTATCGACATATTTGAACTATGTATACTGCTTATCTTAAGCCTAGATAAAGTATGTACGAAGTATAGCTTACATATATGAAGCAATTCGTTTATGTAAAAAATACCTTGGAAAAAGTGTGGAGGAAATTTTAATAACTTGTCACAATGTTTAAGAGGGATTATAAAATCTGACTGATTATACCGCCCGTGCAATAGGTTATAGAAATATACATCTATAGAAAGGGGTAGAAATTGACCACCCGCGTACCCTTAACCCCAGGTAGTTCCGCGCAATTCGACCCTGTCCCCTACGATACAAGAGAAGAACCTAACCATTACTCTTGACCATTCCGCGCAACACGTAGTCACCACCGAAATATTTTTATATTATTTGCATAGCATCTTAGACGGGTACTGATCAAATGCACGTAACTTTGAAAAAAGAACATGACGTTATTAAGCACGTAGAGCAAGATTTTACGCTGAAAATCAGCATTTGTTTTGAATAAATATTCACATATAGAATCGAAATCAAAATCGACAGGGAACAGAAGATAAGGTTGATTTATTTAACACATTATTCGAACATTAGCGATGGCGACTCAGTAAAAGCTATCTACAGTTTAATCTACGACCTAGTACTTGAGACAATGGCATTGGGATAAAGAGTAGATAAGAGATAAGCCCCCGACGCAAGAAGTACCCTTAGATAATGCCGCGTGACGTATCGAGCAAGGTGATAGTACAGTTCATTCACTGTAAAAAAAAAATAGACACAAACCGTGTTTATCGCCTCTCGCAGCTCCTTCGTGACGCATTGTGACGGCACGTAAAAATATAATGAGGAAATAACGGAAATGATAAGCTCTCGTGCAGTTTTATAAAACAAACAAACAGTCACGCTCCGAATCGACGGATTCGCAGGAAAGAGTATAAGAGATGGAAAATGTAATAGTATGAAAATTACACATGAATGTCAGTCGCTAAACTCGTACGTGTTCATAAAAAAATATAAACCAACAGATATAAACTTTAACGAGATAAATTAAAACACCGCCAATTTTCATAAAGATATATTTGAGAAGGAAAAAAAAACAACTGGCAGCTCAGGTTCAAGTATCGAGATCATTAAAAAAAAATGTAAGAGCAATTATTAAGAAATAAATACAATACCAGGATTGTTATTTTTATGCATTACGAATTATTTATAGCGGGAAAAATGGTCTATCTTCGTACTAAAAAATAACAAATTGTGAGCTATACGAGAGCTCGTGAAATGACCGGAAATTCTCCGTCTCTTGTTTTTCAATTTCGACCCAAATTTATCCGTCCAATTTAAGTCTCGGGTGAAAGTTTACCGCGGAAAATTCGCTGAAATTTTCCCGGTGGATTGAAAGAAATGAGATGCAAGGATGACACAATATTTTAGCGTCATTAGAGTAACTGCCATGCTATATTACATCACTTAATAATAATGCAATAAAAACGCGTTGCGTAGCCCATAAACGGTTCGATCTTATATGTACCATGGAGCAACGGCTAAAATATCCGCTTTGCTATCATTATACTTTAATTTTATATTTCATTCTTACGTACAAATAATGAGGTAAAGTTATCACAAATGTTGATTTCTCCATATCATAAGTCGTTTCCTCAAATCTAAATGGAAATTTAACCAAATCAAAATAGAAAACCTACGTTAAACGATACATCATCTACATCTACATGATACCCTGCAAATCACCAGACTGGTGGGTGGCAGGGGGTGCAGCACACCAAGCCCTACCTAATAACGTCCCTCGTGGGAATCACTCTCCTGTTATGATCCCGTATGGTCCTTGGAAAAAACGAGCTCTGATATCGCTCGGTCCTACAGTCGATCTCTCGTATTTTATTCTCGTGATCGTGCCTGCCCATGTACGTAGGTGCCTCTAATATTCCTGAGACCTCCTCTAAGAGAACTTCCGACCTAAATTTCTCCAGAAGCCTTAACCTAGCGCTAATTCTGCGATCCTCTAGCGATATCCAATTCAACTCCTTCAAGAGTGATGTGACGCTTAATTTTTGCTCATATTTTTGCTTAACGAATCTGGCTGCGATAATAACAACAAAAAGAGTTATCCGCGAATTTTAACTACCCATTGGGTCAGATATCAAAGGCATATTTGGACAACGCATATCTCACTCAAAGCTTAACATTTAAACGTGACATTACTGATATTACGACATATTTATTCATTTAAAAAATCTGCCATTGCTTAAAAATGCCATTTCGACGAAAATACTAACCGTTCGACGCGAATATCACCATGTTCCATCAAGGACCGCTAACCCACTTCACCGAAAATTTATCCATATAGCAGAAAAGGACCTCAAATATTAGTGAATACGAAAACGAATAAAACACCATATACACCGAAAAGTATAACACGTACCGTGTTTTATCCATTTTCACATTCATTTGTACACACACCAAAGGCAGCTCTCATTAATATATTTATATATATGTACCACACATATTCCCCTAGGGGAGGATAATACAGCGAAAGACGGGAAAGGAAGGTTAAGGTTGGCGAACATCACTCTTCCCAAATGACGTCCCGCTTTACCTTATTATAAGACCTCGGCTTCCTTCTCAACGGCGGCGCGTATGGAAACAGAGGACGTTGCGGTTGCTGTTTATGCGACTTATACCCGCCGGAGGTTGATCCTCCGTTGAGGCTGCAGGCTAAGCACCTTGCATTAACCATCTCACTCCGGAAAACTCATCTCTTCTTCCCTCCTCCTATTCCTCCTCCCTACACAACACCACCAACACCCCCCCTCCAAAACACCCGACACTTCACAGACACCAGAGGTACCAACTTCTTCCACACGACCGCCTTACGAAGCACACGTCTCCGCTTCCTCGCCCTCCGTCTCCCACATAATCCTCCTAACGAGTGCGTACGTCACCGGCGCAGCTGATTCCATACAAAAGGGGAGTAACCAGTCCGAGAGTACCCTCAAGAGTGAATCCGGCACCGAGAGACGGCCAATGTTGTAACGCGACTCGAAGCGGTAGAATGGACGATTGCCTATTCATCCCACGGTCCGAATCAAACGTGAGATGGATTTATACTCCAAATACCACGTCATCCGGTTGCGTGCGAAGTTACGCCATGGAGGATAATTGCGTCGAGGACTCTCCCCCCCTTCTTCCTCTCCCTCAGCAGAGCCGAGAGAGACGTCCACCAAACTCCTCCAGAAGACGGACAATTCTAAACTGCGCTTCCACGACGTCCTATCCCTTTTATTCCGCGTGGGCGGCACGAATCTTGCCGGCTTTGTTTACCCGTCACAGGAAACGGATAATATTCGTGTTGTTGAGAGGAGCGGGTGATGGGTGAGGAGGTTTTTTAAATCGGGCCGGAGCGAGGCGCGGCGGTGCGCCTCTTTTGGGGCCCTCGCGTCTCGGTAAGCGGGGCCCCCGTCTCACGTGATGGAGTTATTTTTTCTCTTTTTGGGGTGGTCGGAGGATTGGTCGGTGGGATCAGCACGCACTCCCTCAGGGTGAGTCGTCGCCGCTTCTCTGGTGTCCCGCCCAATGGCCCCGCGGATGGGGAGAGTGAGGGGCGAGATGTGGGGGGAGAGAGAGGAAGGAGGGAGAGAGGGAGGTGGGCGGAGGATGATGATTCGCAGAGAGGAGAGTGAAGGGCGTAGGAGGGCACCGGCAGAAGGCTCGCGGAGTTGGCCACTCATTCACTAGACTCGACGCAACTGTTCGCGGCAAAACTTCAAGAGTGTTTGCGCACGGAGGAAAAAATGTTTCTACTTAAACTGACGTCCTCTTTACGAATAAATGATGAGCAACCTTAAGCACGCGTCGGAAAATTAAACGGTGATTCGCGAGGAAGTTACACTAAGCTTACCAACTTTTCGACGAAGATAAAGTATTTCGACCACGGATAATCGATCAAGAAATTCTCAACACGAGAAACTGACGCGATAACCAAAGGCGGTGACGCTTTAAAATTAAACCCACGCCAAATTCATCCGATCGTCGGTTTAAAAGAATCAAAAATCGCGCGCAAACCTTCCAAACTCCACGGAGTGGCACGCTTATCAATCGCGTCACAAAACCCGGACGTGAATGCAGTTAAGCACGCCAGGAACGCGTGAGTCGATCCGACGGGGAAGGACGAGAAGGAAGCAGTGGGTCCTCCACGGACGTGCCCCTGTCCACTTCCTTTTAGTCGTACGGACTTCGCGTTTTCAAGTGCACCCGAGAAAACGGACACTTTAAAAGAGGTACAGGCACCGAGTCCACTCAGGTCTGAATCAAATTGATGATTTCTATCGCCTCGCCGTCTGGGAGAATAAGCCGACGGGTGTCAAAAACCCTTCTAACATCAACCTTCCGAAAGGAACACCTTAATAACCCCCTCCAATCAACATCCTCCAACAAGATTGCAACAGAATTATATGAGGTACGAGAGGCTAAAGGGGAGGGGGTGGGAACACCTGTTACTTTAGATGAGATTCGAGCCCACGGCTACCTTTCATCGGAGCAATTTACATGCGAAATCAGAGCGATGGGATTTTCCTTTATTCCGAGTATAATCAGCGTGGAATTAGCCCGCACGTGTCGAACCGATACTGGATATGGGGGAGAGCAATGGTACCGACGATCGGGTACCTTCGAAGAACGATTTATGCGACAAAACCGGTCGAAAAACGCGAGCGAAACACCCCATCGATAGGGTAAAACTGTATCGAATCTCGGTTTCCCGCTCGAAATAAAAAAACCGAAAGCGGTTCCGTACCGAAACAAAGGTTCTTTTTCCACCCCCGCTCTCACAATTACGCGCGATGGAGGAGATACGAAGTTTTTTTCGATGTAAAAAAAATTTTCCTTCCACGACGGAACGCCAAAAGGCGCAACAAAACACGCGTGACGCAGGACTCAGAATTCGCGTGGGATAACGCGAGAGAACGGGACGGAGACTTTGTAGAGGTTGGTTGGGTAGGACCTACGGGAGGTGGAGGTCCGCGCACCCACGCGGAAAGGGCCCTTATACGCAACCCACACGCCGCAT
Organism: Uropetala carovei; assembly: GCA_036926305.1. NCBI lineage: Eukaryota > Metazoa > Arthropoda > Insecta > Odonata > Petaluridae > Uropetala > Uropetala carovei. The sequence continues at coordinate 1,861,647 of JAXCHB010000244.1, read as the reverse complement.
TCTTCTTGAGACGCCGGCCCTCCACCGTTCTCCCCCCCCCCCTCTCTCTCTCTCTCTGGAAGGCCCTACAGAGCACTCAACGGTCCAACCTTTCTCTCTCCACGCACCAGAAGACTCCAACCAGCCACAGAAGTAACAGAAGACGAGTTATCCACGCACGTTGCCCATGTAAATCTACGCCCATGAGAAGAAGCGTGGGAGAGGTCGCGTGGAAGATAGGAGAGACCGCCGGATAAACGAGAGAGAGAGAAAAAAAAGGAGAAACAAACGTCGCGCGAACGGGGCGCGTACAACCTCTCGCGAGTCGAAAGAAAAACTGACGACTTGAGTTCGTAGAGAGGGGTACGGAAAGGGTAGTCGGGTAGTCTCTCTCTTGTCTTCTGGAAGGCGGTGGCCTCGTCCCAGCACCCCTTTTCCCCCTCCCCTTCTCCCCCCCCCACACCGCGCTCCCTAGCCTTCTCTCACACTCCGTTCCCGCTCCGCGTAGAACGTCTCTTCCCGGGAAAAATTAAATTTCAAAACCTAATCAGGTAGCATACGGTTCGGGGTAATGGGCAAGGATCGTAAAAAAAAATTTTTTATGCGGCAATTTCAAAATCGTTGCGAGAAAAGCATACCGTAATAGGACGTGGAACGATGGTAGACGAGTTCTGAGTTGTAGCTTCTTCTCCAACAGTTTCTTGCGATACCGATCTCTAATTGACTTAATGCACGGCGTTCCATGAGATAGTATTTCCCGCGCGGGACACCATTAAATGGTGGCCGAGGACGTCACGTGACGGACAATCGGCGAATCTGTGGGCAGGCTTCGATTTGCGAAGAAATAGATCGATTTCGAGAAACATCTGCGTAATGCGAAAACCAGGAAGGCATCCTTGACTAGAAAAGATTGCGAAAGACTTGGTTCTTTTCGGGACGAGATTTTTTTTAATAGTGGAAAGAAAGCTTTGAGGCTGAAGTCGTGGGAATAAAAAAAGGTCACGACGGGAAACAAAAAAATTGACGCAATCGGACGCTTAATTAAAAAAAGTATAGCTGGAAAATCTTTTTGATGCCTTTGTAAAATATATCCATAGATTATCAGCTTGAATACCAGCCTTTAGGGTGTATGACAGTACGTTTATAATCTTGAGGTGACGTCGGTGTGATCTTGGAACGGCATAGATTACACCATCTGTAAATAAGCGATAAGAAATGGTTGAAAACTCTAACGTTATTCTTCTATCGTCAAACGGATTCCAATTCTTCCGCAATCGAGCAGATACATCCGCGTTAAGATAATGGTAATGTGAGAGCGATTATGCAAAATGGATCAGCAACGAAAATGAAAGAGGAAAATGTTACGGTACGTACGTACGACGCAAAGACGATCAACTACTTTTGACTTGTCTGCCATGAAAACAGCCATGAACTAAAAAATTCTAATTGGGAACGGACGGAGTGAAATTATGTGGAAGGAAGCGTGAATCAGCCGCCAAACGTATGCGACGTGGAAAGAGACAAGCCTCGTGACACGTAGTTCTTTTGAGTTAGCTAAGGAATGTCTCATCGGCAACCTTAATTCCATTTTTCTTCACTACTTTTTCCTTAAGAGGGATATTCGCGCGGTTGAGGGGCGGGTATGGGAAATAATATCACGGCCGCCAGGTGCAAAGCGCTGCAAATTAACCCGAATCTTGATCTTTTTTTTTTGCTGTCTCTTATTTGAAAACCATATTTATCCGGAGGAGAAAAGCACCCGAACAATAAATCATATAAATGAGCGCGGCGATTAAAAAGTCACTTCGCAGATTTTTTTGTGAACAAAAACAAAGTCGGTACGAGGACAGGATTACGGATTAAAACACCAGCTGAACTTAAAACAATACGACTCTATATTTTTAGATTTCTACCTGGTGCGATTAATTTTAAAACGGTAAATTATTGTTAGTCAGCGGTACATTACGCCAAGATAAATGATTTCCTACTACCTGAAGGTTTATTTTGTGCAAATAAATGCACCGAAAAGTTGATTTTTATAGTACTTTTTATTTCTGTAGAGCTTATTTAATCAAATAAAACGTGCGTAACGTTATATACTCCCTTAATGGAATAATAAGGTAAACCAATTAAGAGAAACAGGCTGCCGAGACTGGGGCTAAACAGTTAGTGTTTAATCATTACTAACCAATGAGGACAGTTTGAATGCAGTAGGGGAAGAGGGGACCTTAATTAGATTAATAAGGGAAGGAGAGAGGAAATGTGTGGATCAAAATTTGAAAGGAAACGGTTTACTTTAAAGAAGTCATACAAGGAAGGAAGAATTTTAGGAAATAGGTAAAGCGGAAGCGGAAAGCTAATATTAAATGCATTAAAAGGAAGAATTGGGTTATGAGAAATTTCAGAAAAAGCTTTTGGATAGCTCAGATTGGTAGAGTGTGTATAAATCCTACCGAAATGTAGAATTACAATGCATGTATTAAAATCAGTGGTTTGAGGCGTTGTTTTGTGGAATTTTTCCATCTTGGAATTAGAAATAACTTTGTACTTTTTCCACAATTTATTTTATTAACCGATCAAGACCGTGGTTTAACTACATAGTAGCATCATCAGCTGACTAGAAATAGAACGCATCGGGAATATATAGAGATGGAGAAGTGGAGGTGGCAGGAACGGGGACGGGGAACGGGAGGGGGAGGGAAGTGTAAGGCAGGTGGAAGCTTGGGCCGGCTTCCTGGGCACCGCTGGGGTGTAGGAAATCCCGGGGTACATTGGGGAAGCGGAGCAGAAAGGGAAGTCCGAATGGGAGTAGGGGGGTGAGTGAGTAGGGAAGGATGGACTACAAAAGTTCCAATCAAGTGGGAACTTAGGGAAATGCCTTCGCACGCTGGCATATGTTCAAAATCTATCTACATACTGTCCTTTCAAAAAGTCTAGATACCCGAGTTTAAAGAGGTATATCTCGAAAACGATAAAAGCGATTTTGACGCAGTGAAAATTAGCGGGTAGAGAATTTATTTCTACGTTAATTGATATACATTGCAAATTTTTAAGTTGCATTAAATATTTTATACTGCGCATTATTTGAATAAAAACACGTTTTTTAGGCATGCAAACCAGATAAGACTATTTTGAATGCTTACAATTCCGAAATCCTACAATGAATCAAATTGAAACTTTAACAGTACTTAGCTAGATCTATTGTATATAAGTATGTGGAAGCGTTATTTTATAACATTATTATTGATATCCGATTTTGTTAAATTTCTGAAATCCGGCTATCTTCGCCATTTTTTTATTGTTTTCGAAGTATGAAGTACCGTCGTCAGTGGATAGGTACTACATATAGTAGTAACTGGCTCTTTGCAACGAAAATTTCTTCAACAACTTGTAAATAATGTACATAGATACTGGCTATTGACAGCGAAGATTTCTTCTGCAACTTTTAAACCAACTGTTTTGAGATTGTATAATTTTATTTTTTATGAATCGGAATACAGCCCAGTCCTAAACTACGCGACTTTAGTTAGGTGTGTACGCTCAAGACACGGTTTAATTTCACGTGTACGCTCAGGACACGATTTTAGGCTTGTAAGCTCAGTCAACGGAACCGGTGGGGTAAATGGTGGGGTTATTCCAATGAGGGGAGGTAATTCTAGGATAGGGGAGTGGTTTATAAAATTATACTAATTTGTTAGGGTGGTGTTCCTTTTTCTGTGGCAGACTACTTCAATAGCTTCCAAGGCGTCCAATTGGTGTCCTTTATCTGCAATATGTAAGATGGTTGGAGAAAAGGAATTGTTATGGTTATTGTCTAACAAATGTTTGGCAAAATAAGAAGGTAGCACTTTACGATATTCTTCCGAGCGTATTTTGAAGTTTCTTCCTCTTTGTCCTATATACGTGGCACTACGGTCATCACATTTAAGTAGACAGACACAGGATTTCTTAAAATTGTCTATTTTGTCTTTGGCATTGATGAGAATGCAACTCTGTATTCTACATCCCCGCAATACCTCACTCCCAGCGTTTCTCCCAATACCCCGAAACCCCATCCCTCCCTCCAGTTGGGTTCACCCACCCTAGATTCCACCTGCATTACATCCCCCCCCCCCCGTTCCTACCACCTCCCACTTCTCCATCTCTATATATTCCTGATGCGTTCTATTTCTTGTCACCTGATGATGCTACTGTGTAGTTAATCCGTGGTCTTGATTGATTAATAAAATAAATTATGGAAAAAGTACAAAGTTATTTCTAATTTGTTTATTCTCCAAAATGCCTGTATTATCCAAACTATCGGTTTATTCAAATACTTAGTATTACAGTAAAATTCGATGTAATGTACATTTTTATGCACTTTTCACCGAGTTTACAGAGCAAAAGCATAACAGACGGGAGGATTAGCGACACCCCTTTATAACATCATATAAAAATAACTTATGGAGCAATTCGTTAGATTTCATTACGAAATCCTCGAGTTTCAAAAATTTCGTCGAAAATTCAAAAAATATGTGTATATATATATATATACATACACGTCGGCGTGAGAAAACTTCGAAGGGAATTTAAAAAAAAACAAAAAACCGGTGAAAGTCGAGAGATTCTTTCATTTTTATGCGGCCGCGGTTGGAAATCGGCACCTCTCAAAAGAAAGCGGCGGAATTTCTTAATTAGCTCAAACAAGCGAATTCCACAAGCCTCCGAGATCGCGCGGAATCCGCCGAGCTTGATGAATGACACTGGCCCACAAAGCTGGAAAGGAATCGACTTGCTTTCCTCGTAACGCATCCTAAAAGAGTTAGCGAATGCTATTTCTCTCTCTCTCTCTCTCTCTCTCTCTCTCTATCCATACCAAGGACTATTTCCCCCTTTTGATATCAAAGGGAAAATAGAGGGACTTCCTTCAGAACTGGATGGTAGCAGGTTTTGCGAAGGTGCTAGTCTCAACCTCCGGCTTAGAAAGAAATCCTTGTTTACCCAGGACATAAATGAAAGACTCTACGCTATTTCGGAATAAACAAACAAGACACGGTTATAAAAAAAATAAATAACGCCTCGAGATTTATCGCGAAAGATTTTTTTTCTCCACTGGAAGTGAGTCGCAAATAGAAATAACCAAATTGTTTCGGGGAGAGATTTATGGAAGGATTATAGGAAGTTAAAACGCTCGAAAAAGTATCTAGACGAATAACGAAAATGCGGTAAAATTCCGATTTACCGCTTTCGGATTAACCTTGCTATTACTAACAATAAGCCTTCTGAAATAAGAGCTCCCGTTAAACGCACAAATCTTATGACTATCATAAAACATATATAAAAGAGTGTCACTTTGTCATGTAATGATTTTTGAAGCTTAATGTCTCGCAAACGACTGAACCGAATTTGATGAAATTTTCAGGATAGCATTATGATATAATAACAAAACGTTTTAATGTATCGGTAACATCTAAAAGCCTTATTCTGTCCCTTTGTCCTTTTGTCACTCCCTCTGTCACGCTCTGAAAACCAGGCAAGAAGGCAAGAAGGGACTAACGTCAGCTTTTGAAGCACAATAGATTCTCGCGGCGAGGGTTTCGAACCTTAGCTTGAATCGAAGGCAAGCCTCTCAGCAGGAGGTATAATTTCAGGTCAAAGAAGACCGCCTCAATTTTATTTCAGAATAAAAGAAATTAAAAAAATTTTTTTTAGGGAATACACTTTTATGTGAATTAAAATGCACTCAAAAGGAAAAAAAAATTTCTAGATAAATATTGTTATTGAAAAATTTGTATGCTTCATAAAAGTGGATGGCTTATTGTGGGAAATGATATTGGTATAATAGAAGAAATTAGTTGGTAAAAAAGCCATTTATGAAACAAATTTTTCAATAACAATATTTATCTATAATAAAAATTATTTTTTGCTTTTGAGTGCATTTTAATTCAAATAAAAGTGTAGTCCCTAAAAAAATTTTTTTAAATTTGTTTTATTTTATACTTTTTAGTCTTTTTATTAAAATTATCTAATACATATATAGCCCAAATTCGATTTGTTTTGAAAATTTTCAATTTAGAAAGAAGTGAGTTGGCAACCCTAAATTTTGGTGACAAACAAGATCCAAGTGAAAATCAAGATCAAAGTGAAAATCAATAAAAGTGTATAATAATCGATCATCCCCGTCATTTTTGACGGGCACTTATACTATATAGTTTAGTAATATTATGTATGTACTAGTGTAATTGCCCGTCAAATATGACGGGTATTCGTGAATTAAGTATTACGTTAAAATAAAATAAAAATTAATTACACCAACTTGTGTGTGCACTAAAACGTAAAAAGTTAATATAAATTCCACATACCCGAATGCTACAGAAAGTAATAAGCTTTAGAACTGTTATGGATCAACATCAATATTCCTAAATTATTCCTAAGGAACTATTTTTAAATGTTTCAATATAATAACTTTCACCTTATTATACATTGTATAAATGTACTTTCTACAGTATTCATTAATGAGAGAGAGTAGACTTTTTCTGTTTACTTTGATCCTTTTTATCCAAATATATACTTTATTAATAAGTTAATTTGCTGTAGTTCAATGAACAATACTATTGGAGATCCTTATTGTCAAAAAAATAAATTGTTTATCGTAGAAACCGTTACATAAGCAAACGTGTTTGTTATATAATTCCCGTCGTTTTCGCCAAAAGAAAGATAAGTGAAATTACGTTACTATAAAATTAATTTAATGTGTGAAGTGCAGTGATCATCGAAACAGATGTGGTGTCGTGGAATCAGATCAACGACCACTTTACATGAAGAGCTACATGAATTTTATAATACTACACTGAAAGCTCCTAGCAGTTATAATAACTGCCGCAAGGTGGCAGCACCAATTAATGAGGTGAAATCTTACTTGCAAAGACACAGACAAAATGCCAGAAACTGCCCCTTATTATGGGAATTGAGCGTTATCTCATAAAAGGAGTTCTGATGGCAAATAAAATGAGCTATGTTATGTTACCTTTGCAAATATATTGTTACATGGACCTCAATAAGTAATTAAGCAATATTTTTTCTGCGTGAAAATAGTCTTCAATCGGGTGAATACTTACGATATGTAACTTTTTTACGTTACTAAATGTGTTTAACAGATTTTAAAAAATATTTTGTCATTAAAATTTCACGTTTATTATTATCCGTGTTTCTGTATTAAACGTGCTTGTAACAGTCCTAACGCATCTCAGTATTCACGAGTGAAGTGCCAAAATTGTCTAATTACCATGTATATAATATGCACCTAATTTTTCAATTAATAACATCAATGCAGCCTTTTACTGTGGGACTGAGTAATGGGAGGAAGAGAAATTATTAGCTGTTGCGATTTTAGGAGCGTATAACTCTACGCATAATCAACTATTCGATTACGTGATACAGAATGATGAGCAATTACAGGTACTTGTGAATATAGCTACTGAATATAACTACTAACTTCTAATATAAATTAAAAGCAAGTTAACTAAATTACCATAAAATCTATTGATTTTTCTCTACACATGTAATTAAAAAATTCTATTAAATGTATCTTCTTCATCAATACGTATAAAAACCACCTATTGTAAATACCGAAAGTAAAAGATAATTCTTACTTTTGTTTTGAGACAAAAATTAGAAAAGAAATTCCATTGAAACGCTGCAATAATAACAACTGTGCTTTATCAGTGACAATGTGCCGGTAAATTACTATTACTGGACGTTTGGAAAAAATTTTGCATTTGTCACCATGTATGACACGCACCCTAACTTTTCGGTAGATTTTTCGCGAAAAAAATTGCGCACCATACCGGGAAAATTACGGTATATCTACTTAAAATCCCGCCGCATTTGGTCAAGAAGAGAAGGAGTTTTTAAAAAAAAATTAACCAGGAGGGAATAGAGTCGTCACTGTGTTTTATTACCGCGGATGAACCTGAGCCAGGGAAGAGCGATAAAAGCACGTTTCGCATTTCACACGCCAATGGACCCTATTTGCACATCTCGGATTCGCGACTTGGCAAGGAAACGGCAACGCATCTCCGACTCCCGAAACAGGTTTAGGATGCACGGGACTGCAGTGAGACGTCATCGTATCGATATAATCCCGTGACGATCGACGAAAGAAATTCCGATGCCTGATACGTGAGTTTCGAAGAAATGAAGTCGAGCCTCGATAAGTCGAATTTTCGATCGACTGAACTGAACGTTTATCACGGCCGTTATGTTAAAATGAATTTCTGGACTCGAACTTTTCTGTCTTCCCTAGAAATTCGAGTAATCGAAGTTGGACTTTACTTCGAAAAAAATCACAAAATGAATGCATTTGAGCCTGGAAAACTCGAATTTTCGATTGATTTAAGTGGATATTTTTCACGTTCTATTTGTGTGTGTGCTTTAAAATAAATTACTGTCGCTGGAAGTTCCCAGGAGGTTCGAGTTATCGAACTTCGACTATACCTAGAAAGACATTTCACTAAACCGCGACAAGCCAGAAATATTCTAACGAATTACAGTACCCGTCTTCTGGCTGAAAACCAATTCAAGGACTTGATGTCAAAATTTGAAAATTCAAGTTATCATAATCTCGTTATGGCTATTGGAGGTAGGTACCTAAGATAATCACTTGTTTTTTTAAAATTTTTTTTATACTTACGTGCTTATTCTTGAATTTGAAAACGGATGTAGTTTACATCAAAAAAATTAAAGCCTACGGAGCGACAATTCTAAAAAAATGAAACTTTTTTTCTTCGGATAGTTTAATAAATTAATCATGACAATCGTGAATAGCTTAATTAATAAAAAAAATGAAACTAAAAATAATAAATGAAATTCCAGCCGATGGTCGCATCTATTTTTGGCATAAAAAGAAACAGCCACGTATGTTTATTTCATATCTCGCCACGATTGCCCGTTTTGAGATAATAACGTCGAAAAATCAACTTTTATTTTTCAAAATGTTCATTCTTGTATCCTTTTACGAATATGAAAAAAATCCAGGGAACTGATATTTCTTTAAGTTCCATCAAACTTCAGAAATACTACGAAAAAAGTCTGTTAGGATTCGCAATGAAGACGAAATCAATTTTTAATAACGGAAATTTCTGCGAATTTTATTCCGAAATCCCGACCTGCCAATCTAATGAAATAAAGAGGATTTCAAAAAGTTCGAAATTTTCGAATGGCCTCAAGTTTGGATATAAACCAATTAAAAATTGAGCCTTCCAACGAATCCACTCGATACGGCGAAATTATTAACACAAATTCCCACGCAGCTTTTATGACGCCTTTACGCCCACTGATTGACACGTGTCAATTATTCACACAGATAGTTCGAAAAAAAAAGTGTAACAACTTTTTTGTGGAGATAACTTTTTCTGCATTTAACATATCCAATCCGATAAAAATTAATATATTTAACACAATTTTATTCAACCCTTTAAAAATAGGCGACGGAAACGTACCCGTATTTCCTACGGTCGCATGCATTATTTATAGGTGCCTGCCAAGCTAGCCTAAGAGATAATCCCTACAAATACCCTACTAAAGGCGAAACAAACCTGCCACCTGGTACGAATTTATAGAATCTCGAAAAAAAGTCTTCTCAGGGAAATAAAAGAGCCAAAAAAGATAACTTTCTCGCAATATATTACGACCTACGTAAGTCAAGAACATCATTTCAACGTAAAAAGAAGTAAATGGCGAGCCATACGTAACATATACGTCCACAAATAAAAAAAGAAATGCATTAATATTCAACAGAAACTGCAACAAATACGTCCACAACAGAATCTGAATGTAATCCGTATTACATATGTTCCAAAAATTCCTAACTTGTACCGATAAAATAAGCGATAGAGTACATATCTTTAATAAAACCGAGGAATATTTTCTCGGATGATACAGCATTTCTCTTTGGCGCAAAGAACAACCGAAGGCGTAAAATCGTTTATAATGTTGTTCTATCGAGAATAAGAGCAAGGAAAAAATATGATTCGTTTGAGTTATACCGTGCAGTAAACGAGTTATCCTTCTATAAAGGACAGGATCAGAGTGCGCGGAGGGAAAGATGGATGGGAAAGAGCTAATGCGGCGGCAACATAAAAGGACTTTTGGTGCTTTAGACAGTCTGGCCGTCAAAGGTCCTCCATTTGCATGCGCTGCCAATGCGGCAGGAGAAGGAATTCACGACCCATAAGGCGCAAATACATCACCCACTCGTACAATTGGCTGTTCTTCAACGAGTCAAAGAGTATTCGTTTCCTCGAGGGTTATTTATGCATGGTTGGTGCCATAGTGCAACAACCTTTCGCTCGACTCTTCTTCCTGATTCAATTTTGGATCTTTTCCACGAATGTAAATAATTGCTGACCCCTGGGGACGAGTCTTCGTCTACCTGTCATACCTTCTCCTACAAATTATTCAAAAAATTAAGCCTGAGTTACTCCGAAACTTCGCCTTGATGATGACCGCAGGAATTTTAGCAAACCGAGTCAAATAATCTCGCAAACGTCCGGCTAGTAAATAACGGAGAAATGTGCACGAAGGAGCGAAAAGCAATTTATTACTGGTTCTATATAATTTTCTTAATCTCCAGAACTGATCAGGTTTCTTGGAATTCTCCAATTTCTCTGGGCTATCGAACAAAACGTACAATTCGCTTCTTTTCCCTCTTTAGGTTTTCGTTTCCCTTCCCATGCGGCTAGTACGATTCTGACTCGAGCCATTATATACAGTATTGGGAATATTCCAGCTTAAGTTCCGAACGAGTAATTACTGTTTCGTTTTTTTTTTATAAGTGTTCGTATGTCACAACAAAAATAAAATATGAGATTTGGAAGAAAAATCCGCCTTCAATTTCTAGAAAAAATTCATCAAATTAAAGTGTAATTGCATCAAATGGTTTTTCTGTCCTCAAAAATAGGTCAACATCACCCTAATCGCTTCCACTAATGATCTTTAAAAAAAAGGCCGATTTTTTTAAGAATACAAATTCAAAATAAAACATGGACCAGATGATACAAAACGATAAAAAGTATTCGGTACGTTAAATTGACCTTATTCCTGGTTTTTTAACACAAAAAGTTTCCTTAGCAGTTAAATGCTTAAACCTCACGCAACGCTTACAGATAATTATTCTGATAGGACTAATAAAATATCCATCCATTCACTCGCACATATACACAGACGACACGTGGAGCGAACGTGAGGCAATTTCAAAAGTAAATTTGAGTCTCAAAGAAGTGAAATTGCCTCGCGAATAAGTGAGACAGAAGACATTTTGTCGTCGGGAATGGAAACTGTCAGGAAAGTGTGGAAAGTAATTATAAAACACGGATTCGCTATAAATCTCTGTGAAGAAGGAGAGAGAGAGAGAGAAAAGACACGAGAAAGATTCCAGTTTTTGATGAACGGCTGGATGAAGATGAATGGCAATATGGAGTATCCGTAAGAAAGTTTTTATTTGCTTATGTATACCAAATTCAAAACAGAAGTCTCAAAACCATCTGTGGTTACCAGATTATATAAAACAATCCCGATGCATGACGTGTTCTGACGAACAAAAACCGAAACAATGAGACATTTTCAGTCTGTTCTTAACCGTCAAATACAGGATGTCCCAAAACGAATTCACAAAAAAAGAAATCGAATAATTATTTCATCATTTAAGATAAGAACATAAAGGTTGAAAATTTTATTTATTAAATAATAAATACGTGTTCCACCATTATCTATCCTCAATCTAATCCACGCGTATTTTTCAACACAGCTGTAGCGTTACTGATACAACGCTTAAAATGAATGCTGTAATTAGAAAATCAACGTATGCTTGATTATTAACTTAAAACTTATAAACCTTAACAGATTCTTTTCTTTTGGATTTTGTCGTTATATCGAATAATAAAAAATAAACATTCAACTTAGTTTTTGTTACATATTCATTTATCATTTATGTATAATTTTACCCAGTTTAAATATAATGTCGTTAATGAAGAAGCAAAAAATTGTACACTTTCAAAGAGAAGAATATGACCAACTGGCATTGTCGAAATCCAAGACCGTCACGCTGTCACCATAAGCCGGGCTAAATTTGTAAGTGTTCATAACGACGTACGCATTCCGGTTGAATGACTCGAACCGGCGACCTTGCTCCTGGAAGGCTGAAATAATCCCCAACCCAATCCACTCGCTTCATTCGAAAACATAAAATCCTAAAGAGAGGCGTTCTTGAAAGTCATTAAGCTAAGGAGATTAGCGAAGAGGTCTTTATCAGCGAGATAGGTTGAGAGCGGACAGATGAAAGGCGCCATCAGCATATACCTCGGGCTTTTAGAGAAATTAGAATAGACGTTGTAGAATTTGAGTAGGGATCATAAATACGAAAGACCGATCGTAGTTCTCCTAAAAGAAGAATTAATTGTATAGCTGCAACTTCGGCGAAGTAGGTAGCCATTGCATGCTAGTTTTTCATTGTTTTACATAATTAAGCGTCAATGTTAAAAATAAACGAGGAGCTACTGTTTATCCATACAATATTTTTTTCACTGATGCCAAAAATATCTCAAGAATATTAAACATGAATTAATTTTGACAGAAATACGCAACAGAAGGCATATAACGTTCTCCTCGCAGAAAATTTATACTTACCTGGATATAACAATTTTTTTTGGATCTTGTGGGTTATAATTTACAAATCTTGCTCCGACATCATACTAGAAACTGAATTATATATTATAGTTTCTCTGAAAAATATTAGATCCACGGGAAGGTTTTTTTTTCGCGCTAACCCTCTCTATGAAGTCCCTTCAACGTTAAAAACAGGCGACGGCTTATAAATCGCGGAAATGACGGGTAGATAAGGAGATAGATTTGGCAACGTCGCCTCATATCCCGTCATACTAAGTACCGCTGGAACTCATGTGGAGCAAACGGCATGGAAAGCGCGTGACAGAGAATAAGGAGGGTGAGTAAAAGGGTTGGAATACGAACGTGGTTGTGTGGAGGTGTGGGTGGGGGTTGTGGGTAGGTGGGCGGGAGTGGATGAGGGTGGGCGCCAGGAGTGGGGCGGATTGGTTTAGAAGAGGGTAGGATACGCACCCGCGGAAGGCACAGACTCAATGCCAACGTCTATCAGAGTGATTCCATTCCTACAACCATTCGGAATGAGTGAGTGAGAGAGAGGGGGGGGGGGGACCGAGGACTTAGAATGCGACGTTGCCACGCCCTCTAACTTAGCCCCCACTAGCAGAAAAAAAAAGACCAGAGAGAAAGAGAGAAAAAGATTGAGGTCAATTCGCATGCCTCACTCGCAATTTTAAATCGATGTTTCTATCCTCAAGAGCGTATAACTGTTGCCGATGTGCAAAAAAAAAAAGAGGCCGATTTCTAATTTTATCTTCGAAATTATTTTTTCTCCCGAACTTTTTCGCTCGTTTTCGCAGGGGCGTCACACACGCCCCTGCGAAAACGAGCGAAAAAGTTCGGAAAGAGCGTCAAGGGAGAGCGCGGAAAACAGGGTTTGTTTACTGCGAAAATACTGCACTCAATCAGCGGGTGCAGACCAAAACATTACTGCACGCTCTGCGGATGTGGGATACTTTTTTTTCTTAAAAAAAAAACCCACGGGAGTGATAAATCGCGAATGTCCACGCGAGAAATAAATGAGGGCAAAGACGAAGGAAATTTTTGGTAGTTCGTCTTTTTTCTTTCAACCTCGTGGTCCGAGTCATGCAAAAAATTTTAATGGCGTACCTCCAGACGGGATAATAACGTCTTAAGCTTCGAAAACGTCCGGGGAAAAAATGTTTGTAAAACTTTCGCAAGATTCGAGTTTCGATCTAAATGTGAAAAACTTTACGGAACGAGATTTTACATTAAATACGCTCAAACGGAATATAATTTTACAGACGGCGCTTGGAAACCTTTAAAAGACAAAATCTTTTTATGAAGCTGGACGTAAAACAGATTCAACATTAAAGACCCGATTCTGTCAAAAATTATCAAATAAAAAGATTAGAACGTATCAAAATTTATGAAATAATAATAACTAATCTCATGTAAAATCGTCGAAAAAGAATGTAACATAAAAAAGATCGTCGAATAAAAAGAAGTAATCTAATATAAAAATTGTCGAAAAAGAACTAATACAAAGACTCGTCAAATAAAAAGATAATTCTGTCAAAAATTGACAAATAAAAAGAACTAATTCTGTCGCAAATTATGAAATAAAACAATTAATTCTAATGAAAATTTCCAAATAATAAGAAATAAACAAAAAACTGACAAATAAACATCATTCCCGAACGAATTTAGATTAACCGAATTCACGAAAAAAAACTTGGAAAACTCATCATAAAACCAACTACACTTACTATTCTAAAAATATAAATTCTAACATAATAATCGTCATTGTAAAAATTTTAGGTTATGAATGGTTGAGCGATAAACAGCAGAGGGAAAACGGATGACATTTTTTTAAAAATACGCTGAAGAGTTTCGTGATTGCGCCACGGTTAATGTAAAACCAACTAAACTTATCCTCATAAAAATATAAATTTTGATATAATAATTATTACTGCAAAACTTTTACGTTATGCATGCTTGAGAGATAAACAGCAGGGTGAAAGCAGATGATCTTTCGCGAAAAAAATATACTGAAGAGTTTCGTGATTACGCCAGGGCTAATGTAAAACATGTTTATCTAATTTCCTCTTTCGGATAGCTCTCCAATTTATATGTTATCGCACGGCATCGCCGCAAGGGGGCTTGATTTGAATCGACGTCACCAATTACGCGATGAATACCGTGTCTCCTTTACTGAATGACGTTAAGCGGTAATGGGTAATTCGCTTAAAGCTGCCAAGCTCATCAATCCGATAGAGCTCGTTTTAAAAAAAATGCACCCCAGGTTGAGATTCTAAATGCACCTCAAACGTCAGGTGCACTGAAAGATTAATCGATTTAGACACAAAAAGCGAGATAATCGCTTCGATTTAAATTATAACACTCCGAAAATAAATAACAAATCAACTTGATATAAAGTGCTGCCGTTATAGTTTGTTAAATGAGTCAAAGTATGCAAAGTATTCGGCTGATTGAGAGGATGAAGGATATTGTGGAAGGAATTTAATCTAGCGGAGGTCGTGTAGATAAAACATCATTAAATACTACACGGAGTAAACTACGGATATATCAGTTTATCATGCTTATCTACAAACGCAGACCAGTCTTTTCTTGCACAATAACCTCGAAAAAAATTATATTATATTTAAGCACAATGCAACGTCTTTTAAATCTATTTGATTGAACCAAAAGAGAATTATCCAGCTCGCTTCAGGGCTATAATCAAAACTGACAAAGGATGTTTGTGAATCACAAATGATGAAGGCTATACTTTGTAGCTGGAATGCGCATATGGTCATTCCAACCTTTGGCCGATGGAGATACATAGTTTATAAACTGTTATATAAAGATGAAATTCGTTTTTTGTTATTGAAAAGTCTGCCTTTCAATTAAAAATCTTATTACAAATATTGAGCGTTAATGTGACGAAATAAATACATCGCCAAAGCAAATAGTATGCAATAAAACATTAAAATGAAGAAAGCGTGACTGTAAGAAGCTAAAAATTTTAATTGACGTAAAATCGCTCTAAAAATCCACGCAATTGCCATCCGTACAAAATCCTGGAGAATTAACGAGAAATGGTAGACAACTTCGAGTAAAAGAAATAACGATATTCAGGCACGTCGTTTATTTTTACAACCGAGCCAACGCAAAATCCTTAAGCTATCTCCAACTACGGCTAAAGTATTCGACCTGACGAAAAAAATTCCGAGGCCCAAACGTTCAAAGAATTTATAAATATCAATCCAGTTACCATATGAATGGGGAGGAGCCGAGATTCCTCTCGTTTGGGGGAACGTGGCAACGTCGCACGTGATGCGGCGAGAGAAAGAGAGAGGAAGTCTTTGGTGAGTCGGGATGGGCCCCAAAAAAAAAGCTACATTAGTCGGAGGACCGAAGGAAACGCACGGAAGAAGCGAAGGAAGGGAATCCCGCGGATATTTGAAAGACGATATGATAAACGGGGTCTAAAACAATCGGGCCGCGATCCCTCGTAAGGAGCCAAAAAGGCTCAAAAGTGTTGGTCCAAAATATTTTTGGATAAAATTCCGCTAACTTAAAGGCATTTAAATTATGATATTTTGAAGCTAATAACCGTGGTGGCCACGGAGTTCTTGTGGCCCTGGGAAAGAAAGTCATCTGGGGCCTCTTATTGTTAGACTATAAGTAAGTCGGGCATTTCTGACTTAAATTTTAGAATGCTCTTCCAATGAAGCTGCAATGAATCACGACTTTTGTTCACTTTAAAAACACATGAAATTTGCTAAAACTTTGTCAAGTTGCGCATGCCTAAGGCCGCATCTGCTACTAATTAACCCAATCATTTTATTGAACATATGACTATGATGTAAAATTTGCAGAAAAATCTCAACTGTATGAAAAATATGATGAAAATTTTTGTTTCCCTGGACCGAATATATATATATATAATTTTTTATACATTTTTTGTGCTTCGCAAAGAAGAAAGCTTGAAAACTGGCGACGTAAGGAACGGCGGAGGGCCTCTTAAAATATTGCCTCCGGAGTAACATGACGCAAATTAGTCTAATGACCGATAACCACTCAATTAATGTGATCGACGGTTTCAAACATTTCGGTTCGTTTTCTATTTAATTTAGCGGTTTTATTCGCCAAAAAGCTCGAAAGTGCTTTCATTAGTGACGAAAATTTAAGGTTTCTCCCATCGGCTATAAAATAAAAAGTTTGGAGCTGATGAAGGCAGATAACCGAAAGGCTTCTTTACGAAACCTTACCAGACGTCCATGAAATAAAAATTGAATTTTTACTATCTACAATATCTTTGCTCTTATTGCAAAAAATTCGAAATTCACAAAAAACTCTTCCCTCTTCGATTTTTTTACGTGGGTGCCACGCGCAATTTTCTCTGCAGATTAATACGTATTCCGATAATTATGCCATTTGAACACGATTATTTATGTTTGAATAAAACTTTCACCAAAAAATTGTTATAGATAAACCGAAGACATTATTTTTAACACTTTTAAATCTATACACGTTGGTGGAAAATGTCCAAATTTTCAATTTGTTTTTGAAAGAACAATGATGCTACATTCGATAAATGTAACTTAATATGTATATTTATGAATCGAGGAAAATAAAAAAAAAGAAAATAGGAACTTTATAAAAACAATTATTAATTTCACGATTAAATTTCTCGAAACCCGCTGGTGATAATACAAAATTAACACTTATCAATAAAAAGATTAGAAGCTTATAGCACCGATCCTCTCCCTAGCTTTTAGTCTTAATTTAGATCTCCGCCTGCGACTGTCTCGTTGGAGTTCACTCCCATATACCACCAATCCCCTTCTCCATCTATTTAAGGATTTTTCTATCTATTACTATAAATAAGGTGTCCCAAGTTTTACCAAAAACGGTATTTTGAGTAGTTTTCGAAATGCTGCAAAAGCTCGAACGTAAAATTATCGTCAAACTCGAGCCATATCGTCTAAAGACGCTAACAATTAAATAATTATTTTTAACTATACAATACAATTATAAAGTACGTAATATTTCAATTATTTCAGGGGGAACAATGTCTGATTTTCGATTTTAAAAAGTCGAAAAGTCGAAAGAAGTGCGTAATAAATAAGAAGTGTTACTGCAAAAAGTATAAAACGCCAAATGTTTCCTCATTTTTTTTCCCAACGTAAATAAAGTTTTTTAAAAAAATAACAATATCAACTCCTGTTTCCTTCTGTGGTAAACGCGATATCACTCTCCCTTTACGCCATACAAAAATCAGCTGTTTCCCTTTTCTGATAACGTTCTGTATTTATTCACCCACTTTCCTTGTTTCTATAACACAAAATGCGATTCTAAGAAAGCTTATCCTTCTAAAAATATCAAAGAATAACGTATAATATGTCCCTACTCATAAATTATATGCTTATCATATAAAGTTAACTGGATTCCTTAGAAAACGTAACCGCAATACAATTTTAAACCTGAAATGCCAAATTTTCTCCATTCATCGAGAACGTTAAACGTGATTCCTCGGTCGCTTTTTCCTTCTAAAAATTTCAAAGCGCACCGGGAAATTTTTTCCTGACTCACAAATTAAATGATTAACAATCGGTCCCTTTCTGCTCACCATATAGTCTTAACACGATTCATTGGTAGAATAATTCGCAAAACAGACGATTTCATGAACGAATATCTCCGTAACACCAGCCAGACGCGTTATATCGTATCGTTATATCGTATCACCGAATAATAAAAATCGCAAATAAACTAGGACTATGGAATAAAACCCCTGCGGTACACCCACGTTCTTACTCCCCGCACGTCTTAATGAATGCCACCATGTTCAATCTCTAGCCTCTCTGCCGCCTGCTCGTACCGAAGGAAAGTTTCACTGGAAGATGGCCAACCAGTGAGGAGCCTGACGGATGCTGGCAAGACGTACGTCGCTGAAGAGGATCACGGGGGGAGGGGCATTGCCCAACAGCCGCGATTAGAGTAGACCGCCCGGAAACGTGCTCTTATCCGCTGGAGGCCGCGATCCCGTCCGAGGTCGTCCTCTCAGATGTACCTCGATGGGTAATCTTGCTTCCCTTCTCTCCCTTTCTCTACCTTCACCGACCGATCCCTCTCATCTCGTATGTGAAATAGATAGAGCTCTATAAAAAGCTAACCCTAAAGAAGAAGAGTGGAGGGAGGAAGTATGGAGTTTGGCACGGTCGCGATCTTTGTTTATACTCCCACTGGAATGATTACGACCAATTGAGGGCAACAACACAGAGCGATCGTCCGTTGCTATAATTGCTGCTCGAGTCTTGGCGGTTGGGTTGTTTTAGGATGGTTTTTTTTTATCTGTCGTAGGGATAAGTGGATGGGTTTCTGGAGGTGGAGAGAGAGAGAGAGAGAGTGAGATAGAGTGGGAGGAACGTGCCGCTAGGGAATAAGCCGTGTTTGCACGCAACCTGATTAAGAAATATGCCCAACTGTATTTCCGTCATGATTGACGATTTTGTCGATAAAACTTATCGATAAAAATGCTAAAATATGTGTGTGGCGGAGTAATTTTGTCCCACAATCGGGAACCAAAATGGGAGAATCGTAGCAACGATTACATACAGACAGACTAAAGTTTTTATTAAGGGCGAAACTGAGACTTTATGGGGGGAATAAATGATGTAGGGGACGTGTGAATGGCCATATTCTGCAATTACACCACCGACAATATAATTAATTGTAATACGTGGCACTTTAAATTTTAAAATAAGAATACTGAATTAAGAACACAAAAATTTTAAAAAGCGCGAATAAGCGAGCATTTTCTCTGAAATATTTGCAGTTATCTTTCTGATTCTTTCCTTGAACGCGGGTTTTTACAGGATGCTGACGAATAAATATTAAACCCGCGAAAGAAGTGACTGGCTTCATCTTGTACAAATGTAAAATATTAACCCGCAACGGTCTGGTAGAGAAATGCTGAGTGAATTAAAGAGTTCCTTAAACAAGTGCCAGGAGGACAGAGAGTTTTTCGTTCGATGAAGCTTATACGATAAATCTCACTTGGAACGTTCATGGCAATGGTTCTGTTCCATAACTTTGAGGGGAGTTTTGACATCGTCGAAAAACTTGGAAGTACTCAATGGACGCGGATGGTATTTTGTTTAACACCTCATAAACAACGACTGCCAAATATAAAAATGTATAAATAATACCTGGAAAATCCTGATTCTGAGTTTTACTTTCAAGTTTGAGATTTCACCTACTCCGAGTACCTCTCATGCACATAAAATCAAAGCGTATGTCGTTATAATCAGTACCGGTGAGGCAGTCAACTCGATAAGACAGAGAGCTCTACTCAGTGTATACGTTCTTAACCATTAATGACAGAATACAATGCCTCTATTTATCTTCGGTTAATCGCCGTGACGGAGGCTTAAGCTTCTCAACCGGCTATCGTGACTTTGAGTCCGTTCGTACAGGAGCAAACGTCATAATTTCCAAAATATCCTAGAACCCTATTCTAGACCGCGTTTGAGCGAGGACGATAAATACCAATAGGCCTTTCATCTTTCATATCCTAGCTAAATTGGCTAACGAATGATGCTCAACCAAACTTCGCTGAACTTTTCAAATGACTCAGCGCACACGGGCGTTTAAATATAGGTGGGAAAAGTAACGTATGTTTAATGAAAATGTCTTGGTCATTGCGTGCGTAAGCAGTTAATTTATTCCATCCCATAAAGTTAGGAATTGCAACTAGATGAAAGAAGTTTTAAAGCGTTATTTTTATTAAATTCGTTGCATTTTTTAGGAATATTCTTAGTAGATAAGGTATAAATGAAACCTCCGATAATATTTTATAACGAAAATTTTGTGACTCTTGTATTCATAAAATGATCATCAAAAAGTTTGAAATGTAACTAGATGTGCTAAGGATGTTAATTATATATGAATGGACAAAGCGCATATTGTTCGGTAATAAATATATATTTTTTGCGGGTAATGACAAATTGCGTGTGTTTAAACAAATCAGACACTTGGGATATTATCGATGAAAATTGCGTAGGAAAGGATTTTGCTCGATATATACCTAATGTTAATACTATACGAGCAAAATTAAGTAACAAATTCGAAATTAATTAAATAAATAAAGCCAATTGATCCGTTTATTTATATCAACATAGAAAGTTCTCACATCACCGTACATATAAATATATTCATTATAAGTGTTAATTACACACCAATAAAAAATCTTAATAAACGAATCTCCAAATATTGGCAAAGAAAATGTTAAATGTTAGAGTAAACAACTTCATCCGAAACGATGCAATACAATAACCAGATGAAGACATTCTATAAACATGGAAACATCTGAAGAATATTACTCTGTCTTCCCGAATTACCTAAAAATCTTCCTCTTTTCTAGCCTTCAGAAACGTTACGGAATGGAGGATTTCGCAATGTGAATATCAGTTTTCGGGCTTTGCGATGTTATAGCTATTTATAAACGGAGTTGTTCCGCCAGAATAGCAGCCGTCTTCTTCATTTTGTTTTTGTTTAATTTTAAACATAATTATTTTCGAATGTAATTTTTACTCTTCCTTAAAAGCTAGCTATTCCCGATTGTCAATAAAACCATCAGCACAGAGACAATTTTAACGTTCCATTATCGAAGACGCATACATGCTTATATATACATACATACATACATGATCACACAAAAATACACGTTGAATTTTGTGCAGTCACCTAAGCTGGAAGTCTTCGTCTTAAGAGCATGATATCATTCACACTAAAACGGATTTGATCTTAAACCGTTGGCAACGCACGAAGGCTTATGTCATCATCCGCGAATTGAAAAAGAAACAGAAAGCTAACATGATTCTCTCCAACATTTCAAGTGGATGACAACTTAATTATAAACAAATAATGACTGCGTAAGCAGATTGTACCAGGACAGGACAGAGAAGGTCCTCTAAATTCATCGCAGTAATTAATTAAATTACTACTTCTGGTGGAATAATTTTGATAGTGCGTAAAAAATAAAATTCTAAGAAATATAAGTGGTTGAATGGAATAAAATGGCAAGAGGCAGTTACTAATCAAATTGTTATATTAGCCAGTCACCTCAGTTATTTGTAATCTAACCTCATTTAAATAAGAATATATCACAAAGTCCTAAACATTTTTTTAAATTCCTGCATGGCTAATTAGTCATATTAAATCCCGAAGGCAAAAAATAATAAAAATTATTAATTGCTGTAAAGCAACGATAAATAGATGCATAAGTTGACTCTTTTACTGGCATACGTTAGCAGATAGATGACGTATACACTAAAGAGCAAATTAAAAACATTTATTTATTACACTTAAACTAAATAATACCGAGTGTATACAAAATAATGTCACAAAATTACATTAGAGAGAATGTGATTCTGAGACAGTATTTTGTATACACACTAAATTTCTCATGCATAACCGAAAGCATGGATTACATACAAGATTAATTCGTTAATATCTTATTATTATATATTAATTAATTACGGCCAATACAGAGTTGCACTGGAAAAACTTATATGCCTGTCATGAAATCAATTTAGATACATGACGCTATTAAATTTCAGCTCTGATATTTTTTAACAGTCCGCGTACCTGAAATGACTGAAGATTCGTTTAATGCGTAACCTTTATACACATTATCAGAAGAAAGTCAAACGTCAATCGTAGAGAAAACCATTCACTCTCTAAAAATATAATTAAATGCCGGTAAAAGATGTGAAGCAAGCCTCCAGAAAGATAGAAATTATCAATAGAATATTGAGAAATCACATCGAAAAAGTAGCCAAATACAAAGAACGTTCCGGAAAAGTTTTATTTTCGAGCTGTGTTTACAGCTATGAGATTTCATCTTTCGATTTGAACGCCTCTTTCTTCATTCGGGGTATTTCCCAATCTATATGCGACCGCCCACTATGGATCTCTTTCGAGCAACAGGATACTTAAAATAACTTCAATCTTTCCGACCGCTTTTTTTTAGCAAATACTGCGCTAGTCGCGACAATCGTGTTTACCGATTCCCCGTGAGAGAACGTGCGTGACTCGGAAACGAAAAACGATCCAATTCCTTTTCATTAATAAAACCTAACGAACCGAAAAGAATGATTTATTCCACGCCGAGAGAAATACTGCAGAAAATATCGAACGCAAATAGAACGATTAATCGTAGAGTAAGCTGTCTTTGCAAACTTTTCCTTTATATTTCGTCACAAACGATTACTAAATTTACTTTCGTTAATTTATAAAAAAAATAATCGGAAAGAACGAATAATTTCCCACAGAGAAGAAAATGGCGGAAAATATCGAACGAAAATAGATCGATTAATCGCTCCGTAGAGTACGTTTTTCTTCATCACAAACGATTATTACGTTTACTTTCCTTAATGAATCGAAACGAATAATTTCCCACAGAGGAAAAGAAAACGGGGAGAAATATCGGAGACTCGGGATAAATAGATGGATTAATCGCTCCGTATGGCAAGTGCGTTTCATCATTAGAGAAATATTTCCCTCCTGGTTCATCACTTGAACGTTTACGCGTGCATCTGCTCCACCAATTTTCCCTCAACCCTGCCCGAGTAACGCATTGGACTCATCGCCGTCCTCGCCAGCACCCCTTCCCCTCCTATCTTTCTCTCTCTCACACACACACACACTCTCTCTCTCTCCTTTCCTTCTATCTCTCCCTCCGAATGACTGTATTTTTGGCCCTTCTAGGCGCTACGACCGGCCTACACCACACGAAAAGCTCTCATCGTCGTCCCTCACGCCTCGACAAGGCTAGAGCTTTGAAAGATGCAGAAGTCAAACGCTACATCATCAACGCAATTGAGCAAGATATTTTTAAAAGGATTGGTTGAAACCTTTCCTTATTTGGATATGAGTAGATTTCCTTTAGGGAGCTAATCTAAAATAAATCCTTTAAAAATAATACCAGAAGCTAACTTAATTTTTACCGATATATGAGTGAAATCCTAAGAACTGCCATTTAAAAACAATTGTTTGCAGGAGTTCTTTTAGCTAGTATCTTGCGAAGTGGCCTAAGGAATGTCAGGTAACAGTATAGTTAAAATATTATATCTTTTATTCCAAAATCGCGATAGTATGTTCTTTAATTATAGTTTACTTCTTATATCAGAGCAAATATTAACATTAATTACACTACAAAAACATATATGATGGAATGAAAAAACCCTGGAAATGCGAATCAAGATGTATTTGAGAAATCTATAGGTCAAATATTATTAATGTTAGGATGAATCCTAATTTAATCTGCAAACAGATTTTAGGATTTCGCCATAAAAGAAATTTCTCGATAAATCATTACAAAACCATTAAAAAGTTTATTTTATGGATGATAAATAATCACAAAATTCCACCGAATAATATAACAAGGTCGTAGTAGAAAGTTTTACAATGCTTAATCATAGCACTATTAAAAGTATGAAATCCTATCACAGGAATCGTTGAGAAAACTAAATTTTCTTCACAAAAATGAGAAATTCATAATAATTTATATATGAAAACAGAAGCTTTTTATATTAAACAACTGAAATATACTACGGAATTATTTATTGGAACAATAACATCTTCAGGAAATAATTAATTTCTTAACGAGCTTCTTGACATGCGGCTTTAAATCTACCAATAATGAGCAAAGTACACTTAACAAGAATGAAAATTTACTTCTTCAGAAAACTTATCCGTACCTTCATTGATGCTGACTTAAGTACTCAGCTTTTAGCAAGCAAGGAGCATTATTTACTGGAGAATAAAACACTCAACACTTCATAAACATCGCTTTGGCTTTAAGTTTTCGATTAATTAACAAGTAAATTTACAAAGTAAAACGCCTAAAAGGGCATAATTAATATTTACTATGCTTATTTTATATCTCAGGCAATGAGAGTTCTTCCTGTACCAGGCGCTTTCATAATATGCCCATTATCATTTAAAATTTAATTTAATCTCGCTCAAAATACAGTCGAAACACTTAATTTTCTGCGTGTCGATGAAGTTTCAGAAAATAAATGTTTTCTATTTCAGTTTACGCAGAATTCTTTATCGTTTGATAGTATAAGGAAAAGAGGATGTTTTATTAAGAAGTAAATAATTGATAAAGACAATAATATCCATTTTCACATGCTTACAAATATATTTTCAGTTAATGACAGATCGGATAGTCGAAAAAAATTTACTCATTCACTACTCAAGTCTTAAAAAAAGTTCATATAATAACTATGAGACATTATGGAAAAAGTAAAATCAATGACTGCGGTTTAAGACGCATTTTCTAGGTAACCAAAACAAACCGTGGAGAAAAAGTAGTTTTTGGATTTATAACGACAGCCAAAAAGAAACAAAGATATTCTTTCCTCTGGATTATTGAATCAGACGACGGAATGGAGGAAAAACAATCACGTGACATGGTTCACATAAATTATTTCGATCTCCTTTAGCACTCAGCATAGACTATCGTAACATTCTTAAAGTAATCGACGATTCAAATGTAATAAGCATCGGTTTAGAATTTCTCAATTAGAGTTATCCGCTAAGTGGACGTCGTTTCAAGCATCGCGAGCGGTATTACTGGATCATTACTGATTCTAACTCAGGGCCAAGGATCATGCACGCCAGGGAATCGTAAAAATAAACCCATAACAAACATTTATGCAGGCTTGGGAACGGAAAACATTCCGAAGAGATAAAACCGCTTTATACTCCATTTCAAACGTCTTTATTGTTTCGTTTCCGTGTCTGCAAAGCCCACGTTAGAACAGACTATAGCCTTGAGATGACGATTAAAGACATGACCAACCAGCATTAAAGTAAGATTACAATTTAGCCTTATTTCCGTATAGAGGAATATTAAGTAATGGGAACGGATAGAGATAAGAATGAAAACCTTAGAAAAGAGCCAGAAATCACAACCCAAAATCTACTTTGCTGGATAAGATTGCTTAAAATTCGCAATTTCCACATAAATATATATTTCCTTGTTTAAAATCATCATGATTTTAGGAATTCAAATTAAGACGAGCAGAAAACTAAATCCACCTTTTCTATAGGATGAAAAAAATATGGAACTTCAAAAAAACCGAAAGGCAATCTCGAAAAAGAAGGCGACGGTTCCAGAAAAATAAAACACATTTCAATGCCTTTACATACAAAACAGCTTCATCGCATCGCTGACAATCACTCAATACGTATTACAGTTTTAAAATAATTTTTTATAAATATTTTCGCGAAGGGAGTGTGCAAAAATCTAATTATGTTCAATTATCTTGTTTTTAATCACACGTCTATGCTGCAATAATAAACGTCACGAAGAAAGATGAAGGCATGGATGATTATTACGTTCACTAAACTTCGAGTTAATCATGTTTCAATAAGTAACATGCAATATAGTACATAAGTGTGAAGGATGCCATTGCGACACATCCACACGTTAATTTAGCCTGGTTAGCACAAAGGAAAGCAAACAGTATGTGCATCTGTACGTACAGCTTCGACGGAAGTTTTGCGCAGCATTACTTAAAGCCATTTAAAATTTAACGTTTGCAACAAATCAATCAACCTGTTTCTTAAAAAAGAAGCAGTCGGTATCATTCAGGTACAAACAGTTCACAGTGAAATTGGACCGAAATAAGTTAAGGACAAATATCTATGAGCGATAGAGGAGGAATTCACTAGAAAATTATCGAGCTTGTCTTATGACTGCAAACAAATTTTAAAAATGGAAAAATTTTCAAAAATATGTGATTATGTATCTCCAATAGCCATAACAGGGTTATTTTAGTACCTAATTTCGGCGAATCACCGCTGAAGACGGCTGCAATGTAGCCAAAATGCACATAAGGTTTTTCATAAACTTGTTAAGACTATGAAGGCACCTGAGATAAGTACTTATTATTTCAATTGTTTATACTTAAGTGCAGTGGCGTAGCAAACGTTTTGGAGGCCCCAGTGCATAATCATTTTTGGTGCGCCATATTGTATTATTTTTATATAAAAACTAACAACCTTTCAATGAGAAATCGACTTATCTTAACCATCGATAAGAACAGAGGATGCAATTTTCAGTGCGATACGGTGGTAACAAATGATTTTCAATTATTTTGACGAATTTCGCCAGAAATATTGCGATAATTGAAAACAACTACATTTTGCGCTCTCCCAAAAAATGGAAAAACTACAATGGCATCGGGGACACCCCGAACTACGAGTTGGAATGTTTAAAAATAATTACAGAAAATAAAGAGATTAAAGTAACTATTATGTCAAATATAAGTAATTTTTGGTGGAATTATTCTTTGTTGTATGGGCTCCCTTGACTGGAGGCCCCTGTTCATTGCACCAGTTGGCTATTAGCACGCTACGCCAACGCTTAAGTGCATATTTTTGAACAAAGCAGGAAGTTTTGCATTCATGGAAACAAGGCCAAAGTAATTTTAATTAGACTGAATCGCATCCTCTTATGCTTCGTGGTTGTTTAAAATAATGAAATAAATTGATAAAACCACCCTATATTAAGAAAAAAATGTCATTTTCAGCTATTGATTTAGAATAGCCCAACCTAATACCTTTTCCACGTAGACTTTTTTATAACTTTAAATAACGCCTTAAAATATCCCAGAATATCAACGACGGTCCTATTTTTAATTCTCCTTCTAATAAGAAAAAAAATCAAGTTCGTTTTACTTATCAATTACAGTTAAGACTCACTTGTTTACTCCTCAAAATCGCCATAACCGTGCTTCAAGAACGTCCCATCACCAAAAAGAACGAATCGGTAACATAAAAAGAAAAACAACCCATCGAGAAGGGGAGATACTTTTTCAAGCAGTACAATAAATCCATTGGTTTAGGTTCGTCCGTGCGATACGCTGGTGAGACTACTCGATAAGTACTACGAGCGAGTAGTCTTAAGAGGATGTGCACTCTTGAGGTGGCCGGATTGATGAGCGCACGGAGATGCTAGAACAAAGAGACGTTCACATGGGTGGTGTGACAGGGGGGGGGGGGGGGGGGGGGTTGGCTCTCGAAAGAGGGTGAAAGTGAGTGGAGAGAGGGAGGAGAGATAGGACGTTACTTGCAGAGAAGAAAGACGCCACTTGGTGGCATCCTTTCATAACGCGCACGCGGCGCCAAAAGGCCTCTTTATTTGCGATGAAATGCTCTTCAATGCGACAAAGATCACCGCAATGCTCACGGGGGACTTTTTTTACGTTATTTACGCATTTATAATGCGTGCGCGCAACATTACTGCTACCAAAGGCCTAAATATAATACGGCCTTTGACGATCGAGCATGGAGATAGTTCGTAGTCAAAGACAAGGTAAATAAAGCAAAAAGATACTAAATAATTTAAATTAATATCACATCTGGGCCCAAGGGAGATTGTTTTACGTTATTCACGCATCCTTATCGGTATATTTATTATGTGCGCGCGCTATATTACAGCCACCAAAGGACAAAATAATATAGCCTTCGACCAAGGAGATAGTCCGTATTCAAAACCATGGCAAATAAGGCAATAGGTTTATTAAATAATTAAAATTAATATAACAATAAGGACTTGTCACGCACCTAGTTTACCTTACAACATTCATTTAAAATCCTTAAGAAAATCCTGAAATTTTAAGGCGATTATTTGATGACCATATCGATGAATTAAAAATTAATAAATTAAACTGATATTGATATGATATTCAATGACTTAAGATCTATTTCGCCGGTGTTAGCCTACCATAAAGAAACTTCACGACAGTTCCGATTATCCAGAGTGAATAAGGATTTTAAAAACTAGTTCAACAAATATCCAATAACTGAGAGAGGAGAAAAGGAAGTCACTTTTGTTGGCCGAAGTAAGAGTTCAGCTAATATGAAAAAAACTTGCACATGCGTAAGATTCTCTAGAGACATAAAAGTAATTATGCCGCAGAAGCATAGAGAATTTACGTCCTCTGACAATACATGTCTCTACGATTAACCTACATTGGGAAAGTTAGTCCAAAGAGATGCGAGCCCAAACATGCAAAACAAAATATTACAAAGCAAAATTACTTTTACTATACACACTGATTTTGCTAAAATAAAAGCGGACAATACCAAGTTGACGAAGAAAACAAAGGGTAAACACATAGCAGAGGCATATAAAAAATATTGCCTAGCGATAATTTTTTAAATATCTCCATAATAAAAACAAAAAGAAATACTTTATAATTTTCCAATTCATTTCTAAGAAACTTAACGACCTATGTGTTGCTTTTTACAAATCGCCTCGTTCTCGCCTTAATTACTTTCTTTGTTATCATTATTCCAGAAGGGAACATTAATTCTAAAGCGTTCTACACCGAGTATTACCGGAAGATGTCGCAGTGAACGCATTTCAAGAGTTACATCCCGAGCAATCAACAACGCGTAAGGATGATAAATTAGCTTCGCAATTAGAAACAAGACGGGGGATAATTAATTTTAATCTCCCCCAACGTACGAACCGCCGGATGAAGAAATTAATCCAACTCGACTTACGACCCTCCCCCCCCCCCCCCCCCTCCCCCCAACCTTCCCTTTTATCATCCTTTACACACCCAGCATCCCGAATAACCCGTCGCGCCGAACAAAAAAAAAGTAATCAAAACCACGAAACAAAGGATCCACGGATAACTTCATCGGCGCGCAACCTAGCGAAGAAGAAAAAAATATGCACAATCCCGAAGGACGATGGGAACCTCGCCAGGGAAAAAAAAGCGAGCAAAAAGAGAGACTTTTTTGGAAGACTTTTTGAAGGAGCTATAATCAAGTCGAGACCATAAAATTTAAATAAAAAAAAACAGGAAAAAGATGCGACTCTGACACGTGAAGTAGAAGGCGTCTGAGAAGACTGGAAATGGGTAAGTGAAGTGAATATAAAAAAAAACGAAAGGGTAGGTAGACGGAAAGAGGGGTAAAAAGGAGGAATTTTTATTTTATTTTTAAGAGGCATGGAGAAGAGGAAGAGAGAGAGAGGAAGAGAGAGAGAGATCGAGGATCCGGCTGAGGTATGCTTTTCTTAGCGCCGTAGGTGGGTGTCTAGGGGGAGTTGGGATGATGCAGAGATCGTGAACGTGCTCAAGAGGTTACCGACGTTCCTAAGAAGGCGTACCAGATGAGGGCACGAGTCTGCAAGCGTCCTCAACACGAGATAAGTCGGTGGATGCTTCTGCTCCCTCTCTGCATCGACGGAGGACGGGAAGAAGAGAAGGAAGAGGCTTTCTAATCACTGCGCGAATGCGCGGATATGTGGAGTAAAGGGGAAAAAAAACAAGGGACAGAGAGAGAGAGAGAAAAAGCAGAAGCTCTGAAATCGAGCGATCGTTCGCGACACGTGCGCCAACTCGTAGATAAAACTGCGAATCGCCGCAATTGATCCGTCGCAAGTTCACTGACTCACTCGCAGACACGCTCGGTGGGCAAGAAAATAAGAGACGGATTAAAAAAAAAAAAAAGCGAGCGTGCCGCGTTCGGGGATTTTTTTTTTATCATCCGAATTAGCGCTCGGTAGTGGAAAAACTAATTTAATCTTCCGATTAATCCGATCTTGATTCTACTTTGCAACAGTTTGTCAAAAAAAAGAGCTATCAAGAGTGGTTAGCAACAGCAACACCAATTTTTTAAATAAAAAATACTTCCTTTGGCGAATCAAAGGCAAGTAAAAATTTTAAAAAGGAGCCAGACAATTTAATTTTTACCCTTTAATCTTTCGTCGCCGTAGCGCAGCATCATATATTTAATGCGCTCAACAAAACATATGATATAACGAGACAATATTGTCTCGAATAAAAAATAGACAAAATTTCTAAATGGCGCGAGACAATTTAACTTTACTCCTTAATCTTTTGTCGCCATTGCGCTATTTATTTAATACGCTCGGCACAACATTTGATTCAACAGGGCAACAACGACTCGGATAAATAAAAAAAGATAGAAATCATAGGAGCATAAATATGAAAGAAACGAATGTTTTAACGCTGCTTCATGCCTCGGTCGCTATGCATTAAAAAAAGAAAGTGAAAAAGATGGAGACGCCTCCAGAATATTCACCACTCTCTCATTTGACGAGCCGCTATATTCGGAGATGCTTGACAAAAAAATTGATTTTCGGTGTCTCCGAGACATTTCAGAATTCAGAGAATAGATGCGGCGAGTGGGGAAGGCTTGGATGGTCGCCAATTCCGAGAAAAAGTTTCCGAAGAGTATGACAATTCCACATGATGAACAAAATAGACGACAGCTAGCCTTCGTCCATTTATAAACCTATAAAAATCGCTAATATCTGGCGAAAAGTTATCTATTTTTTTCGAAACGGCAAGAAAAGGAGACATTCAACCAGAATCGGGTTTCCGCTTTGATTCACCGAGCGATTTTTGCGGTTTCAATTTAATCTGACGTTTCCTTTATTAACTCTTTGAAGGGAGATAACGTTTTAGCGAAAAAGAGATTTACCCTTTGGAAGTATTGACGGACATTTAATAAAACTGACAACGTAACGATGTACATCAAACCCTGGCATGTGACGAAAATTGTGAATTTAAAGATAAAACTGCGATGAATAGAATAAGTAAAGGAAAGCGCTGGAAAAGTAATATTTAGGTTTTATTATTATAAGATAAATAACATTTTAAAACGGTAGGACAAAATTTCGCACCGCCATCTCCCAAAGTGTTAAAACGTACAGTCGATTATTTTAATAAATTTTAAATATGAGTAATACATATAAACAAAAAAGTCTGTAACTTTAAACACGAATGATTATGACACGAAATAGGTTCTATCACTACATACGATCTTCACATTTGAAATGGCAATATTTTCATATGCAGGAGACTGAAAATAAACAAAAGTGACAGACTTGATTTCGCGACTCCAATGCACCCAAATAGTCTAATTTATATGTGAATATTTAATATACAAGTTATACATATAAACAAATAAGAATCTATCACAGTCAGTAACTTTAGACACGGAATATGTTCTACCACCACAGATGACCCTCACACATCCGACCAATATTATACATGCAGGAAATGACTGAAAATAGACATAATAAACGACAGACCTGAGTTCGCGACAGCGCGGCACCGGCCACGACCGGCGCCTTCCTCTTCTCTAAGATCTCACTGGACGGACACTTCTCGAAGATTAATACACGCTCCGCCACGGAGCCCCTCGTCAAGAAAGGCCGCACCGGGTTGCTCCCCGCCCCACCTGCAGCCGTTCCCGCCCCTCCCGCACCACCCGCCGTGCCCTGATTCCACGATCCTTGACCGGCCGCGCCACTACTCCTCTCCCTAATGTGCTGCTTCTGTTGTGACGTAAGCTCCGGATGAGGCACCACTTCACCGATCGAACCACCGATTCCCCTCGGCGTCTTACGACGCTGAAACACGTCGGTCGGCGGCGGAGTCCATTGTCCCTGCGACCAATTCGAATTCACGGCCCTCTCGAAACGATTCCTCGTCTCGGACACGGAGACGAGCGATGGCGTCTCTTTTACGGGGCTCACGGTCTGCTGCCTGGCGTCGTCCAACCTCGCTTGAGCAGCTTTGTAGCGGGCTTTGGCGTAATCGACGAGGGAAAGCCCAGACAAGGCTTCGCGGTTGCCCCCACCTGGAGGGGCACCACCACCGTTCGCCACGACGACATCGGG
Organism: Uropetala carovei; assembly: GCA_036926305.1. NCBI lineage: Eukaryota > Metazoa > Arthropoda > Insecta > Odonata > Petaluridae > Uropetala > Uropetala carovei. The sequence continues at coordinate 1,829,297 of JAXCHB010000244.1, read as the reverse complement.
TTTCGCGGGTGGCACCTCTTCAGGTTTGGTGCGAGGCGCCACTTCTTTCTTCCCTTCAACTTCCGCAGCAGGTTGAGGGGCCGGCGTTTTTCGTAGGTTGAACCGATTTGGTTCCACCCTTGGGCTTGTCATCTGATGTTGGGAATTTACGTTCTGCGCGACGTTCCTCACGTCATCCCGAGCGCTACTCGTCCTTTGGTCGATCATTTCGTCTTCCGGCGCCAATACCACACCCGCTCGAAGAGCTTGGATAAGTCGCTCCTCTTCCCTGTCCACTACATCCGCCAGCCTTCTTTGTTCGTCGTTGCCGCGATTTCCGAGTTTCCTAGCGGGCAAAGTAGCGTACTTAGCCGCCGCGGTACCGACGCTGGGTGACGTTGGACTGACGGGTGCCTCGGAGGATATAAACTTATTGACAGGAACCTCATCTTTCTTAACCATATCCGGACCGGATTTGGGTCCCCTCACTTTCAAAGGCCACGTTGTCGTACCAGACGGCTGCTGCTGCTGCTGTTGTTGAAGAGGTTGTTGCTGTTGAATAGGTTTCGGTTGTATAGATGGTTGTTGAGGGCTAACCGATGAGGAAGGGGACGGAGGCTGAACGGGAGAGGTAACACCGATGTTAGCGTTACTTCCGACGATCGGCTGGGAATTTTTACGCTCAAACTTTTGGAGAGCCGACTGAATAGAGGAGGGAAGTTCCTTCTTGCGCTGCCTCTGCCTCGCCTTATCTTCCACAACGAAATCACTCACGAGACGTTCGAGACCCGTTGCATCCTCCAATAACATCCCCACGCTCGGAGGCTGCTGTTGAACAGGCGAGGGTGAATTCGGAACGGACTGCGATTGATTAGGTTCCGATCTCCTACGAGCGGGAGACGGTCCCACCACGTTGGGGCTTGTTTGCCTCGGCTCCGTCGCGTTAGGTCTGGTTGGGGTCCTATCCGTCCCTGCGAAAGAAGGACCGGCTACAGGCGACGTGGCAGTGGGCCCAATGACGGCGGCGGAAAAGCTCGCTTCCACCCCATCGCCAGGCCGGCAGCCAAGTATCTCCGAAGGTCCGAGACCTCGCGCCTTCCAAGCGCGATATATCGCTTCAGCGTGGTCGGATATCTGCTTAGCGATCGCCGCCACATCCTCCTCCTCACCGGTAGAGGAAGAGGTTTTATCCGACTCGCTCGAACGTCGTTTCCCGCTTTGTCCCCCACTGCTCATTTTGCCGCCCACCTCTTTACCCGAGTCGGCAGAAAACTTACGCCTGGTGACCGAGGGGTTCGCCGGGGTGGGCATTTCGGGCGCCGCAGCGCTTGCCATACCATTCGGGGGCGCGAATGGGGGTGCTCCCGGGGGCGGAGGGCTAGTTCCGCCGCTCTCGCTCCCGCTCCCACCGCTACTCTCGCTACGGCTGTCACTGCTGAGGCTCCTACGCCTCCTCCAAGACTCCGATTCCCTCCTCTTCTCGCCTCCTTCCTCCTCGGATCCCTCCTCTTCCAAAATCTGTCGCAATTGGGGATGATGAGCGAGGAGGTAAGCCACGGCCTCAGGAGAGAGCTCCGCTTCGTTGTCGAGGACCAGCTGGGCGAAGTCACTCTCCGCGCATTCTCCACCTTCACCGCTCACTTGCTTCCGCTCTTTCGACTCGTTTGCATCTGGATCGACGAATGGAAGGACCTTCACAGGTATGGCATATCCGAAGTGTACGGCGCGGCAATCGGCGCCGGATACGAGACAAGCGTTGAGGTCGGGACAGTGTACGGCCCTCGATGGACGAGGGTCGACCGTGCACGACACGTACCTGTTAGCTCTCGCACAAACTCTCACAGCTTCTTCTCCCGCTCGGGTCTCCCCACGTACTCCCACCTCCTTCCCGACGGCGGGACTCACCCGTGCCGGCCCCGGGTTCATTCCCCGGGAGGAATACTCTCAGAGTTCCGAAAACTGAAAGACGGCGGCCACAGCATGGCCACGACACGGGCGAGGGTGTGGCTGAGAGAGAAATCCGAATCGCGTGCGTGAATGCGTGGATGCGGGGATATCCGAATCCCCTCACCGAGCGGGATTCGATGGTTCCCGAGTGGGACACGTGCGGGAAAATAAAAAGGACGGCGGGAGCTCGGGGTGAATTTAAAAAAAAAACAACGAAAATGTATTCCAAGTCTTTTAAGTCACCACTAGATACGAATATAAATCCATGAACGTACCGGATGCAACGATCACAAAAATTTCTAAAATTATAACACGAACGCTTCACCACTGGCCCTTTTTTTTACGCTATATTTTTCTCACTTCACTCCGTTTTTTATCACTTTCTTTTGCAACTAGCGACGGGAGTACAAAAAAAAAGTCTTCTAAGTTCCGATTAAAATCCTGAGGGATCGGAGGCACTTTTTTTATTCTCTCTCTTTCTATATTTCTCTCCTACGGAACCCTGTTTACGAAACGCACGGGGATATTCTTCGGCGTGGGAGGACGGCCTTTTTCTCGAGTATGTTCTCCTTCTCTGCCTTCTCTGGCACTGATTCCGCGACGGGGGGGGAAGGCGTCGCGGCGTACGCGACTCAGCAAAGCTCGATCGGCGGTCGGGTCCGAGAGCAGGACGACGGCGTCGCCACTTTCGCGTCTCCTTCTTCCTCTTCCCTTTTCCCCTTTCCCGTATCCTCTTCTTCCTCCCTCGCGATCGGTAAGCCTCCACCTCCACCACTCCCTCGCTCCATGGCAACCCTCGAAGTTTTATAAAAGCCCGCGTGGAGGTTCCACCGAAATAGCAGAGCGCGGAAGGAAGAGAGAGAGAGAGAGAGAGGAGGCTACGAACGTTTCACCTCCCCTCTTTTTAAAAACTTTTTTCCCTTCTTCTTCTACTACTAAAAGTCTCTCCTCTCTCCTCCTACACCGACTCCCCCGTCCAAATAAACGTTGCCGACGGTCTTGTCCGTCTCCACAAAACCCCCTCCTAACACTCTTAATAGAATCCTCCGCTCTAAAACTCCATCCCCTACAAAAAAACCCGTCGAGGGAAAGATTTCTTTTTTATCTTCCTTTTCCCCTTCCGCGATTGAGATACACTCTCCTCACGCACGTGGCAGACGAGTTCCGTGGGCGAACCCTTCAACAAAACCACCTCCGAATGGTCCCGCGCCTCTCCTGAAGGGGTGAGGAGGAATGACGTAGTTCGCGCCCTGTTTTTTTTTTGTTCTACTCCTCTCGATTCGCCGGAATTCGGTGGTCCAAGGCGATTAGAGGAAAGGGGATGCCGTCACGCTTATATCGGTTGATTATCTCTTGGGAAGATTCATTCTTCGGGATACATGCGAGGCGAACCTGGGTATCTTCCGCTCCGTGACTCATGCGCGGAACTCGTGCCCCAGATCCTGTAACAGAGAATAACGCTGCGTTAATTATAATGTCACAAATGTCGAATGAGGAATTGACAAAACTATAGCGACATAACGTCCATAGAATTCCATAGATTTGTTATACCGGCTGTGACAGTTAATGACATACGAATATGAATGAATATCAGGGAATTTAATTTAATTATTATTCGTCCGTATTTGTTGCAATTAGAGTTGAATATTTTAAATTTAATAAACGCATCAGGTAATGTTTCAGCTGAACACGATCAAAATGATATTTTTTGCACCACGGACAAGAATTAATATCAATGAATCATCACCAAAAGTACATTATCCGAAATATCAACAACTTTATCTTCAGGACCATAACAATACATCAACTTAATTATTAAACACTCTGAATTAAAAGATACATAACTATAAACTTATCGAAAGTAACAGCAGAGAAAATTTAGTGACATAATGTTTTTTAAAAAAGGCAGAAATTAAGTAAATATGATGGTAATTGTTTAAAACACCGCTATCTTCATTGGTTTATTCTACCGCGACTTTTATGGGTTTAAGTTAAAGCGTAGAAAGATGTTAGGAAATGTTTATTTCCGGAGTTCAGAGTTAATGAACATGGTTTTGTGCCACAAACGCCAACGACCTACGTATGGAATGGGTAGAAACACGTGGCAACTGGCCCTCGACTCTCGCCAAATAACAACAAATGTATTTCCGGGAAATTCGAGGGAAATCTTGCATACCGCGAGAGGATTTCTCAATGATGATGACTAACGCCACAACGAACTCTTGATGACAACGTCAATGACATGTGGATAATAATAAGTGTTATGAAAGAATAAAACATGAACATCAAAGCATTACACAATGACGAAATTATACTAGTTACGGTTTCGAGCGTAAACATTTCGATTATAAAATTATTCATTTTCGGAACAATAATTTTTAACCCGTTAACTAGAAGCTGCAATGTTCTCGCGTTAGTTATTTTCAGTTAATGAGGCAAACATATTCTCAAATGGGATGTCAGACACGTTTAATGGAGGCAAACGCTTAAAGCCGTTATTTGCACAATGAAAACGATTAATAACACACGAGCGAGCGTGTACATAACGGAAAATTGTATGAACTGAAAAATGAGTAACTGGGAACGCGACTTTATTTTCTAAGCCGATGACAATACCTAGTTATAAAATTGAGAGTTTTTTCTGAAAAGCATTAAGAACGACTTTTCTTATAAAATCCATAGTAAAAAATTACACTATCAAAAGAAAAATGCATAATAAAATACCAGGTTTTCTATTCTAACAAAATATACCCAATTTCACTCGTCTATATTGAATGAAAAAAATAAACGAAATCGTCGTGAAGAAAATAACTACAATAGTGTATAAATTTAACAGTAGAAGAAAAATTTCCATTTAAACATTATAGTAATCTCATTTCTCAGTGATCACTTCCTAGACAGAACTCGAATAATTAACGTAACAGCTATTTAATAAGCAGTTTGTAATTTATTTAACTATCATGAGGCAACAGTTTAAATACTGTGGCACAAAAACGTTCATAACCATTGTCTTTGTAGCAAAATTCCGATTACGACTTTTCACTTCTCAAGCGTAAAATCTACGAGACCCAAGCAACGAAATATTTTACAAGAGTTAATGTTTTTCGATTTTTGTCTATTTTTTCCAATTAACAAATGAAAAATTCTACGCGCTTTCACTGAAAATGCCTCCACACGGCGTGGTTATTTTCCAAGCTCTGCTCGACAAACCTTGGAAGGGTATTTAAGCCTATTTTTAATCCTAGTCTGATACTTTACGAGTATAATATAATTTTTTTGAAGCTCGCGTAATCGTTTTAAAATAATTGCTTCCTTTCATTAGCTTATGTTTTATCAACCATTAATGGAAGCAGACATTCGATACGGTACAATGAATCCGAAAGGACCTCTCCGTCGAATAAATGAGGATAAATACGACAAAAGTAATAAATTTCGACGCAAATTCTTACCGCATGGCTACAGCATCTGAAAATACTAGTAAACAAGCCAAAAGGGCAACACGGAGTGGACCCAGTTTCTTCAACGAATACTCTAAGTCCACATTCAGCCAAATGAAACACGCAATCAAATTTCGATGTTCCAACAAAAGCACGATATCTTATTTTTTTTAACACAAACAAGTAGCTAGCAGTTATAGGTTTTACTTTAGCCGCCACGAATAAACTCATCACTCGGAAACCTTTTTTTTTTTTTAAGGGAGCAAGGGATTCGACCGTAAATAGATTCTTCCTCAGAACCAAAATACACGCTCTTCCGACGCAAAAACACGGGGTATTGCCCGAATATATCGCACACCGCCATCGGGATAAAAAGGGCACATTTCGCGTGACGTGAAAAGGAGCAGAGCACGTAGGCCGGTGACGTCAGAGGAGGGATCGGAGAAGGGAAAGATGGCCACCACGAGCGAGCATTCATAAACTATGCTGGATAACCGAGGGACGCCTTCCCTCAAGCCCTACTTTCGCTCGGATGCACCACCAGCAATTTGATGGGCAGTGGCGGAATGCGTGGGTGGGCGTATTCCAGAGGGGTGGTAAAAAGAGGGGGGGGGGAGGAGAGGTAGGAGAAGGAGGGAGAAGAGGGAGAGGGGAAGAGATGATTGAAGAGGAAGTGTTTTGAGGGGGGGGGGGAGGAGAAGGAACCCATCTTCGTGAAATGGGACTGGAAGTAGGTCGATGGAGGTTATAAAGGCCTGGAGAGTGAGAACGGTGGCATTGTCATTGGCACGAGGAGATATGACGTACTGGTCTTCAACACGACACTGTCGTTTAGGCCTCCGAAGATGTCATAGAGATCGTCATCGAGAAGAAAGGTGGATGAAGAATGGAGGGGAGTCGCAAATGGCGAACGTTAGCGACATTCGAGGTGTGCGTGGAATGTATGTAATGATAAGTTGCCGTAGACTCAACACATAAAGCCTGAATTGGATTCAGGAGATATATAAAAAAGAATATTATATATATATATGTGTGTGTGTGTGTGTCTGTGTGTGTGCATTTATGCTTATAATTTCAACTAAGGCATTCTTCAATTTTTCGTTATTAATTCCCTCTTAACAAGTTTTTCTATGAAAAATCCATAATGTAAACTATCTACTGACCGAATATCGAATAACAGGAATTTCAATAAACCGGAATTTTGATTAACCGGGATTTTAAAACTTGAAATTATTGTATCCTGCACTAATTGCGTGCATATGCAAGGCATTTACTTATTTTATACATACCATACAAGTGTTAGCAATTAGTACAGAACACTGGGCCAGTAAACCTACTTTATATACTGCAACAATAAACTATACTTCAGTTTAAGATTTCTCTTTACTCTTTAATATTCACTTACTTTTTCAATTTTGCGTACTATGGTAAATAGGTACAACGATCAACCCAAATGTCCGATTAACCGGATAAGCTCGGTCCGGAAGCATCCGGTAAATAAGGACTTTACTGCATCAAAATAACTCACAAGCAAAAACGAGGACATCCATTAAAAGCGCGTCTGACGGCTATTAGTCTACATCAACCGCAACATTATCTCTCGATTTTTTAGAACATTTTTATAACAAAACTTAAGTTCCACACAATGGCGATTTGATGAATAGGTTGCCCGTGAACTATCCTCTACCATCCGAAAAAGGTCTGAAAAACCACTTCCGAAGACGGTTACAAGAGACCAAAAAGAAAAATAAAGACCAGATCCGAGACATCCTTGGCCGAATATGGCGGATTTATAGAGCTTTCGGAACAACACGACCGACCGCATTTCGGACGACTCGTGGAAGTCAAAAAAGGGGATCCGGACGTGACGGTATGTCCGTCTTTCCGGGTCAAACAGTACGTCGAAAACCGATAGAGCACCTGCGTTTATTTCTCATTGTCCCTTCCATTGTCGTCTCTTGAAGCTTCTTCCAATGCACAAACCAAGGTGCCTAAAACAGGGGAACAGTGCCGACCGGACGCATACCTTTGTTTACCGGAAAAAGAGAGAAACGAGGGAATGAGGTCCAGTCTTGAGATGGCGAGACGGGCGGTGTGACTCATTTATAAGTGGAAAAAAAGACTGTCCCTGCGAGTAGAACGAGATGGCATCCGCTCCTATATATGGGAGACAAGACGAGACTGCGTTCCTCCTCGGGGGACCGGTCTCATCACTTCGCCACCCCCTTCGAAAATTCTGAGGAAACGCAAAAAATGGATAAATAGCTCTGCGAAGGAGTGGCGGACGATCGATCCGACTCCGTGATACGAACCAGCGCTTAAGCGACGGGAAGGTTTTCTTTCGCGAGTGAATATGAAAGTATCTAGGAGAAAACTGAGCAAAAAACCAAGATGATTTCACGAGTACGGCGTCTTTCGGTCTTGAAAATGGCAGAGACTGACCGCTTTGAAGTGATAAAAAGGTCGGTATAAGAGTGCCATTTTTATTGGTATGCAGAAACGAGGGAACTGGAGCAATCCATAAAATGCCTCCGCCAATAGGTTGGTCGAATAAGAACTGGCACCACTCCAAAGGGGATTAGCGGCTGAAAACCACTCGAAATGAAACACGGAACAAATCTGGTACCGCACGCGATGTGGGCGTATCACGAGATATCTCTGCATGGGATTTCGCGATTCTTGATCGTCTGCTGCGTAAAGCATTAACGGGATTAAAAAATTTATGATGTAATCCTTACGATAATTCAGAGAGTTATTACAACTATAATTTAGATTATAATTCGATTATTACGATGGAACTGTTTCGAGTCAATTACATCAGAGGCACGGACGTTTGTGGAAGAAATATGGTGCACTTTTAAATCAAGTGATAATTTGTACAAGAATAACGCGAAATAACTCTTTCAGATATGTGTTCTTTGACCACAACTTGATGAATATAACTGTATATATATAACTTGAGTATAATGTGAATATTTCACTTTTTAATGAACTTTATTTCTAAAAGAGTGCGTACCAATAACGTTAATGGGAGAGTGATCAACTTTTTACAAAATTTATAAATAATAGTAGATACATAATTACTTTCTAAATGAATTACTTGGGTATAAACACTATGCTCAATTTTTTCCTAACCCTTATCAATTTTAAAAAGTTCGTGCCCTACTTATCACCTGTAATTTTCATTTAAAGACAATCGTAAATACAGAGAACACCGTTCATTTTAGAATCACAGAGACATCAAACTTTCCGAGTATGTATATATTTATGAATTTAGCGAGATAGATACAATTGACAAACATAGATATTTGAAATATTTACGATCAACGCATTGAATCGTTTCAGGAGTTAATATAATACTAAATTAAAACGAAGAATTTTCGACACTATTTGTTTCCGTGCGCAACGATTCCGCCATTTGCCCCTTTTTAACGGCAGATAGTAAAGTTATAAAGAATAAAACATTTTCCAACGGCTTTAAATCCTCGGAAAGCCGAGTTAGCGGTGGCTGAACCCCGTTCTGTCTGACACATAGAAACTTCTAGGAGTAAAGCGAAAAAAGATTACAGGGAACCGAGGCCGAGTGAAGAAAATGCTATTGGAGCAAGCTTCACGACGCATATGCGCGGAGGAGGAAAGACGAGGGTCAAAGGGGGACAACAGAAGCGAAAAGGGTAAAGGGGCGGATAAGGGTCAGTGGCCCCCTACATGCATAGATTGAATCATTTATGAGAACGATCTCTTCAACCGCATAAATAAAAAAAAATCCTTACCCGTAAAAATATCAAAAAAAAAGAAGTTCCCATCGGTTATAAAAAATTCGGGAACGCAATAAAAAAAAGACAGCCGAAGTTCAGAAACGGAATTAAAACGTAGCTGATATACGATTCGTTCCTCTCGTCTTTCAAAAGGTTTCTATTCTGGAAGTCAGAAAAATGCATTCCTTCCTACGGAATTCTCGTTTTTTTTTAATTCCTAAAAGGGGGCTATTTTTTTTTTAACAAACGGTCACTTTTAGTGAGTCATGGTGGCATTTTCGGACGGAACGAGTGCGAAAAAGAAAAAAATGAAAGGAGGTGTAGAGCAGTAGTGCCCCAAGAGTGGAGGAGGAGTCGCAAAGAGAGGAAAGATAAAAAAGACGGAAAGGTCGCGACGAAAGAAAGGAGGTGTCGGCAAAGTAGACGACCAGAAGGGAAGGAAAGCCTAAAGGCCAAAATAAGAGAGGATTCCGGAGGAAACAAGACCCGCCGAGTCCGTCGGATTTAATTAATGGATGGGGGTGAAAGGTTAAACGAGGAGGCGAATATTTTTTGTTCAAAAAACTATGAAACTATTAAAGAAAGCGATTATTTGACTGTCATAGATATCCGCGGGGCATTTCCATCGTAGACGTGAAAGTTAAGTAGTCGAAACGAGGCCTGACTTTTTTTACGTAAAAGCATCACAGACTTGAAATAAATGCGAGAAATTTAATTTCGCCCGACTTTCGAATTACGAAAGAAACTTTTTTTAATTGAAATATGTACTATGAAAAAAAAGTCGCAAAAGTTTTTATCCGATAAAGAAACAAAAAAGGAATCCATGTCGTATTAAGTAAAGTCTTAAGAGACTTACGTTTTTTTAATCCTGAGGAAAGAATTCGTAAAAAAAATACGGCCCGCTGAGACAATAAAGGGTGCGACAAATTTAATCTCAAACCGTTTCCGCAAAAAATATATATACATATGTACTTCCCATTCTCGTCTTTCATATTCTTCGAGAATATAAAGGGGGGAAAAAAGAAGTACGTTTATTTCGTCTCGAACACGAAGCGATCGAAATTGAGTCATCTGCTGAAACTACAAAATTTTATCAAACACGCGTCCCGCGGCGAAAGGAAAAGGGAAGAAAAAAAAACTTCCGGCATTAAAAGATCGACGAAATAACATGTACGCGACAGACAGATTTTGGTAGGAAGAAGGAATTAAAAGGACAGAATGAGGCGAAGGATAAACTAAACGGATTTAGTAGACGGGTATTTAGACTTATGAAAGAAAGAGAGGCGTGAGAGAGGTCGTGTGAATAAGATTTGGTCGGAGAAGAGGGAATTTTTTTTCCCTTCCACAGCCCGTGTGAAACTGGAAGGTGGGGAAAAGGAAGAGGAGTATGAGACACGGACTGATTTATGCGTGAGGAGGGGAGAGGAAAAACACAAAAGAGACGGATGGGGGAGAAAGAGAAAGAAGATGGGAGAAAAAACTAGTTTGTTTATTTTCCTCGACTCGCCGCGCGAAACGGTAAGATGGAGAAGGGAAAAGGACCAAGAAGGATTTTATACGATGGGAAAGAAGGAGAAATAAAGACCCCCTCGCATAGCGACGCTTCGCTTAACGACGTATCGCAGTTGCGACGCGGTAATGCCCGACTCCCTTTCGATTAACGTCGCGCGTAATTCGTGGTCACGGCGCTGGAGTCGGTCTTCTCGCCTATTCCTCGCAGTACTCGGCTTGGTTTTCGCATAACGACGTCTCGCATAACGACGGTTTTTCGCGGACCCGATTAACGTCGTTACGCGAAGAATTCCTGCAGGAAAAAGAAACGAATAAAGGCGCAGGATGGAGGAAGAGAGTGAAGAACGAACCAGCAGCGAGGGAGGACGAGAGAGGGAGAGAGAGAGAAAGAAAGAAACGTAAGATGGGGGAATGAAATGAAGAGCCGTGATGAAGCGAAGGGGAAACGAGGGAAGGAAGAAGAAGAAGGCATGAGAGAGGATGGAATAGGGCGAGGACGGAGGAGGAAGGGAGGGGCGGAGGCGGGAAGGAGGACCGGAGACGAGGAGAGGGAGGGGGCGGCGTGTGTGTGAGAGAGAGGGAGGGAGGGAAGGGAGAGGAAGAGGAGATCTAAGAATAAGGCGTCGTGGGGCGTCCATATTAGGCTACGAGGGACTCTCTCTCTCTCTCTCTTTTTCTCTTACTCCCTTTTTCTGCCGCCTCCCATCCTCCTCCAATCCGATCCACACCAAACCAATCCCTCCTCAATCTCCGCTCGCCATAACAACGATCCGCTATCTGTACGAGCATCTCTCTACGGAATTTAAGATAGACAGGCGGATAATTCGAGTTTTTTTTTTTTAAGATCCTCGTCGTCTGAATGTTCGGCTGTTTGGTACGAACCGGATGAGACGAGATGGCGTATCTATAATATAGGACAGATGTGGGAATCTAGATCGAAAAGTTTTGCTAACGGTGTCTCATTGACAGCAAGCAACAAATTCTTCAAGTACGTATAAACAGACAAATTACGTATCCAGTGTAATGATTCAAGAATAAGCAACAGAAAAATAAGCGTGTACTAATACTAGTTATCTGCAGTAGCCCTGACAAGATTATGAAAAATCAACGATTTTATGGCTACTGGAGATACCTATGACAAGTACTTATTTTTCATGCGCTTTTTCTTGAATAAGACGAGCTCGATAATTCTCTATCGAATCAGTGTAATAATGGTTGATATATTTCAACGTTACAATCTACATGAATACATAAAGCAAGAAAGCAACTCTGAAAACCGAGAAAACAATAAATTTACGGAGAAAAATTCCATTAAGTTCGTAATAGCACAATAAAATAGCAGAAAGCAACTTTCGCTTACCCAACAAAATTCGATTAGTAGTATATTCAATGCGTTACATACTATTATCAATCCTTGATTCTAACGCCACACAAATTAAATTCACCAGCTTTACAAACTCGACTTTCAGTCGGATCTCGAAATTCTCGCTTAACTAAGTCACGTTTTACGTTATATACCCTGAATTACGCCAAACGCAAAATGACTGCTAATCCTAAAAAAAAAGAATGTTTGCACCAACTCTAAAGCTGCATTCCCAGTGCTTCCGTCTGAGTCTAATTGTAAGTTAATCTCCTCCGCGACTCATTAATTTTAATGAAGCTGAGGTGTAATGCAAATGCGTTTACTTTTAACAGCCGTTGCTTTTACTAATCCGAAAATCATTTGTGATTCATGAATTCAGAAGGCTCCAAAAAATTTTTTTCATGCGGCGTGTATTTATAAGGTAGTCACACTTCCACACACGATTCCTTATTACGACTCATTTGCAAATTTTGCGAAAGTGTAAACAGAGTACTCTATAAACAAATTTAAATTTCACTCCACCGAAATTTCATTGTATAATAATCATAATTACTTTCAAGATAACAGCGGTTTCTACTTTTCCATTTGCCTAGTTACCAGCAAAATGGTAGAGGAATTTTAAACGAAACATTTAATGCAATATGGATGATTAAAAATCCGAACCTGAGTTATTTCAACTTGAATAATAACGCGATAAAAATCATATTATTTACTTTTACATTTCGAGTAGGTGGAGGGCTTTAATTTCAGGCTGATTATTCAACAGAAATAAAGTATTTAAACAGGAATTTCCCGTAGTTAAAAAGAAAATGTCGCGATTAAAGACGCGATAACAATGTTAATGCTCCAAAAGTATTTTTTTTTAATTTACCAGCGTTTCGGTAATTGGTCCGTAACAGGGTAGCAAAATTTGGTTAATAAAAAACGCCCGCTTTCTTTCAGGTTCCGCCTTCCTTTTAATGCCTCGAGCTTCTTGTTCTCGTATTATTTTGTGCAACTTTTCACCACTAATTAAGTCTTCCATTCTGCACCAAAAGCGTTATTTTTATATATAAATGGAACGTCTCAATCACAGAGCTGAGAGGCGACGCGCCGTCCATTTTAATTGATTAAGAAACGACAGAAACGCTTGAAACAACATTAATTTTTTTTCTCGCAAAAAGGTAAGTGGAAAGCTCTTTAACAAAACGGTCTTATAATAACATTTTAAGTCAAGGCTGTCTCGCTCTCATTCTTCCGAAATTGTTTAAATTCACGTGCTTGAGATGTCCAAATCCAGAGTTAATGAGACGAGACAAAGACGAAAAAATGGCCAAACGACAATAGCAGTTGCACTGACATGAGTCTAAACCAAGCCAATGATGTTATAAAGGACGACACACTTTTCAGTAATTACGCTCCCTATTTCTACAGCTGCTTTCACAAAAGGAAATAAAAACATCTGAATGGCTTATTTGACCGTCGACACTAAAAACAATCAAAGGTTTCGACTAATTCTTTGTTTTATGAGCATTAGTAATGCCGATGAATTATAAAAACGATAATAATTATCATACAATTTTATCAAAAATTAAAATGGAGATAATTTTTCAATAACTTAGGAAGAACCGCTACTTATACACATAATTGTTCTTACATAGTTATTTAAAAGTTAGTAATATAATGTATATAATTAATAAGTACATAATAATAATAACATAACCTGGTGATAGTTATAACTACGTTATTCAAAATATTTTTAAGCATAAAAAATAAGTTCCTCAGAGCGAAGCCTCAACTGATGCATTATAACGCAATTTCATTTGAAACATATCAAAACGCATTTCCAATATTATAAAAAAATTCAGCATTTGATTTCGATTACCTTTCACGCGCATACGACTACACGGCGTTATAATATGCATCTTATCAGAAGATATTAATTATTGATCCTGAATCAAGTCGTGGTACGGCGACATTAAACGCACTGATAGCGTTAGATGTGAAAAGTGGCAAGTCGAGAGAAATTCCTGCGTGGATACATATCAAAATTCACTGGAAACGAATTTTATTCAAAGAGTAAAAATATTAGTTAAAAACTGACTTTTCTCAACTACCACGTTCCTACACGATAACAATCCCAAAGACGAACGATGAAAGACAACAAAGGTATTTTTATAGAACCAAAACATTCACCAGGAAACCCGAACGCGTGACCCCACACGACGTAAACCGAACGCGATTTCACCACCTCATTCCGCGTCAAAACGTGCCACGAGGCGCAATTAGGTCGCGAAGAGGGTTTCTCTAACCGTATATTGCGTGAGAGTGATACCCTTTGTGCGAATCATGACCAGACGGCGAGGTTTATGAACCTTCCGGGAGCTCAACGAAAAGACGTCGATATTAGGCGTCAGTCTCTCGAGCCGAAGCATAAAAGGACCCACGTGGGTGAGAGATCGTTATGAAGTTTGTGTAAAAGGAGATAGAGGGGAGGAGGGGGAGGAGGAAGGAAGGAAGGAAGGAGAGAGGTTGAAGGAAGGACGAGCGTCGAGAAGGAGGAAGTTGGAGACGGTGGAAAGGGGAAGGAAGGGTGGGGAAGAGGAAGAAAGATGAACGGGGGTGGGGGAGGGGTTGAAGAGAGAGAGAGAGAGGGGGTGAGGCGTGGCGCAAGTCTCCCATCCATCCTTCCACGGCCATACGCACGAAGAGTGGCGACAGAGGTGCTCAGACAGGGCATTAACTTCCGAGACGGGGACTAAAGTTAACGAGTTCGATAGGCTTTGATCAAAAGAAAACCTCGGCTATCTTAGGCAGGCGAAAGACGGCGATGTTCTTGAAAAACCTCGTCGGGGGGAAAAAATAATTAACGGGTTTTTCTTTGACCGGGTGATAAAAGAAGAATAGATACCTCGACGGGTAGTATCTATTTTCTGCATACAAAAAGTCGTGTCGCCATGTCCCTATTGAAGTTGCCTTGACAACTTATCTCTAAATTGCCGTAGGAATAGAGCCTTTATTTTAATCTCTAAATGCTTAAAGAGAAGAGAAATCCGGCATGACGTGTTAACTCGTCATTCCCGGTTGAGCGTTTAAATAACGTACAAACAAGATAATCTTCCACAAAGGCAAAGAACGGTTATTTATCTTATGTATTATAATAGAGGGTGGTCCAAAAGTCCCTTCATACTTGAGAAATTAATGTAATTCATTTTTAATATTCATTACTAACGAAGATTGTTTGATATGCAACAATTAAAAACAAGATTTTCTTCTGCTGATCTTGGCAGGCACGGAATGCTTCATACACAGCTACGTTGTTTTTAATGTATAAAATTAAATATAAATTTCGTTAATTTGTCTAGTGTGAAAGGACTTTTGGGCCACCCTGTATACCAAACAAGACAAAACACAAAAGACCACTGGAATTATAACACTGTCTTTTTACAGATTAAACCAAACTAGCGCGGAGATCTCATGACACGAGAAGTGTATTCCTAATATGGTAGTGTGTTTCAGTTATAGTATGTAAGTGAATTACCAAATCAAAAAATTATTTAAAAATTAGTCGTAAAAGCAGCACAAACGGTAACTAATAAAAGCAAGAATAAATTATTTTAACAAGGCTCCATTGTTTAACTAATATTAATAATGATAGGGACAATATTTAAAATTTTATGATTTAAAGTTAAAAGTAAAAAATTAACTGAGAATTAAAGCATCACATATTGTGCGTGGCACCGCTATGAATATGTATTTAGTTATACGATTTCGCTTAAAATCTAATTTAGTGTGATTTCTGGAAACCATTTTTCTAATCCACGGGGATTGTGGTATCCTATTCAAAAAGATTAAAACGAACCAGGACTTTAGAGTACTTTAGCTATTGAAAAAAATAAATAATCAACTTAAACAAATAATCATTTAAAACTTGCAATCGTTAAAAATGTCGCAAAAACGATACTAAATTATTTCAATCAAGTTCCATGGTTTAATAACTATTTATAATATCACGACACAATAGACTAAAGTCAACAAGTAATTTTATTTATGACATAATGTTCAAAATAACAAAACAAGAATAATCCACTACATATCCAAATACTGCGTGTCGGATACTCGCGACTATTCAGTTGAAGCGATGTAGCTAAAAGTGTAAGTTAGTGTAAAGGATTTCAGGAAGCCATTTTGACGATCTACCAGGATTATGTTATAATGTTCAAAAAGACTGAAACGAACCAGGACTCTTTGCTAGCATGTTTAAAGAGGAGTAAAACGAAACTCATCTTCATGCCGAATGACGAAAGAAGTCAAAAATATGCCTGACGAGCAGCAGAAAAATTGAAATGAAAACAAGCTTCAAAGGCCGCGTACGACTAAAATTCGGAAATTCTCGAAATAAACGTAACATCGCTCTTTTTAGACTTTTACCAAGAGAATTTCCCAGCACAGAAAAAAACAAATGATTCGCAATAACAGCAAGCTCGGATACGATTAATAATAATAAAGATAAATGCCAAAATAGACTTGAGTTCGAACTGACTTTAAATAGTAGTTACTGAGAAGACAGAAACCGATTATGTTTTGACGGAAGATGTTTTATCAATTATTTTTTCGCTTTTTTCGACTCCGATTATAAAATTTTTTTAAAAACAAAAACTTCGCGCCATCGTTTTTCGCTCAGCAAGTGAATTATTGATTAAAATGGTGGAGTTTTAACGCCTCCGATAAAGAAAGTCGAACAAAAATCAAACAACTGGAAAATACCTTTTAAAATGGCGATTCGTTTAAACAGGAGCAACGATAAACTTCCAAGTTTTAACGACGAGAAATTTGAACGATATACTTTCTTTTTTAAATCCAAGTCTTTCCACGATTTAGCAAAGGCTAAAAAAAATGTGTCATCGATAGTTGAACATCACTCTATAAGCTATTTCACAGCAGATTTATATTTTCCGAGAAAGACTTTTAAAGCTTTAAATTAACGACCGACCATGACCGTAAAAAAAAAACCCGAGCTTAAAATTAATTTGGACGGGAGAGCTTTACCACTTCAATACTATCCTTAGTACTCAGATGGCCGTTTGGAGCAGTAAATATCTACGGAAAGGTTTCTGGAATTTTTCCATCGCTAGAGTATTTTTAATTTTTTTAGGACGCGAAGCGAGGGCTACGAGGAAAGTAAAAATCTTTTTTTTAAGTACCTCTTCGCTGGTAGATCTCACGCCAGACGAATTCGATTGACGTTACTGCAGTTTAGTTATGGACTCGTGGGTTGCAACAGCAAGCACTTTGAACGAGTATTAAGCGTAATAACGTCTAAATGACGACGAAGAAAAAGTCCGTCGAAACTGACAAAAATTTGAAACCAAAAAGACCACAATCTAAAAAGGCACGTACGACGAAATGAAAAATTGTAACGAAACTCCACGTTCCAGGAGTTTCTAGTTTGCAAATCACTACTTCACGGAATAAATATTTTTTGTAACGGAAAAAAATGTTGGCAGCTGAGGATGGTTGATTTAGCCTTGTATTTTTGGCATAGACTATTTTCTTACCCTTCTGAGATTAGAAAAGAGACCTTCTCGTGTTAAATTAGGCTTCTGTTAAGTCATTCTTGAATAACGTTTAGCTAAGAAAGTATTAGATCTAATATTAAACAAAGTTACCTCACAGACACCTTCAATTATTTTCTATCTTCGAATATGAAACGCAATTTCAATTTAAGTTTATTTTAGATTCCGCACAAATAAATGAATGGCTAACAAGTTGATGTCTGTCCACTAAAATATGTAAATTTATCATATCTAAAAATACCAGTAGCAATAATAACATTACATCATTATAATGTAATTCTCCCAAGTTAATAGCGCACTAATAGACCGAAAAGCATGAGCAGGCATACATGAACCAAACACAAAAAAATACAGGTTCTCGCCATGACATAAACAATTTCATCGGACATTTTTCACGTCACTCACCACGAGGTTATTCTAAAAGCTGAAAGGAAAAAGAAGCTGCATCATCTTGTTATATGCCTGAACTCATCGTAACCTCATCCTCCCTTCTTCCTGCCAGTCAGTGCACATCAAGAAGAGAACAGAGACGCATTTTTCCGCTGTTGAAACTAATTTCTAATCAAAGTCAATCTAGAATACTTGAGATGATTGATACGATCTTGAAAGTTTACACCGCGGTAACCATTACGGCCTAATCAGAAACCTTCTAAGAAAAATAAATAATGCAAACACACAAATTAGATGATTCATACACTGCTTTCCCATAAATGGTTACAAGATTTAGGATTCGGCCTCATCCTTATTTTTTTCACGATTAAATGCTTTTATAACCTAAAATACTTTAAATGCGAATAGCATATATCCTCCAGGACTCTAGCGATTTTGTTAAATTTACGAATAAATAAATATTACCTTCCCACATTTTAAGAAGTTTTATGTTGAAACCTATGGCAATTAAATTTATAAAATCAATCTTGTAATTTAGTAATGGCATTTCGGTACATTGAAGAGTTTTTGTTTTACTTTTGACGCATAAAAACAGCGAAGTAAAAGGAGACAATATAAGAATTATAGAACTGATTGAAACTAGTACGATACAAAATGCACAATTTTTACGGAAGCGTATCAATTTCTTGGGACAAGGACCAATAAATTCGTTGGCTATGCATCTTATATCCACACAACCAATGAGAGGGTTGGAATAGGCCATTAATTATTTATTTTTGCCGAACTAAATATGCAAATCTAAATATATGCTACTGCAGAAGAACCTAAGATAGTAACTAGACCGCCATAAGTGCAGTCTTTCAATTCCTCTGGCTTATTTCCAACATACGTCATGAATTACAGTATGCCTCTCTTAAGAGTCTACTAGCGAAGTTATGCCGAGAATGGTTGCTCGGTCAGAATGTAATGAGAGATAAAAATCGATCATCAATGATGCCAAATATAACGCATGATGTAAGCGAATCGAAATTTGGCGACCGAGCTTGATGAAAATTATTCTTCTATACCTCACAGCAACTCCAACTACGGTTAATAAATCACAGATTTCCATGCGTTCCTTTTTATTCATACGGAATAAATTTCAATACAAATTAAGTTATTATTTTTCAAAAGGAACAGAGATTTCGATATAAAAAATCAATTTCTCGGCGGTAAAAGGCTTTTAATATTCAAACGGAATCCAGGAAATTCGGCAGTAGCTACCCACCCATAGCCGGGAACAGAAGATATGCCTACAGACTGGATCAAAAATACGTATAATCTCTTCGGCCGGATTAATTTCCTCGAAAAGAGGTTACGAAAGAGGAAAACGTCGTAGATTTCGTAGAATCGATTTTGATTCTGAAATAAAATTATTTTCATAAAGATTTTTACGAGACGGTTAAACAGTTTACGATGATCGAAGAAAAAAGCGAATTCCTAAAACGCAAAATGATTTTTGAGGCTTTTAAAAAATAATAATCGATCTTGTGAGGTTATTCTGATTGCTAATCTGCTCTTTCGATTTAAACGTCCGCCAAAAATTCCTAATTAAATCGACTTGTAAGAGTTTCAATATTCGAACCATAGAGCGTAACAAAAGCCCGTTCGTAGGGAAATAATGGGATCAAACAAGGGGAAAAAAACTCCTTATTTTTCTAATTCCTGACCGTGATGAGTTTTTATTAATAACTTAAGGTCGATTTAAAGATAAACAGATACCGATCAGTGAAAGAAACACTAGCATGGAAAAACAACAAAACGTAATACAGATGTGTCAATGGCTGCGTGGAAAGGAATTTGAGCACGTACCGCGTTCATTGCTGATTTGTAATGTATAATTCAAACTATTTTCTGGTTTAATTCCGTTATATCTTGTTTCTCTTTGAGAACCGACTTTTGTTACACCCTGTATGTTATTTCGATGACAAAGTAGGAATGACTTTAGTACGGCGATTCTCGGAGAAAGCTTCGTCGTGGCCGAAGCTATTTGACATGTTATGGTGGTCCCAATTGTTAAATTTGGGATCTAGGTGATATTTGATATTCTACGTGAGGAACTTAAGAAGTTTAATGAGATGGGATAACAATATACTGAAACGTGTATGAATTTTTTTATTGAGAATTTTGCATAGCATTTAAAAACACCATAATGACAAAAATATATAAAAATCTGCGTATTAATTATCGCTATGATTAAAATATAATTTTTCTCGTGGCCGTATTTGATAATCACTGATTTTATAAGCTCCTATCCAAAGGCGAACGACACGAGACCGACCGAATTAAAAAAAAACACAAACAAGCAACAATCCCTCGCGACACGAATAAAGAAGGATCCTCTCCCGTTCTCCGTAAAACATAAGAACGGCATATTCTCACAAGATATGAAGGAACCAGAGGTCTTTAGATAGGACCTTTAAAGGAACCGAGAATTCCCACTTCTTGGCACCACCTCTGGCGACATTGGCATCCTCTCCCTGCCAATGCAGAGGAAAATCCGTGCGTGGAAAGGCAGGAAAGCGAGGGGGGTTTGTGGAAGACAGAAATAACACTGCAACGCCTATGATCCCAGGGTTCGTGGGAAGGGGTTGTTAAGACCTCTTCTCAAAGGGTCGCGACTAGGATAAAACAAGAGGCAACAGGAAAAAAAAAGAGGGTTGAATAGAAATAACGGCGAGGGAAAAGAGAGGACTCAGTTTAGAATGAGTCGGAAGGTAAATCACGAACCCTCAGGACGGAAATACCAACCTCTCAATCAGGTAACAAGGACGTGGTACGAAAAAGTTTTAACCTCAAGACGTTAATATAACTTCGGTGAGAGTTCGACACTCACGCGAGCACGTTATACGTTAAATTTAGAACTCGATTCAACTATCGGTCGATCCTAATCCTGAGGAACTAGGTACCAGGGAATAGATTTAAGGTAGCTGACCGCTGGTAATGTTGTCTAAGATGTTGGCGGTGAACGCAGTGTTGTTTCCTTCCTTCTCAAAGCGTTTTGGAGGAACTGCGAGATAATGTTAAGTTTACATAAAGGAGAAAATTAAGAAATGCAATAGAATCACGGTATAGGAATGGATTCCTGAATACTTTTTAACGAATAGACTAATCAGGAAGCTCACAAGAGTGAAGAAAATAATGAAACGATCGGTACATAGTACACCGTAAAAACAAATTTCTACGGTAGCCATAAAAATGTCGGGGAAACTTAAAAAGAATGATTTTCTATATTGATTTAAGCCATAAGACAAACTCGATAATTCTTCCAAGAATTACAAAATCAGTGGTAATATTTATTTAATTTCATATGTTAATATATTTCAACAACACGAAATTTAAATAAATTTCGTGCAAATTTTAGAATATAGTCGCGTAAATGATAACAATATTTAATCAATCATATATGCCAATATATTTTTTTCTATTTTGCTATGAACTCTCAATTACCTAAGAAATAAAACTGCCAACCAAGCAATAGATACGCGAGTGAATCCATATGACGAACAATTCGCATGGAATAAATTTATTAAATATAAAAGAGCGTAACAAATGACAACGGCGTAAAGCTTGATTATCTGCATAGCTATACATTAAACTATTTTTGCCTCATTCCCATAATGTTCCTAAAACTCAAGGCGGTCCTGATAAATTACCGTAATAAATTGTGAGAACAAAAAGCTCAACAAGCAGTAGCAGATCAAAGCGAAATTAAAACCCTTTTTCTTATCTTGATTTTTAATGGCGACCATTCGTTGACACGTACGAGGTCATTAAAAGGCTTAAAATTTTGTACATGATAAAGACGGCGTTAAAAAATGATTCGATAAGAAACTCGAGAAAACGTTTTTCACCAGAAGGTTTAATTATATCTGATCGTGGACGATAATTTTCGGCGGAAAATATCTGGCATTATAATCATCGCCTAATAAGAAATGTTTCCAAACAAAAATTCTCTCGCTTACTTCGTCTGCAAGTTAAGACGGCTTATGTAAATATTGCTAATTTCAAACCTATTAAAATGACGAAATATGTACATATTCGTTGTAAAAATGTTACTTTTGTTAAGGCAAAAAATACAATATTGTCAACATAATGTTTAATATAAAAATATTAATTATCAGCTATTCAATGGAAAATACATAGCCCTAGGTAAATTTTACGAAAAATTTAAATGAACAAGGAGCCTACCCAAGCAATAGTGCGCGCACACACATCTCAGTTTAGGCGGCTCCATTAAAACACGCATGAATAATTTATAGCGTCTTAAAAAAATTTTCACGGCCGTCCTTTTTGTCTACCACACTACGACAAAAGTTTACGCGGGCCAATTTTTTTTGTAATAAATTCATTTTTTTTTCGGCCCGACAATCTCCCTCCTCTTTACCCTTAAACATCCCATTAAAAATAAAGGAATATAAAATTCGGGAGAAAACCTTAACCAATCTTTCGTGTCTGACAACCACCTTTGGATAGTCACGGGGGATCTTTAAAGAGGGGAGGAAACGGAGAGGAAGGATGGATGAGAGAGAAACGCATTGAGGGTGAGTGAGCCGTCGAGGGTTCGAGAGAGGTCGGAGGGTTGGAAAAAAAGAGGTGAGGAAGACAAGAGAGAGAGAGGGGGGGTAGAGGAGAGAGAGGGAGGTAGGAGACGAGGGGGACGGAAGCGGCGCATGCGTCGCGCCTGCCCTCCCCCCCTTTGACCCCCGCTAACCGCCCACATCCATCCTCTCCCTCTACCCTTTTCCCGACCCCGCACCCTCCGCCGAACCCCGCTCTCTCAACGTTCCCTTCCAATGTTCATCTCGCTTCCTCATCTTTCCTCCATAACACACAACGTGAGGAATCGCGTGGGATGTATTTCTACATAGATATACCTATACACGGTTGATAGGCTTCGGAAGCTGCCATCGCGACATTTCGAGAGCTTCCAAAATGTCGGAGGGATTAAAACCGCAAGGAAGATCCTTGAAGGCACGCAAGACCGCTCACATACATACACAATACGCGATCAATAAAACACAAAATGTGGTTCTCTCGGTTGCGTGGCATCAAAAACGTGCGCTTTCTAACCAAATGAAGGTTGAAGGTATAGTCAGGTAGTGTCCTTAACGAGAAAATAAAACATCTCCGAAGAATTTACGTCAAGTATAAATTCCGGGAAAATAAGATGAGTATTCATTTTCGCAAGCGAGGAATTTTTGTGATTTAAACAAGTAACCTAAAAAGTATTAAGTACGGACGGATAGTTAAATATTAAAATCGTTTATTCGAATCCCGCTGTGGGAATTCTTTATGTCAGGCAGCTCGTACGAAGACGGCGTAAATATTTTTTAGGAATTTATAAATAAATAAAATGCATCTAACGCTGTAAATACGAAGTGTGCGGGGTGTTTAAAAAGTCTCTGTGAACTTGGCTCGCGTGTAACGCATGTAATTATTACGGAAAATTTAATAATCTATTGCGGTGACTTTTTTATCACCCTGTATAATATATGTACTATGAAATAAGTACAATACCAAAAGCGACGCGTCGAGTGAAATAAAAATAATTAGAATAAAGGGCGGAAGACCACCACCAAAGCGTAGTTCCTTAACGTTAAACCAACCAAGCGCTTGATTAATTCGCCGCCGTCTAAACCCATTAGACGAAAATAGATCGAAAGCCAAGCACGTTTTAAGACAGAGGAGGGGGAAGAGGAGCTATTTTACGACTACGGCAAACTATTTTAATTTTGTTTCGAAACGCGGAAATACGGCTAACAAACCAAACTTTGTGGAAGATGATATCTCGGAGCAGATAATCTAGGTATCCCCGAGGAGAGTTAAACCGCAATATCCCCAGTTCTAGCATACAGAGTGTCGGTGTGTGTATTTCGATAGTTACGACAGGACCACAGTTGAGTTATGGCTAGATACAGTCATAAGGGACCTCGGCCGTAGCCGTCAGTTTAAACGCAGTGCATCCTGGGATAGCACCTTTAAGAGACTCCTCCGGCAGCCCTTATAGAAAATCAATGAAAATACACGAAAATACTTAACGCAAAGAGAGAGAGCCGTCTTTGAGTAAGAGGAGAAGTAATATGGGGGTATCGCCGAAATTTTAAATGAACGCTAAATCTTTCGAACAAGCATTAATATTTGATACTGTTGATAAAAACAAAGACCAAAACATCGCGTGAGCATTAGCTTCCAGGGAAAAATGAAATCGACGCGACGTTTGAAATTAATAAGCATATCAGTAGCCTTTTCGCCCAATTTAAAAACTGTCACATCGAAACTCCGCGTAACACTTTTTTTCCACCGTCTCATGGGTTAATTGGCGTATAATTTCAACCGATGGCTTTTTTTGATGAAATCACGCCTCCGAATTGCCAGATTCCGACATTTTCATCGAGAACGAAATCTCACGATGCCTATATCACGGTACACGCAATCCCAACAGCAACACCTCATATTCCCTAGGATGCCATAAATTCAGCGACGGTTTACAACGTGATCCAATTTGTGCGTTCCTCCTTCTCGATCGTCCTATACGCTGTCTCCCCTACCCTCCTTCTATCATCCGAACCCAAACACCCCCCCCCTCCCCCTTATTCCCAACCAAACTCACATCCCCCTCTTTCATTCGCTTCGCCACCTCTTCCCTCTCTCTCTCTCTCAATTTCCTAACTCTTTGCTCTCCCGTCTCTTTCGCGTCCCGACTCTTTCCCCACCCACTCCCCCTACCCTCTCTTTATCTCCCCCCCTCTACCCCCGCCCCCTAGCGTTCCTATTCAGACTCCCTTTGTTTCGACGAAATCCCAGCCTCCGAATCCGCGTAGCTAACAACTTCCTGAAAACGGTAGCATTTGAAGAGAGAGAGAGAGGGAGAGAGAGAGACATAGCGTTTACTCTTCGGGGTTATTACGACGGGGAAAAAGTGTCATTTATTTATTTTTTCTTGAACAGGATGAGTCGGAAGAGAGAAAAAGAGAAAAAAGCCTTGTTTTTCGCGAGATCCTCGCAAATTATACTCCCCTAAATTAAATTTCCTTAATTGGATATGGATTACGAGAGATATGGTATAGGAACTCGTGAAGGTCGTTACGTCTCGTGGAAAAAATTACTCCACAGACACAAACATTACCCTTATATGCTCAAAAAATGATTTTTATCCATTACGTTTACATTAAAACCGAAGGCTTTTCAAAGTAGGAATTTTTAATTTTTACACCAAAAGTGCCTTCAAATATAATGTTACAAAATACAACATTAGGAATGTGAGAATAGATGGTAAATAGGAATCGTAATAATATTACATGCTAATAAAAATTACGAATTGAAATATTTATTACGTACAGTTGGTTTTTAAAAAAATGGTCAATGAATATTTTTTCAGGGGTAATTTCGCTATTTCCCTACTTAAAGATAAAAATAGATACATATTTTTAATAATAATGAATAAGTGATGCTGTTTTTACGGCGAATTCGCACCGGAATATTTAAGATTTGTCTCATTAAACGTGTTTCAACTAAATAACATGTTTCATGATAACAATTAAGACGAAAGGCTGATAATCTTTCTGAACTACTTAAATGACGAAATGTGACAAATAATCTCAATTTTTAAACGCAGAACACCAAAAGAAAATTAATAACACGCAATTCTGCCGGATGTTCAATTTATCACATTCGTGAATCTTATCAACCGGATACGCCGAAATGACGTCAATTAACTGACATTTAGCTCACAATTTACAACGACCAAACATCTTTTAACCTTTATTTCCCTGAACAATACCTGATAAAGGTTAAGTGACATCCATCGCGAAATTTCCGAGTACCTACAGCTTACGGTTTAGTATTATTTTCCGTTACGTGTACTCCTAGAAAACCTTCCCTCATGTATATGAGAACCTATATGCCTCGTTGACATTTTCCTCGAAACCAAAGTGGAAAGGAGAGAAAATGGAAGAGAGGGGTTGAAAATCCGCATTGGGATACTCCTCCGCTAACCCCCTACCGACCGCTCTCCCTCCCCTTCCCCCCCTTCCTGCCCCTTTACACCCTATCCCTCCTCTCCTCAAACCTCCCTCTCTCTTTCCCTCTACACGTGCCTTTCCCCTTTCTCCTCCCCACCACCTCACCTCCCTAAAGGGGAGGAGAGGGGAGGAAAGAGAAGTGTAGGGCTATGCGGAGGATGGGATTTATTGATCGGGCCCATCACTTGCCACGACGGCCCCCACAAGAGCAGGAAGGCCCAATGTGCTTGATGGTCGTTTATGCGAAGTGGAACTGGCGGTGGTGGATGAGGCCCATGACCACTCACCTTTCCTAAGGGACATTATATACACCCCCCACACCCCCCCCCCCCCTCCCCGCACCCACACCAAAACTCCCTCCCTCTCTTTGTCACTCCAATTTTTTCGTGTGGCACACCGACATCACCACCAATGCCTTCACCAAACTCCCTTCGTGAATACTCTCCCAGCACCCCCTTGTTGGCGGTGGGAACTCAGACACCTTCGACTTCTCCCACCAGAAACCCTTCGCTGCACCCTTTACCCTGGTCTCTCTTTTCTTCCTCCCTCTTTCCCCTTCTCTCTCTCCTCAAAGTCCCACCGTTTCCCCCAAAAATGCCCTTTACTTTTTCCCCCAAAAGTTCAACCTTCCTCTCTCTCTCTCTCTCATGTAAGAATGGACTTTATGGTCTAAATTTCGCCCGAATAAAGACGTGCATATATATATATATATATATATATATATATATATATATATATATATATGATATGCTGACGAAGGGATCATCCCGAGAGCTCCAACGTCTACAAATGTGTCTCTCTGACGGGTTTAGGACAGTTCGGCACGCCGCGCCGGTTCGGCGACGGACTATTCGGCGATGGGATTATACGGCACCGAACAGTTCGGCGCCAGCCGTGTTCCGCACGGCACAATTCCAATATATTTTGGAGGGAATGGCGTCATGATAATATTAATATTGCAACTATTAAGTTACCGAATCTATTACGTAGAAATAAAAATGACTATATTTAAAGGAAAATAGGTTTAAATTAACTTTCGTGAGAAAAAGTGCACGATAAAAATTATACGACGAAAAATCACCGAATGATATGCATAAAGATTTTGCACAATTAATTAATTATATTAATTTAATACAAATGTTACTGTCACTTCATTGTTGTATATTGTGAACGTTTTCTCACGAAAGTAAATTTGAAAGTTATTTCTTTAAAAATATAATCATTTTTATTTAAACAGTACTGGTTCGATGAAATCAAGTCAGCTAATTTAACTTAACAGTAATATTTGTATTAACTTAACATTAATATAATTAATTAATTGTGCAAAATCATTATACATATCATCCGATGATTTTTCGTCTTATAATTTTTATCGTTATTAATATTATCATGACGCCATTCACTCCAAAATATATTGGAATTGCGCCGTTTGGAACACGGCTGGCGCCGAACTGCCCGGTGCCGAATAATCCCATCGCCGAACCGCTCGTGCCGAATCGGTCGTGCCGAACTGTCCCTTTCCCCCTCTGACACCCCAGTTGCTCTCCTTCCGGTAAGGCTCACTGGGTTTCCTTCAGCATCTAGTTGCCCGAAAAATCCTTATTTACTTGACCTCTTCCACAAGTATTTATACATATACATCATACATCTCTCTCTCTCTCTTTCGCCTGACTTTCGTTTCACTCGAGGTTTTGAACCCTTATCAGATATTACTTCCGCTTCCACAAGGCGCCTTCATGAAGCAAAACGCGTTGGGAATAAGGAGAAGGATGCGAGAGAGAGAGAAAGAGATAAATTCTAAAACCCCAGTCATCCTCGGGATAATCCGAAAGAAATGTTTCCCTCCTTAAGTAAAACTGTAAATGATTCCCGTGGTCGAAATGATGATATTTTTCCTCTTCTTGTTAACGCGTCCGTTCTTTTTTTTTATTTTGTCTTTCTCAGAAAAAAAGGAAAAGAAAACTCTACCTTCGCTAGGAAAAATCGTTAAAAAAATTCCAATTAATACAGAAAAGTTTTCCGAAGAAACAACAATAGACACAATTCTTGGGGAAAGATTTTAAAATAAGAAGAGAGATTTTCTGTGTTCTTTAATACGGAATTCCGTCGTGCTGGATGGTGTATGTGTATTGATTTTTTTTCCGGATAACAACGTCGAGAAGATTTTTGTTTTTATTTTATCTCAACATTTCTCGGTCCAATTAACCTCTCGACATAGAAGAGCACTGCGCACGGCGTTTCGGAGATTTTTCTCTCGAAATTTCCACTTACGCAGATCGTGCATTTAAAAAATAAATGAATAAATAAATGAAAGCACTTCCTTTCGAATTCCTTCCTCGACTGCCGTTTACGAATTATTTCAATCCGTAATTTTATTTTTTTTCAGAGCCTGTTCTTGTTTAATTTTTAAACCGCTAATGAGACAGAAAGACGAAAACAAAAATGGTGGATAAGCGCCTACGAAAATATTTCCGTTTTCTTTTACGCATTTTATTCCAAACCTTCTCAGATGTTGGAAATTCTAACATAAGAGATGGACATAATGACGAATAAATATATTTTATAGGGAGATTATATTTAAAACGCGGCAAAAAATTAGGCTATATTCGAAGGAGTTGACGCAAAATTTTGGAGGGATTAGTACTGCATATCTTTCGCTCCGTATTTTTTTTATGTAGAGTGTTATTTAATATATTAAATTCAATAATCCTCTGCCTTAAAAAATTCGGAGCAATAGACATGAAAGACCAACCGCTCCAAAAGTACTCCAAAAATTCCTTCGAACATTTTCCCGCTTTAAAAAACCAGCCTAATAAAATATCGAAAGACACTCTACCGTTAGAAATTCTGAGAAACCCTTTCATTAACCTTCCCAAGAACTCATTTCCGACGCGACGAATACGTTCCCGACGGAATTTCGCATACGCTTCTCCCTTTTTTTTCCCGACTCTCGACAAAATCGCGAACAAATATTTGATCGGATGACGGAAAAAACAAACAACCAAAGGCGTAAAATATGAAAAAAATAAAATAAAATAAAAGACGGTCTCCTTTCGACTCATAACTTTTTCCGGGCGTGTAACGTCGAGACGAGGGGGAAAAAAAAACAAAAAAAAGACCGGCGCCGCAGAATCCCCGTCGCAAACGGGAGAAAGAAAGACACCCCTTTTCCCCTTCAAAT
Source organism: Uropetala carovei (assembly GCA_036926305.1). Taxonomy (NCBI): domain Eukaryota; kingdom Metazoa; phylum Arthropoda; class Insecta; order Odonata; family Petaluridae; genus Uropetala; species Uropetala carovei. Next base: position 1,800,112 of record JAXCHB010000244.1, on the reverse strand, counting down.
CCTCCTCTACCTTCCATCATCCGTGTCCCTCTCACCGCCTCGCCTTTTGCCGTCCCTTATCTAAACCTTACTAAAAACTCGGACCTTGGTGGCCTCTCTCTCAGCTCTAGGGGCGAAAGAGGCCCTCAGGCTTCATCAACTCTGGAATCGCTTATTCAATCGTGAGCTCCTTTCTCTCTCTCCTCTTTCGTCGCATACCGTCTTTTTTTCCTCCGCTCTCTATCTCCATCTCATGTTCCTTCCATGTCTTTTCAACCTTCCCATTTCCGTTTCCAAGACCCTCCTCGTGTCAACCCGTTCGGTCTCTTTATGTGTTATTTATACCCTTTTTTTCTCCCTTAGTTCCCTTATCTTTAAACTCCGTCCTTATTTGATTCTCAGGCGAGAGAGACTCGTCTGCTCTCTTCCTTCGACAAAAAGAAAGAAAGATCGAGAACGTCTCTCGCTCCCTTCTTCTCTCTCTATTTTAAGGTAAAAAAATGACCCTCTAAAGTATCAAAGAAGTTGAGAGAAATGGTGGGCGAAAAGATAGTGTCTCCTGATAAGAGGGATGATGAAAAAGTTTAATGACGACTCGACCCCGAATATATCGCAATTAAATATATACGCTGTGGACCAGAAATTCTACCGTGTTCCTTAACGCAATAAAGGAATTTTAGACTAAATAATCGTGTTTAAGTCCTAATTTTAATTTTTTGTTTGAATTGCGAAGAAATGTATCGTTTTAGGAATGTTTTATTCGACAAAGTATACCGTGTCGGCACGAATGGTTTCATTTTCGCTGACAGTGATATTATGTTTTACTTATCGCAGGTGTTATATTTTAGTTAAATGTCTATTTGACATTCTTCCGTTCCTTTTAAATATTCTCCGAATCAAATTTGAACATTAAAGGGCAAATTTATAAATTTTGGAAAAGAACAATACACAACACTAATATAAGCCATAAAAGGGCCTACGTAAGTCCTGACGCTCAGTATTTCAATTCGAGCCGTAAGAAAATGTTCAACTCGAATTATGAAAAATTTTACCTGCAATTGAAAGACTGAAAAATGCTTGTCAAATAACAGAGATAAGACCGATCGTTTAGGCCAATGAAAACCGAGATTCATTACATTATGTTAAATATAGTTCTGATTCAATACATAATATTCTCAGAACAGAAACTATAAGACTCTTACAGGAATTCATAAGCTAAATTCATACTCAGACTTTCAAGCATTTCATGAAGACCGCAAGAACATATAAACGATAAAAATATAGGAGACGTAATAAAAATTATAATCCTGATTAGATTAGATCATGAATTCCTAACTTAATTTTTATACGCGCAATTTCTGATTCAAAATTTAACTTTAATTTTGAACGTTAGATATTACGCTCCAAGACACTTAGTCAAATATGTACATGCAATGGCTTTAACGGGATAACATTAGATTGGCATTTTCGATTTAACGAGCAAGCAGGGATCCTCGTCAATTTCTAAGCAACCAGAATAAGCCTCATAAATGCAGGCTATTGATTTAGGTAATCAATCTTCTTCAAATACGACACACTAATTCCTCCTCTCATCAAATAAAAATTACCAGCTTTGGCGAATACTCAACAAGATTAAGCCGCCCATAAAACCATCGCATCGACTAAGACCTCACCTATCACTGCGTTCAATGGACGTAAGTTGAGAACGGAGACATATAAATTTAACTTTGGAAAGCTTCCAGAAAAAAAAACCTTCGACTATTCAAATTTCTTAAACTTTTACGACTTCCTAATTCTTCTATAAGTCTTATTCGGACTAAATAGACAAAGCAGACGCCACGGTCGAGACAATCATCGAATCTACCAATCGAATTTGCGCGTTTGAATAGGCATAGCGAAACGAGTTAAATTTTTTTTTTCACTTTGAACTTCAGTGACATATTATTCTTAACTAATTAGATCAACAGGATTATTTACAGCTCTGATAGCAAATAAGTTAGTACTCAATTAATGTAAGAAAGACCGGACACACGTCTAGTTCTGTGGGAAATCTTCTAAAATATAAAATTAATTACGCTCACAATGAAAAGTAAGAATCATTTATGCGGATAAGATGCCATTAATTTATCTACCTGGAATTGAATCAAAGCCACCTTGGAGTATATCAGCATCACTTTGCCTTATTTGCGACCTCCACCCGATGAGTAATTAAGTTGAAACGGTTATAATTGAAGCCATATATTTCTAATAATGGGGCAAATGAAAGATTATTCATTACAGGCTTCAGCTGGAATTTATAGCAAATAACATAAATTGAAACATTAAGTTGCGAAGGAATAATATCGACAGACAATAAGTGAACTAACAGTAAATTCCCAATATAATAAATAAAAATATATTCAACGATAACTTCAATCATTTTGGGCTGCTTTTTGTTAATACCGCCAAATTAGAATATCTACATCTACGTGATACCCTGCAAATCACCAGACTGGTGGGTGGCAGGGGGTGCAGCACACCAAAACCTACCCAATAACGTCCCTCGTGGGAATCACTCTCCTGTTATGATCCCGTGTGGTCCTTGGGAAAAACGAGCTCTGATATCGCTCGGTCCTACAGTCGATCTCTCGTATTTTATTCTCGTGATCGTGCCTGCCCATGTACGTATGTGCCTCTAATATTCCTGAGACCTCCTCTAAGAGAACTTCCGACCTAAATTTCTCCAGAAGCCTTAACCTAGTGCTAATTCTGCGATCCTCTAGCGATATCCAATTCAACTCCTTCAAGAGTGATGTGACGCTTAATTTTTGCTCATATTTTTGCTTTACGAATCTGGCTGCTCTGCGTTGGATTCTTTCTAACTCAAGTATTTGTCCCTTTTCGTACGGATCCCATATGCTGGAAGCGTATTCGACCTGAGATCTGACCAATGATAAATAACACGTTTCTCGTACCTGTTCTGTGCTACTTCTTACTATTCTGCCTACGAAGCCCAATTTCTTATTAGCTGCGCCTACGATCCTTCGAATATGCATATTCCATGATAGATCACGACAAATGGTGACTCCTAAATATTTAACGTACTCTGCAGATTGGATATTCAATCTATCAATTCTGTACTCCGAGTCTAATTCATTGTTCTTACTCTTCCAGAAAGTCAATAGGGAACATTTGCTGTGATTAACTTCGATTTTCCAATCTTGACACCATGCTGAAAGGGCGTTTAAATCTTCCTGGAGCGATTTTTGGTCATCCTGACTCGTTATCTCCTTATATAAAACGGTGTCATCTGCGAAAAGTCTTATTTTGCAGCGAACTACCGAGCAGATATCGTTTATATATATCAGGAATAGTAGTGGGCCTATGACACTTCCCTGTGGAACACCTGATGCGACTTTTACCGGGTATGAAGATTTCCCATCAATAACTACTATCTGTTTTCTGTCTGAGAGGAAGTCTTTTACCCAACTCACGATATTAGGGTTTATGCCGTACTTTCCTAGTTTTCCTATTAATTTATTATGGGGTACTTTGTCAAACGCTTTTTTAAAATCAATGAAAATGGCATCAACCTGAGTGTTTTTCTCTCCGCATTGTAACAATTCGTTTACGAACAGGGCGAGCTGCGTTTCACATGACCTACCTTTCCGAAACCCGTGTTGGTTTTTGCTTAGTGAAGAACGACCGTCTAAATAACGCAGAACAGAGCTAACAATTATATGTTCTAGAATCTTACACGATAATGACGTCAAGGAAATCGGTCTATAATTTTCGGGGTTCTCTTTATCACCGCCTTTGTGGATGGGCGTTACGTATGCTAGCTTCCAGTCTTTTGGAACGGTACCATGTGCAACGGATTTTTCGAATATTATTTTCAAGTAAGGTGCGATTACCGAGGCTAGCTCTTTCAACACACGCGCGGGTATGCCCTCCGGCCCGGGAGACTTATTTTGCTTAATCGACTCTAGCTGGTGCGCGATACCTGTTTCCGAGAATATCATATCTTCCATCGAATTTCCCTCATCATTCAAAGCTGGTTCCTCAAATTCGTTGCTCACTGAAGTAAACGCTTTCTGAAAGTGTTCATTTAACAAGTTCGCTTTTTCCGCGCTGTCATGTACTACATCACCTGCCTCCGTTCTCAATGACGCTATGGTGGGGCCTCTACCATGAACCTCTCTAACGTACGACCAAAATGCTTTCGGATTTTCTTTCAAATTACTATGCAGAACTTTCTTTTTGTAATCATTAAATGCTTCTCGCATTGTTACTCTAGCTCTTGACCGCGCCTCTCTGTATTGTTGCCGTATCATTGACCTCTGTTCCTCTGTGACTTTTGAAGAATTACTATTTAAGCGAGCGTGAAGTTTTCTTTGCCGTCTAAGAGCGCATCTAACTTTCTGGTTGTACCATCTTGGTTCCGCACCATCACGTTTAAGTTTATGTGGAATAAATTTATCCGTACCCTCTCGCATCATATCCCTGAACACGCACCATAATTCCTCTGTACTAGCGTCGATAGATGCCCCGCAGAAATAAGGGAATTGTGTCTGTAAAAAAGACCTAAATTTCGAAATATGTTGTATCCTATAGATCAGGGGTCGGCAACCTATGGCACGCGTGCCAAAAGTGGCACGAGAGGTGATTTTGAATGGCACGCGAAAGAAAAAATAATATTTTATATATTTTTACAAGTATGTGGTACAATCAAAGATCTTTGGAAATTTAGTGAAATACTAAACATGTATTTAATAGTAAGAGTAATAATTCACCTCTAAAGTCTGCTTATTCTAATTGTGTAGCACTGCTCTCACATAGTTCATGTGTTCTCGTGTTCTCTCTCGCCGCCTTTGTGACTAATGAACACAAAATACGGAAATTCAGAACGATAGGTGCAAATGCATACCGTTTACAGTGTGATCCTATTTTAAGTAAGCCGGGGGCGATCAAATAATGTTTTTAAATATCATTTAATTAAATTAAAATTTATTACTGGCACGCGAGACCATTCATTGGCGTGAATTTGGCACGCCACTTGTGAAAGGTTGCCGACCCCTGCTACAGATATAAAATAAATAACTTTTAACACAGATTGCAAAAGAAGCGTTTTTAGAATTTTTGATACGAGGCGACACTAATCGCTAATTAAATCGAGGAGGCTAAGAGACAATTTTAGAGAGTTTTCCCAGAAAACGCAATTTAAAATGTTATTAAACTGCCTCTCGATGTAAAGGAACCTAATATATTACAATTCTCATTATTATTCCTACGTTGTAATTAGACTAGATATCCTCAACTTCGTGTTCCAGCTATTACCACTTCCTTCTATCCATTATTTCTTCAAAAGCGTACAACTTAGCGTATGATACAGAGCGAAAAAATCTTCAATGGATCATCCTAAAGTAACAAGAAATAATATTCCATATAATAAAATTCCTACGATAAACATCTCGGATATTTATCTTGCGTCACCCATACTATATATCTATGAACATGGTCTTAAATCTTATATTGTTATGTAATCCTCGCCTCCGAAATGGTATTATATTATAACAACATTTTCCCGTATTATCATAAAAGTAAGCCCCCAATTCATTCCTTTTACTTTAATTTTCAAACGTATCTATTGCTCTATGAATGATGAATCTGTGAACCCATGAACACCAATTAAGTCAATGTCGCAATGAGGTAACGTCTTTGACAGTTTATTATCGGTTGGTTACTTACACTACACTTTTAGCCGAAAAATAAGTTGATTAGCGTTATCCTAGGTCATGGATGGTAGAAATCTCATATTCGCAATCTAATTAAAGTGGCCATCTACCTTACGTCAGCAGTCAGTTTTCATTATCTGGTTAACGTTGGCTCGTAACTCTCAGGTCAGCCCATCTCACTTTTCACTCCGCATAAATGGGTTGTTTGCTTCCCATTCCTTATATTTCATTCGATAACTACCTAAACCTTAAATTTTTAATAAGTTCAAATGGAGTACGGCCAATAAAGGAAGTGTGAATCCTTATAAATGTCACACACATTCAAAACAGGAAGAAAATATTCAAAGCATCATTCCGCGTCACCAACACCAAAACAAGAAAACTCTTCTTCGAGGATGTCAACATATACAAGTAGGTTGTGCCGGACGATTTTCAGAATTACAACATAATTAACAAGGTTTTCGCTAGCGTGTCAATGCTACGAAATACGCCTGTCGAGACGAAAAAATGACGCTTGTTTTAGGGACGCTGGGAGGAAAGCCAAATGAAAGTTGGGGGTGTTATGGGTTGGTGACATCCTCAACACACCTTTGTTACCAGCTGAGCCACCTGAGCGGAAGGAGGTGTAGGGATAATCGTGACCAAGGGTCTCAAACACGTGCCCCGCCGGTCCCACTACTGCGGACCATGTCAAACTTTGACACTACTTTATGTAGGCGGAAGAGATTGTGTGGACGAGACAATAATGGAGTAGAAAAGACATACTAAATAAAAAGCAATGGTTACTAAGAATACCACGATAGTTGTCACTGAATTATACATAACTAGCTCAAACGCCCGGCTTCGCTCGGGAAAGTTTTCTTTTAAGTAGCAAACGATTTTTATTGCTCGGGGCAAACATTCCCCATTCCTTAATTACGCAAGCGATGCTTACATTAACATTTACTACTTTATGTATTGTACTGTAAAGTTTTACCATTAATATAATTACGCATTAACGTCTTACTTAATATTCACATGGATAGATGCACTGAAGCCTTTAAAGCAGCAATAAAATTATGTGGATTATGTCAATACTATTAGCCAAAACGTAAACAATAAACAACATCTTGGTTACCGAACAAATGCAAATAGATGTATCGATTTATGTTGCGATAAATCTTTCAATGTTAATGGTCAAAGATAACAATGTTATAATATTCCTTAAAAATCATTTGACTCACTTTAAAAGTAATCATAAATTATATTTAGGCATGAATCCATTTGTACCCTTTATCTTGGCGTTAGCTGTTCTTCCTCTATGGCGCGCCACGGCGTGGATTTTCCTTGCATTAATCTTTACGTGTATATCTCTCCCTTTGAAGAAGACAACAAATAAGAAATTTAGCTTTGTTGCCGCCTGGAAAATGATCATCTAAACCGACAAATTTTGCGCTTAAAGGAAAATTTCGTGCGATTTAGCATGTAAAACGACAAAACATGAACAGAATTAAAATATCCGGCCTTTCATGCGTAAAATAAGCTATTTCCCGTGATCGTAAGTTAATATTTAGGTATATTTATATCCACATCAGTGAAGGGCTGCATGGCATTTTGGGGTTTCTCCACAATATTTCCCATGCATTCTTATGGAAATAGTATTTTGTTGACCCCATGGGGTATAAGAGACCCCACGGTCTGCAAACCTAGACCAAGTTCTTCCTTTGGTCCATAGGATGGCCCATGAAACTTTTGAATTCGATAGCTTCAACGGTGTAAAAACGTATAAAGAACATACACACACACACACACACTCTAAAATATTTATAAGATTTTGATTTCAACAAAATGCTTAGGCTCCTTATGGAAACATGTGGTTCGTCATCTGTTTCAAAATTATCTGTTAGGTCCCAACGATTCTGTGTTTAATGCCTATGATAAGAAAGATACGCTAATAGATATTGTACGCGAGTGCAGGAGATTTCTTTATCATTGTTTTCCGTCAATTAAATAAGGTCCATTTGTGAAATTAATTGCGATAAAGAACTGTCTATCAAACTGAACGGGAATCGTATCATTTTAGGATGTATTAATGTGTATACTTCGGATTGGCAGGCAGTATTTAAATAATACAAATCTAAGCAACCGTGCTTCCGAGAGAAACTGATTGCAATTATAAAATGACATATATAAAAGTGTTTAATGAAATTATAACTTTTAGAACAACCTATGTGTTTACACTGTCGTATTTTATGAACTGAAAAATGTTTAGAATAACGTAGTTAGAGACGGCCTTTACTTAATAGTACGAGACACACGCATATAATATAGGTGAACGTTTACCCAAGATTCAATACATGCATTTCTACCGAGATAATATATGAAAAGCACGAAGACGACCATCAACTTACCCCTATGCTTAGTCATCTACGGCATGTTTAAACAGTATCTTTCCCATCTGAGGTAAACGCCAGCAAAAAGTCTACCGACGAACCGACTAAGGGGATGATCTCTTGCTAAACAGACCGTAGTTCGGGAAGGAGAATTTAAAAAAAAAACGAGCGTGGTATCGGATGCCCTATGAGTTTGCAAAGGGCGTGGCAAAGAAGGGTTCTCGTAGACAATAGGCTTAGGAGGTGGGGGAGAAGAAGTCTCCGGGTGGAGGGAAGAGAGAGGAGCGAGGAACGAATCCCCGCATTTAATGAATTGGGTATGAGGTAGAAAATGGGCGATGGAGCGTGAGCGGAGAGGTTGCGAGAGGAGAAGGCAGCTACTCGAAGAAATGAAGAGGCTGAAATGGAGAACATTTCTGCGGATGAGGCCGAGAAGGATGAGTTGTTGGGGGGAGGGAGGTTGAAGGAGGGACGCTAATTACGGACTAAGGAAGGTAGGTTGGAAGAGGTGAAGGAAAACAAAAGGAAATGCTCGGATGCCGTAATTGAGGATGGGGCGAAGGGCGAGTGGAATGTTTAACCCATGCGTAGAACCTCGCGCGGGGTTGCATTTATGAACGCTCCGAGGAACACGGTCGTGATGGATGAACCGAGGAATTAAATCCTGGCCTGGAAGATTTCATCCGTAGATCTTTTCGTGTTTTACGTCGCAGAACATAATTTTAATTTTCATAATCGTCGGAGGATTTTTTTTTACTAGATTACAATTTTAATTAACCATACGTTGTGCCACAGCTGTTGAAAGTGATCGCATATACCGCAATTTATGAAAACTGGACGTTATTCGGCCGTTCAAAAGATATTTATGATATATCATTCTCGACATAAAAATTATATTTCTGACACATAAATATAATAGTGTGAAAAAAATAACGGATACGGCGCAGCACGTACAGTTAAATTATGAGTATATTCAAATACGAGCTGTTTTAAGGGCTTATTAATTAAAATTTATAGGTCAATATTTTGTGCGATCAATCCGTTATAAAATCACAGCAGTAATGAAAGATATTTTGTCAAATCAATTGGGTTTTATGCCAGCGGTGACAAACAGCGATTACAAAAATGCAAAAGAGGAGGCTTATTGTGAACTAGCAGTGGATCGAAATTAACGAAGATTCGTAAATGAACAGACAAAAAAAAAAAAAAATCCTGCGTACCTGAATATGTTGCATGTAAACCCCTAAATGTTGTCCGATCGGCATGACAAAGCGCCCACACAAACTTTCCACAGAGCTTTTTATCGTCCAGACCCCAAAGCTGACGCCGCACCGTCCAATCTATATGGAGGACGTATATTTCAAGATCGTCAAACCCCTTATTTGTGTGACAACATCCTCACGTGTCTCAATATACGGTTTCGAGATTATTAACAATTTAGTAGAGATATACCCCCCGCCACATATCCAGACCCTTAAAACTCCGCCATCCCTCCGCAACCGACTCGACTTAATTGAACTTCGTGATAGAGGACTTTCCATCAGCCTTTAACGAGCCTGGTGCCCCGTCGTCGGAACTCTCGAATTAAAATAAGCCTCCCCCGACAAAGACGTCATGTTTACTGGTAGCACGTCACGTGCTGCCGGTATTCCAAAAGCGTGTGTGCGCCCCTCCGAATCGAGGAGAATTTTACGAGCGGAAAGATACGTACCGACGTTCTCGATTTCGACCACGAGAGAAAGAGGAAGAATAAAGGAGCCGAGGACGTCCCGATACGGTATCGTGGACTCCTAATACTTGTTGAAATACTCGCGGGCACGCTTCGATAACGCGAATTTACAACCCATAATGTAAACAACTTTCACTCATCCTCCCCCCCCCCCCCCCCTAAACGCAAAGACCCGCGTTTCCTTTCTTAGTTAGAATCACGCAAATATGACACCATACGGAGTTTCACCCGTGTCCCAATCGATTCAGGAAGACGAAAAAGATGTCGCTTGAAAACACATAAGATACGTGGAGTTATTGGCCTGTTCCGCAGCCGTGACCCATATCGACCCACACGGCGCGCGGAAAAAATTACGTCGCTCGAAAAAATAAAAGTCGGAAAAATCTCGTCCCTCTTAACGTCGCCGTAATCTGCGCTGTGAGTTGTGTAACGTTTTCGCCGAGTAAAGTGTGTAATCGGATAGCGGCAATCTGGCGCTGGGTTTTTATTAAAGAATTTCGTGACTGACGCGAACAAAGGATACTCCCAAGGGTAATTACCGCCACATCATGTGTTACTAACTCGTTCCTCGCGTTCGGATCCGAACAGAAATTCGCCAGTTTTTCGGATTCGGAATTACGTTTCGCAACCGGAAGGAAACGTTAAGAGAGGACGACGTTAAAGAGAGTCGTTTAAACATGCTCAAGTAACCATCTGTGTGGCGTTTCAAAGGAGAACCTTGAAACCGAGAGAGGAAACCATCATCCTAAAACCATTACACCCGAGACAGGAATGGACCCCGCCTTTGTCATTAAATATTGGCTTCTTAACTCGCACTACGTCGTCTCTTGGGTCGGAAGGATGGGGGGAAAACTCACGAGGCCATTATCTAAATTGATATCGACTGAAAATGCTCTCTTTTCCCCTATAGGGGTGGGATTAGATGGAGGATCCTCCTTTTCCTAAGCTACCAAACTGACCATCTTCGACCCTCTCTGCCCTTTACCAATCCGCCGTGTTCAAACTCTGAGCCGCCTTAAGGCACTTATGATTTTGTGGCTCCATTTCAAGACTTAAATACGGTGCCTTTATGTTAACAATTTCCGTCAAATGAACAAAATACAATGTCAGAATTAATAAAATGCAATTATACAGAGTGAGCCAAAAAAAATGTACCCAATTTCAAAATGAAATGACGGGATAACTATACGAGATGAGATTGAATAATAACGTGGAGTAATCAGAAAATATTTTATTAAATAGTAACCCTTTTTGTTGTTGGTTCAAAAAGTCTCCGATGCTGGCTGTAATCAGGAACTGTACAGCGTCCATTCGCATGTGTTATCAGAATGGTGGAAAAATCTGTATTAATGGAAATTAACTTGTAAGATCTCTCTATTAATTGGTTTCCGTTTCACACTCAGATCGCAGTTCATTTGCTTTTTTTATAATTTTGAAAATTTGGTACATTTTTTGGTCCATCCTGTATAATATAATCAAAATAAAAATTCAAATAACGAATAAAAACGCGTTATTTATATCCATACGGGTCCCCTACTTGCTCGGGGTGTTGATCCCGGGCCCGTAGAGCCCCCTCCTCTTACTGGTCACACGTCAAAAGGGAGAGAGATATAAAACGTACGAGAGACTGAAACAGGCCATCTACGGCAACAACGACACGTGGCCTTCAATTAGAGAAGTTAAACCAGCCTCTTCCGGAAATGAAAAGGTTGGCGGACCTGCGTGCACGAAGGAATAACACATGCGGTGTGCGTACGCGATCGCGGTATATTTTTTTGTTAATCCCTCTGGGGAAATTAATGCGCACCGCATAAATAAACATCACTCGTTATCCTTCTTTCGCTAGCGAAGGGAAGTGTAACGGACCAGCGTATGCTAAAGACAAGAAAAAAACGTTCGTGAAATACGTCCCAAGGCCATACGCGTTTCTATTGTTCTGACGCAGACATTTATTATTTCCAAAGATGGGAGAAAATATCGGGTTGTCGCATTTTTTTTATTTACAAGTGAAACGAATTTGCATGTGAATGTCTTCATTTAATTAAAATATCCAAAAATTTCTTTTGGGCCTTGCGCCAACTTAATTCCAGATTCTGAAATTACAATGGAAATCCATAAGAAAAAATAAATTATGAGACAGTTCCACTATACATTATATAATGTATTATAAAATATAAGTAATATTGATTAATATAGTAGAATTGTTACATGGTTTGTTGTTATTTGCTCTGAATTACGGAATTCCACAAAGTTAAGGCTTCCCTAGTGGATTACGATGGAATATATGTTATTTTCATGAGTTTAAACGAGCGTTGTAGTCGAATTTTCAATAAAGAACAATCAACGTATAATATGAATTCCTTTTCAGATTTAATCGATAAATCAAAGCTTTGATAATTGTAGGAAATGATAAGTTTTACCAAGAGCGGAAAATCGGAGGTCAATGTTACAGTGGATGAGGAATGGCTGAGACAGGTGAAATATTTTACTACTTTAGATAGTATTATGACTCTGGACGGAAGAAGCACGAAAGAGATCAGGGCAAGAATAACAAAAGCAAAGGAGACATTTATGAGACGACCAGGGTTGTTGACAGGAAGTCTAAATAAAGATATTAAAAAGAGATTAGTGAAAACTTTGACATAGAGTGTAGCATAATACGGGTGTGAAGCATAGACTATGAAAAAGAATATGTGAGCAGATTGGAGGCGTTTGAGAAGTGGGGTATGGGGAAGGGTGGAAAAAACTGGTCGGGACGAGAGAAAAAAATATATGAGGAAGTTTTAAATACGGTAGGGGAAGAAAGGAGCTTAATTAGAGTAATAAGGGAAAGGCAGAAGAAATGGATGGGTCGCCGAGGGGAGGATGCTAGGAAAGATGAGAAGAGAAAGGAAGAGGGAAGGAATATTAGATGCATTAAAATGAGGGAATGAGGAAATGAAGAGAAAGGCCTTGGACGGCACAGATTGGGTTGAGTGATCCTGAAAACTAACGAAAGTTAGAATGACTATGATGACGACGAAATAATAAGCAACATTTTTCATCCCATGTAGCAACTCAACCGCATTCTTGCACTTTTAAGGGACGCTTATTATTATCACTGTTTATAGTAATCAAAAAGGGAATACCAAAATCAAACAGTCTAAGGAATGATTCCTTTATTGTTTTCAGCCTATAATTTGTTTTCAATCCAATCCCCTATATGATCACATTAAGTGGCATATACAGGGTGTCCAGGAAGTCCCTGGCAATTCTACGTGTGCGTGCATATTATATTTACCATTTATTTCATATAGGATTTATTTTTTATATCACAATTTTCATTAAAACGATGTTTTCTTCATATTTCGGAATACTCGAGTTACAGAATTGAATTAATTAATTTTAATCGTGACTTTTTCAAATTGCCATGTGTACCTCCTGGGCATCCTATATTATCCTTATTACGTGATTAGGTTGATGTTAGACTGAGATGATTTACGGTAAAAGCGATAAATTAACCCAGCTTCGGTGTCACTGAGAGAAAATTTAACCATAAAAACTTTTAACGAAGAAAAACAACAACCTATCGATTAAAAAGACCCATTTAAGGCTAGAATGAGCAAGTTTCTGCGTATGAATGAAGTAGGGCGTTATTAAATCATTTCCATCATTACTACATTGTAAGAGACATACTTCTCCGAAAGGACAAATATCCTTGGACGAAATACGCTACGCAATCGGCATTCAATTCCCACTTTTCTCGTTACTTCCAGGTAAAACGACATCACGTATTCTTTCGAAACAACCGTACGGAGAAAAATCCCAACTTGCGACTAAACGCGCTTGTATCATCCAGGACAGCGAGAACTTCGCTTGGACAGTGGGGAAAAAATAAATAAAACCTTCTACGAAGGCGTTAATACCAAAATAAGAGCGGAGAAAAACTTCTCCGGATCGTGCTCGCATGAGGAGGACGTGCAGATGGAGGGAGGGGGAGGGGGGAGGGAAGAAGGGGTAGACGCGATGACGACACGAGACTTTTGACGAGTTAAAGTGGGCGGGATCGGAGTGGTCTCTTGTCCTTGGCATGGCAGAAGATGGTGTGGGTGGGGAAGCATGGGTGCGTCCACACGGAAGAGGCGAGTGGGAGGGGAAGAGGGAAAAAGTGGGTGGGTTATGGAAACGAAAAAGCACCAAATCGAGATAGAAACAGTTGCGGTGCTAAGGTTTAAAGATGGATTGGGCGGATGTAAAATGGGGGAAGGGGAAGGGAAGGGAGAAGGCGATGATGAGAAAGAAAACATCGGGAATTTCGCGAGGAGATGAGCAAAGAGAGGGAGATAAAGGATGGCGTGAGGAGAAACGGGAAGATAAACCGTGATGGCGAGGCGAAAACAGACGAGAGGCCCAATTAACGGAGTTTCGAATGTTTATCTTTTGAGTTCTGCGGAAACTACTGCCGGAGTGAAATTCTCTCGATAAAATCCGCGCTAAACATTGTATGTATAAGGGATCTTGAAATCAAATTACGAGAGGAACAAATTGATAATTTTGAAATACATAACGAGGGGGCGCATGTCGATGTAACGGCCTTATACATTTTGTCGAAATTCGTAAACAAACGACTCAAAATGGTAAAAATGTTTTGATATAAAACAAATCACAGTACAACCTCGCTAGTACATACTTCAAGGGACTTAAGATTTTATGATATTTATTAACGACATTTGTAAAAACGACTTCGTTATAACAAGAAACATATATGTACCCAAGTTTTTGCAGGGAACTTAATTACGCTATTTATAAGAGCATTTTGTATTAACCGAGTTTGCATTATCGAGGTTTAACCGTAAAATACAACTCCCAAATACAGGGTTGGCCAAAAAACGTACCCGATTTCAAAATTTAAAAAAAAGTAAATGAGCTGTCGTAAGAGTGCGAAAGTAAAACCAATTAATAGGAGGGGTCTTTCAAATCTATTTCCATCAATACAGATTTTCAAAACGTCCTCCATTATTCTGCGCACACATGCGAATGAGCGAAATACAGTTGCAGGATTACACGCCTAATATTAGTTATAGCTATTGTTGAAATACTATCTGAAACATTTTCATCGTAGGACAAAATGGGTTATTTAGTAATATTTTAAAAGCTTTTTTCTAATTAATCCACTTTATTATTAAATCCTATCCTGCAATTTCGTTTTGAAACCGGGTATATTTTTGTTGGCCCGTCCTGTATCTATTCTATTCTTGTCTCATATCTCTTTGTAACTTCGTGATCATCTCGTCCACGATTTATTTTTCGCCTAAATTAGATAAGATCAAAGTAACGAGAGGGCCACGCTTTTTCAACAGGCGAGCCGCATTCAGTTTAGTTTTCCTCCTATTCCAATTCATATCCCTAAACGTGAAATCTAACAGCTGATTTTTAAATCTCGTTGTTACCGTTGCCTTTCACGCGATATTCCGAAATTACACTTCGCCAGCTTTCGTCCGATCTAAAAATCCGGGAAGTGTTTTTATTCAAAGGGCTTCATTCCGACGTTTATATTTTTAAAATAAAAAAAGGAATTATCATCGCGAACCGCTTTCACGTAGGGTTACATCCTGCGTGCGAGTAATCTCGAATGGAGGGTTCACCTCACAGGAAGCAGGAGTTCCTTCGTATACCATCGTTTTGAAGCGAAATAAACATTTTCCACGAAAATAATTTGTCGACATCGCGCGAATGCGAAAGTATTTTTTTTTTAAAGTAATAATCTGGTAGGTTGCGGTCACGTAAAACCGTAAAACGTTTTTCTAAAGAGAAACACATACATACAAAAAATTCCCGAAGACAGTTTTAAGCTTCCCGCGAATTACACGTAAAATATCAAGCACAAATAGGAAATACGCAAAATATTAAAATTAACAATAAAAAACCGGTACGACAGACGCACTAGCTTATTTATATCCCTACGTCACTTGCATCACTGCTTACGTAAATCTCGATATATTACGTCAATGGACGCTATAAAGTTATATTTTGAGAAACATAGCTTATGCAATATTGTTTATGGAATCGTGCTCCGTAACCGGATAAATTTAACCAAAATCCTTTCGGCCATTTTTTTAATAAATCGACATTTTGTGAAACAACTTCTATTTTGCGCAATACGATTGATTTATTTCAACAAGTTACCTACTCAGGATAATACCCTGTAATAAAATATGAAATATCTTCAGATTCTGTTCAACTTATAAGCCCCGACCGCCACGAACAGGCAGAACTGAAAAAAAAAACACCTTTTCAGACTCAGGGGCACCTAAAACGTACATATTCACCAAAAACCCTAAATCGAATTTTTTCTCCTCCGTCATGCTTTCTCCTTACCTATACATAGCACGTGAGTAACTATGAAAAAAGAGGATGACCTCAACTTTATTTTGTTTTCGTAATGCCTAAAATAGCATCGTAGGAAAGAGACGTAAAAAAATCTTTGCTCTATTATATTCCTGGAAGATGATATCAAGCATAGACGGGAACTAATACATTATGGATGACAGAAGAAAGAGGGCGGGGCACGCGGAAGAGATGGCTGAAATAGGAAGGCGGAGGAAGTGACGATCGAGGAAGGAGCTCTTCGAAAACTGAATATATCACTACGCGATTAAATATAGGCCAAAACGCTCCGCCCGCAGTCTGGCCGAACCGCGTCGAAAATGCGGAGCCAATTTAGATAACCCTCATCAACACTCGATAATTATTCAAACTGGAGGACGTGCTTGGTTTTTAGAGCGTTATTTTTAGGTTAGTCTCGATGCGTCTGGGGAACAGGTTGGATGAGATTCGAGTTGGACGTTATTAACGAAAGAGTATAGCCGAGCGATAATTAATAACGGCATAGAGACAACGTGGTATTTTCCACTTTATTAAAAAAAACAACCAACCACATGATTCGTTGATGATCCTTTGCGAAAAGTACCGTCGTTGTGGGTCGTTTTTAAAATAAGGTGGAAATTTGTTACGTTGTATCTTCGTTAATATTGGATATTATTCTTCCATACCAAAGCAAGAAGGAGGGAAGTTATAGTAATAAATTTTTCTGTACGAGTTATTCAAAATGATGCTCAAAAACTAGATCAACACGAAAAAATATAAAAACAATTTGGAAACCTTTGTTCGAAATTTTCGTTATGAATATTCAAGAAAATACTACTCGTATGAAAAACAAATAGCTAGTTCATTTGTTTTTTTTCCCCGCGGATGTCCCACTCAATCGTCGTTTTTTTTTTCAAGCATTCAAACACCCTTTTGTTACATCAAAACAAACGCGAGACCGGAACACTGGAAATTTCTACCGAATCGTTGACTGCAACAAAATTTTTAAAATCGGGCGGTGCAGTCGCATATCGTTGAATTAATGGGCCGCATTTGCGTGCAAGATACACCATTCCGCGAGGATGCAGCACAAGGGAACGGAAACAGCGAATATTTTAGACAGGGGAAGCGGAAAGAGGTCCGACGATCTGCATCGAGAGACCTACCGCGCAAAGGATAACATAAATACGAACGCGTTTTTATTTATTTTAGATAATGGTCCGGGACGTGTTGCATAACACGAATCCCGTGTTATAAGAAAAAGCAACTTTATCGCCGAGAATGAGTCGGCGAAAAGTCACAGAACGCTGAGACAATCAAAAAGTCAGGGACATCGAGGCTAAGGAGTGGAACCAGCACAAGTGCCATGAAATCCGTCAAAATGTCCCCATTAAATGATTTAAATCGATTAATTAAGCAGGTTTTTTTGACGGATGGTTTTATAATTAAAGAACGGTATATGTTATGTATCGTGTCTATCGGTTTTTAGCGGTTGATTACAAGGTTATTTTTTTCGAATCACTTTCTCTCGAGCTATTTATCTTCTTGACTAACATTCCTGACCTCTTTTACCATAAACGGATTCCTTCTCATTCTTTAACATTTTGCGTTATATACTGCCATGGATTCAAGGATAACACTTAAAGAGTTCTGCTGGAGTACTTTCCATCATTTTTTTCGCATTTACAAAGGAATACGAGATTAAATGGCGGATGGCGGATGACGATTCATTTAACCCAACGGAAATATTTCACGATGCCTAACGAGGGAAATAATTCAAACAAGTATCGTTCTCCGGGCGTGAAAAATCGTAACGTCACTGCAGAGCGCTATTTGCATGTTAAAAATCTTGTTTTTGACTAGGTTATTCGGGAAAATTTTTTATCGGATAAGAAATTTTGTATGGTACGCGGTATCCAATGCACAAACGCTTAAGAAGTAAAATAAACGTAGGTTATATCAAGAGATAACGAAAATAATAAAATATTTTCCTGATGGCGAACTTATTGTATCCCAATAATATATTTTGTGCAATAAAATTGACGATTTTAAGACAATCCCTATAATTTCCTCACGTTTGGTGGATTTCAGGGTATAAAACGTAAATTTTTATAGCCAACTTCTCATCACATTTCTTACTAGATACAGCAGACTGATATTTTACCCAGTATTCCGATAATCCTCCGTCCGAGTAGGGATGAAAATCTCCCTGTAATAACAATTTGTTTAAATCTTTATTGCCTCAGTTTTTACTTGTTAACACGGATCTTATATCGGTCAGACGTACCGAAAAATGCTTTTTAAGGCCGCCCTCAAACACGAAAAACGATCATTTCCAATTATCGTCGCATTAAATTCGCCATAAATTAATATCATACGAGAACCTCCTCGGACGCAGCATATGACCACCACGAATTAAAATTCATGGAATACAGTCCGACACAAACTTGTACACCATCATCTAAGATTCCTGGGTGGTCTATGTAGGTCTGGACGGTTATCGCCCCCATCTCTTGAGCAACCACGCCTTTCCCCTGTACCCTCCCCCTTTCTTTTCCTTCCTTCCCCCCCTCCCCCCCTTTACCCTCCCCTCTCTTCCCTTCTCCTCCTCTAAATCCCTCCTTTAATTATCCTTCTCTTTCCTCCACCCTGGAAGCTTTTCCTTAACCGCATAGTCCGCTTCTTCCTCCCCTCTTCCACTTAACCTGCCTTCTCCGCATTGATTTACCCTCTTCTTTTTTTCCTTCCTAACCCTCCCAACTCCGGGATCTCATGCGACTGTCCGGCGGCACCGCCGAATAAAACTGGATTAATCGATAAATCAATCCATTAGCCAAAAACCCATCCCTCGGAAATAAAAAGAAATATAAAAAGAAAGTTAGCCCTCATCTTCCTAATGACTCCTTCCGACCTATATTCCTAAAAAAATAAATAAATAAATACATCTTAATTGCTATTCCAATTTAATCGCTTTATCCGGTTCATCTCCATTATCTCCAAACCACTTAACGTTTACAGCTGGTGTTTTTCGTTTTCGTTTTTCTTTTTTGGGGTTCGTCGTGAGAAAATTCGAAATTGCTGAAATGCCGTTCCCTTCATACACCTCACCACGACAATGTCTCCGCAGAGAGATAAGTCTTTGTTTGCACTTACCGTATTACTCGTGGACGGCATAACGCAAAGCTTTCCTCCCATCGAGAACATTCGTGACTCACCCCCGCTTTAATAGGCGAGCTATTTTAGGAGATTTCCCCGAGTTGAACAAAAGGTCACACGCAATTCAGACAATGCGAGTCATCTCTTGAATGATCTCGCGGTTAAAATTCCTCAAGTTGGTATCGCAGCCTTATTAACGGCATAAAAAAATTAAGACCGTAAATCGTGGCGTTTAGTCCGGATGGGGGAATATTTTGGAGAAACTTTTACAGTTGGAGAAAAATTTCACAGGCATGCGGAATTCTGCTACCGTTGAGATGTATTTGCAGATACTTCAACAGCTCGGAAAAATATGCTTCGAATAAAGACACAAAACGTGGAAGAGGCAGATGCACGCAGAATTAAGGACTTAACAAGAAAAAGTTGATGGAATATTTCCTTAAACTTGTCTAAAAATTTTTATACTATAAAAATTTATAAATGTCGACATTAAGGGTAAAGTTAAAATGATTACATCCGCATTGTAAGCAATTTTGCAGCTAATACGTTAAATTAAAAAAAGTCGACAAAATAGGTAGAGCGATATATCGAAAGATAGTAATAGAATTAAAATGCAAAAATGTTGACATTAAGAGTTTAATAAAAATGTTTACACCCATAATACAAGCAATTTTTTGGTAATATTAAATTAAATTTAAAAAAATCGAAATACGTGGAGCGATATATCGAAAATTTATCTTCGCAATCAAAATTATCGAAAAATTTAAGCAAAATCCATCCGAGTATTATAGATCTTGTCTTATTGCTGAAAACAAAA